>CM053791.1:281816667-282146667 GCA_028749045.1 Cupressus sempervirens
TAAACTGAGACTCTTACATTCAAATTTGAAAACTTAGCAAAACCAAAACATGTGTTTACATTGTGTATTCTTTATGCTATTGTTTTGGGTTTTGGGTTGACTAGTGTTGACCAATATAGGATGTCTACCAGAGGCCTGGGGGTTATGTGATTGTGATGTCATGATGATGTTTTATTCTCGATCTTTATAAACCCAACCATGATTATGTGATGGAATGCTCTATGTATTGGTTGTGATTACTGATTGTTAAAGTTTAGATTCTTATGTTTGAGACCCTTGACATAACCATTATTTTTGGTCATCGATCAGTTATCCTTGGTTATATTCTAGTCGCCATGATGGGACTGAAATGTGGATTTATTCTTAATAATGTCATGTTGTGACATGTTTGACTCAACCATTTTTGGAGTTTTCGATCAGTATGATTGAGACATATTTTGGTTATTGAGAACCAATGGATGCTTTGATTATCAATGATACTTCAGTTGCCAATAGAGAGCTGTTGTGGTCATGATTTTTTATGGATGTTGCTCATGGAGATTTGATGCTTTTATGCATATTTGATGATTTTATCATGGATATTTGATGATTCTTATTGTGGATATTTGATGATTTTATTATAGATTTTCTTTGGTGATTTTGATGATTTATGATACCATGAGCATTAGGGTAGGATATCTGCATGTAGTGTCAGGAAGTGGCTTGCAATGGGGGCCGAGGTCCTAAGAGGCTGCCAGGGTAACTCATTGTAAGTTGGATTAATAAGTGATAACATTCACACTTAATACTAACTTAATGAACCTAAAAAGATAAGAGTTCTGGTTCTCGCCCATGCCTTGAGTGCTTGTATAGGCTAGGATGGGAGTAGCGAGAATGCATGGTTGCGACCTTGCATTCCATAGTATGCCTTGTCAGTATGAGAGGATACTAGTGGCCGCATGAGATCTATATGGACCCGTGGAGTTTAGCTAACTGCCAGGGTAACTTGTACGAGATAAATGCGATGACACTTTTCCATTTGTATAGTAGGTTCCTACATGTCATTGTGTGCCTCTGGGAAGTAGATGTCTGTTTTGTGATTGGAACCTTTGAGTTAGTATACTTTTAGGATT
This sequence comes from Cupressus sempervirens, assembly GCA_028749045.1. Classification (NCBI taxonomy): domain Eukaryota; kingdom Viridiplantae; phylum Streptophyta; class Pinopsida; order Cupressales; family Cupressaceae; genus Cupressus; species Cupressus sempervirens. The sequence goes on from CM053791.1 coordinate 281,817,780, forward strand.
CCTGGACTTTATAGACTTGTGCTATGTGATTTTGATAGCCTATTTGGGACTTGAGATTATCTCCTTAGCACGGTGGGAGTGGACCACTTAGGTACCATGCGGTCGGGTGGTAGTGTATTTTCCACTTTTATCATTTGAGATTCATTGAGACATCGTGGCTGAAGCGTCCTTCGCGATGGTGGATATGTATCCTTTCATTGATGATTAGCATATGTTAGATGATGTTATCTTATGCTTATATTTGCATGTTAGATTACTTCTAGATATGATGTTGTATTTATTAGGAGTGACATTCTTACTATGTTAATATCAATGATCTCTTCGATGATTTGGGATGTTACACACGGAGGGATGGCTAGGGCCCACGATGGTCTAATGATGCTATTAACAGTTGGGAGGAACCATGCACTTAGTTTATTTTGTTTTATCTTTATGATGGATGTATACGTCTTCTATAATGATGTATCATGTGATTATCTCTACTTTGATGTATCATGGATTGGAATAGGATGATGTACCTTATTCTACATATGTATATTCTTTGAGCTTGTCATACCCTGTGACATGTACAGAGGATGATTGAGCATTTGGAAATGTAATGTATGAACATTGGACTTATCATTATTATTTCATGTGGATGTTGTACTAGATGGAAACATGTATGTAATTCACGTTAAGGGATCTTAAAGAATGTAATCTGTTAAGTATGTTGTGTTTATTTTTAGATGGACATTGCTATTGCTTCTGTTATTGTGAATAAGTTATATGTGCTATTTACTTTCACATAATTTTAAAAAAAAAAATGTTACCAAATTTAGTGAAATTCTAGGTTAATTCTTTGGATCCCTTGGTGGGGCATTACATATCTCATTTTATTAAATTAAATATATCAATAAAATCTCTCTTCAGTTAAAAAAGAGAAATTTCTGATTTACATTTGATCAAAAATGAGTTAAATCAGTTAACTCCTTTTTCTACTCAAATTGAATCAATTAACTGTTTATTTTACTCAAATTAAATCTGTTCACTCCCTTTAATTTGGAAATCTCCCTTTATGAGTGAACTTCACCATTAATCCTGACAACTGATTGAAAACGATCTCAACCATTGATGAATTTCAAGAAAGTCTATTTAAGAGACCCTCATCTCTTCATTTTGAAAGGTTGAATGAGAATTTGCATCGAATTGTTGCTGGAATTCATACTCACCTTTGCTCATATTCACATATGCAAAGATCAAGTTTGACCAAAAGTTGACCAGATTTAACTACGGTTGACTTGAGTTGACTAGTTTCGAAAAGAATTTTTAAATAATTAAATGAAATTATTTAATTAAATGGAGTACTTAATTCTAATTAATTAAACAAAGTTATTTAATTAAATGAGAAGCCATTCCTAATTAATTAAATGAAGTTATTTTATTAAATAAGAAAAGTGTCTCTAATTAATTAAAGATTATTTAGTTAAATAGAAAAAGTAATTATGAGAGAATATCTCATTTTATTAAATTAAATATCTCAACAAAATCTCTCTTTAGTTCAAAAAGGGAAATTTCCAATTCACTATTGATAAAAAATGAGTTAAATCAATTAACTCCTTTTTCTACTCAAATTGAATCAGTTAACTCCTTATTTTACTCAAATTAAATCTGTTAACTCCCTTTAATTTGATGATCTCCCTTTATGATTGAACTTCACCTTTAATCATGACTATTGATTGAAATCGATCTCAACCGTTGATGAATTCTAGGAAAGTCTATTTAAGAGACCCTAATCTCTTCATTTTGAAAGGTTGAATGACAATTTGCATCGAATTGTTGCTGGAATTCATACTCAGATTTGCTCATATTCACATACGCAGAGATCAAGTTTGACCAAAAGTTGACTAAATTTAACCACAGTTGACTTGAGTTGACTAGTTTCGAAAAGAATTTTGAAATAATTAAACGAAATTATTTCATTAAATAGAGTACTTACTTCTAATTAATTAAACAAAGTTATTTAATTAAATGAGAAGCCAATCCTAATTAATTAAATGAAGTTATTTAATTAAATTAAAAAAGTGTCTCTAATTAATTAAAGACTATTTAATTAAATAGAAAAAGTAATTATGAGAGCATGTCTCATTTTATTAAATTAAATATCTCAACAAAATCTCTCTTCAGTTCAAAAAGGGAAATTTCTAGTTCACTATTGATAAAAAATGAGTTAAATGAGTTAAATCTTTTTTCTACTCAAATTGAATTAGTTAACTCTTTATATTACTCAAATTAAATCTGTTAACTCCCTTTAATTTGGAAATCTCCCTTTATGACTGAACTTCACCATTAATCCTGACCGCTGATTGAAATCAATCTCAACCGTTGATGAATTCCAAGAAAGTCTATTTAAGAGACCCTCATCTCTTCATTTTGAAAGATTGAATGACAATTTGCATTGAATTGTTGATGGAATTCATACACACATTTGCTCATATTCACATATGCAAAGATCAAGTTTGACCAAAAGTTGACCAAATTTAACCACGATTGACTTGAGTTGACTAGTTTCAAAAAGAATTTTGAAATAATTAAATCAAATTATTTAATTAAATTGAGTACTTACTTATAATTAATTAAACAAAGTTATTTAATTAAATGAGAAGCCATTCCTAATTAATTAAATGAAGTTATTTAATTAAATAAGAAAAGTGTCTCTAATTAATTAAAGATTATTTAATTAAATAGAAAAAGTAATTATGACAGCATATCTCATTTTATTAAATTAAATATCTCAACAAAATCTCTCTTCAGTTCAAAAAGGGAAATTTTCAGTTCACTATTGCTCAAAAATGAGTTAAATTAGTTAAACACTTTTTCTACTCAAATTGAATCAATTAACTCCTTATTTTACTCAAATCAAATCTGTTAACTCCCTTTAATTTGGAAATCTCCCTTTATGACTGAACTTCACCTTTAATCCTGGCCGCTTATTGAAATCGATCTCAACAGTTGATGAATTTTAGGAAAGTCTATTTAAGATAACTTCATCTCTTCATTTTGAAAGGATGAATGAGAATTTGCATCGAATTGTTGCTGGAATTCATACTCACATTTGCTCATATTCACATACGCAAAGATTAAGTTTGACCAATAGTTGACCAGATTTAACCACGGGTTACTTGAGTTGACTAGTTTCAAAAATAATTTTGATATAATTAAACGAAATTATTTAATTAAATGGAGTACTTACTTCTCATTAATTAAACAAAGTTATTTAATTAAATGAGAAGCCATTCCTAATTAATTAAACGAAGTTATTTAATTAAATAAGAAAAGTGTCTCTAATTAATTAAAGATTATTTAATTAAATAAAAAAAGTAATTACGAGAGCATATCTCATTTTATTAAATTAAATATCTCAACAAAATCTCTTTTCAGTTCAAAAAGGGAAATTTTCAGTAGACTATAGATAAAAAATGAGTTAAATCTGTTAACTCATTTTCTACCAAAATTGAATCAGTTAACTCCTTATTTTACTCAAATTAAATCTATTAACTCCCTTTAATTTGGAAATCGCCCTTTATGACTGAACTTCACTTTTAATCCTTACTGTTGATTGAAATCGATCTCAACCGTTGATGAATTCCAGGAAAGTCTATTTAAGAGACCCTCATCTCTTTATTTTGAAAGGTTGAATAAGAATTTGCATCGAATTGTTGCTGAAATTCATACTCACATTGGCTCATATTCACATACGCAAAGATCAAATTTGACCAAAAGTTCACCAGATTTCACCACGGTTGACTTGACTTGACTAGTTTCGAAAAGAATTTTGAAATAATTAAAGGAAATTAATTAATTAAATGGATTACTTACTTCTAATTAATTAAACAAAGTTATTTAACTAAATGAGAAGCCATTCCTAATTAACTAAATGAAGTAATTTAATTAAATAAGAAAAGTGTCTCTAATTAATTAAAGATTACTTAATTAAATAGAAAAAGTAATTATCAGAGCATATCTCATTTTATTAAATTAAATATCTCAACAAAATCTCTCTTTTGTTCAAAAAGGGAAATTTCTAGTTCACTATTAATAAAAAATGAGTTAAATCAGTTAACTCATTTTTCTACTCAAATTGAATAAATTAACTCCTTATTTTACTCAAATTAAATCTGTTAACTCTCTTTAATTTGAAAATCTCCCTTTATGATTGAACTTCACCTTTAATCCTGACCACTGATTGAAATTGATCTCAACCATTGATGAATTCTAGAAAAGTCTATTTAAGAGACCCTCATCTCTTCATTTTGAAAGGTTGAATGAGAATTTACATCAAATTGTTATTGAAATTCATACTCACATCTGCTCATATTCACATACGCAAAGATTAAGTTTGACCAAAAGTTGACCAGATTTAACCACAGTTGACTTAAGTTGACTACTTTCGAAAAGAATTTTGAAATAATTAAACAAAATTATTTAATTAAATAGAGTACTTACTTCTAATTAATTAAACAATGTTATTTAATTAAATGAGAATCCATTCCTAATTAATTAATGAAGTTATTTAATTAAATAAGAAAAGTGTCTCTAATTAATTAAAGATTACTTAATTAATTAGAAAAAAGTAAATATGAGAGCATATCTCATTTTATTAAATTACATATCTCAACAAAATCTCTCTTCAGTTCAAAAAAGAAAATTTCCAGGTCATAATTGATCAAAAAGGAGTTAAATCAGTTAACTCCTTTTTCTACTCAAATTGAATCAGTTAACTCCTTATTTTACTCAAATTAAATCTGTTAACTCGCTTTAATTTAGAAATCTCCCTTTATGATTGAACTTCACCTTTAATCCTAACCGTTGATGAATTCCAAAAACGTCTATTTAAGAGACCCTTATCTCTTCATTTTGAAAGGTTGAATGAGAATTTGCATCGAATTGTTGTTGGAATTCATACTCAGATTTGCTCATATTCACATATGCAAAGATCAAGTTTGACCAAAAGTTGACTAGATTTAACTACAGTTGACTTGAGTTGACTAGTTTCTAAAAGAATTTTGAAATAATTAAATGAAATTATTTTATTAAATGGAGTACTTAATTCTAATTAATTAAGCAAATTTATTTAATTAAATGAGAAGCCATTCCTAATTAATTAAATGAAGTTATTTAATTAAATAAGTAAAGTGTCTCTAATTAATTAAAGATTACTTAATTTAATAGAAAAAGTAATTATGAGAGCATATCTCATTTTAGGAAATTAATTATCTCGAAAAAATTTCTCTTCTGTTCAAAAAGGGAAATTTCTAGTTCACTATTGATAAAAAATGAGTTAAATCAGTTAACTCCTTTTCCTACTCAAATTGAATCAGTTAACTTCTTATTTTACTCAAATTAAATCTGTTAACTCCCTTTAATTTGGAAATCTCCCTTTATGACTGAACTTCACCTTTAATCCTGACCGTTGATTGAAATCGATCTCAACCGTTGATGAATTCTAAAAAAGTCTATTTAATAGACCCTCATCTCTTCATTTTGAAAGGTTGAATGAGAATTTGCATCAAATTGTTGCTTGATTTCATACTCACATTTGCTCATATTCACATACGCAAAAATCAAGTTTGACCAAAAGTTGACAAGATTTAACCATAGTTGACTTGAGTTGACTAGTTTCGAAAAGAATTTTGAAATAATTAAATGAAATTATTTAATTAAATGGAGTACTTACTTTTAATTAACTAAACATAGTTATTTAATTAAGTGAGAAGCCATTCCTAATTAATTAAATGAAGTTATTTAATTAAATAAGAAAAGTGTCTCTAATTAACTAAAGATTACTTAATTAATTCGAAAAAAGTAATTATAAGAGCATATCTCATTTTATTAAATTAAATATCTCAATAAAATCTCTCTTTAGTTCAAAAAGGGAAATTTCCAGTTCACTATTGAACAAAAATGTGTTAAATCAGTTAACTCCTTTTTTTACTCAAATTGAATCAGTTAACTCCCTATTTTACTCAAATTAAATCTATTAACACCCTTTAATTTGGAAATCTCCCTTTATGACCAAACTTCACCTTTAATCCTGAACGCTGATTGAAATCGATCTCAACCATTGATGAATTCTAGGAAAGTCTATTTAAGAGACCCTCATCTCTTCATTTTGTAATGTTGAATGAGAATTTGCATCGAATTGTTGCTGGAATTCATACTCACATTTGCTCATATTCACATAAGCAAAGATCAAGTTTGACCAAAAGTTGACCAAATTTAACCACGATTGACTTGAGTTGACTAGTTTCAAAAAGAATTTTGAAATAATTAAACGAAATTATTTAATTAAATTGAGTACTTACTTCTAATTAATCAAACAAAGTTATTTAATTAGATGAGAAGCCATTCCTAATTAATTAAATGAAGTTATTTAATTAAATAAGAAAATTGTCTCTAATTTATTAAAGATTACTTAATTAATTAGAAAAAAGTAATTACGAGAGCATATCACATTTTGTTAAATTAAATATCTCAACAAAATCTATCTTTAGTTCAAAAAAGGAAATTTCCAGTTCACTATGAACAAAAATGAGTTAAATCAGTTAACTCATTTTTCTAGTCAAATTGAATCAGTTAACTCCTTATTTTACTCAAATTAAATCTGTTAACTCATTTTAATTTGGAAATCTCCCTTTATGACTGAACTTCACCTTTAATCCTGACCGTTGATTGAAATCGATCTCGATCGTTGATGAATTCCAGAAAAGTCTATTTAAGAGACCCTCATCTCTTCATTTTGAAAAGTTGAATGAGAATTTGCATCGAATTGTTGCTCGAATTCGTACTCACATTTGCTCATATTCACATACGCAAAGATCAAGTTTGAGCAAAAGTTGGCCAGATTTAACCACGATTGAGTTGAGTTGACTAGTTTCGAAAAGAATTTCTAAATAATTAAACAAAATTATTTAATTAAATAGAGTACTTACTTCTAATTAATTAAACAAAGTTATTTAATTAAATGAGAAGCCATTCCTAATTAATTAAATTTAGTTATTTAATTAAATAAGAAAATTGTCTCTAATTAATTAAAGATTACATAATTAAATAGAAAAAGTAATTATGAGAGCATTTCACATTTTCTTAAATTAAATATCTCAACAAAATCTCTCTTCAGTTAAAAAAGGGAAACTTCCAGTTCACTATTGATCAAAAATGAGTTAAATCAGTTAACTCCTTTTTTTACTGAAATTGAATCAGTTAAGTCCTTATTTTACTCAAATTAAATCTGTTAACTCCCTTTAATTTGAAATCTCCCTTTATGACTGAACTTCACCTTTCATCTTGACTACTGATTGAAATCAATCTCAACTGTTGATGAATTTCAGGAAAGTCTATTTAATAGCCCCTCATCTCTTCATTTTGAAAGGTTGAATGAGAATTTGCATCGAATTGTTGATGGAAATCATACTCACATTTGCTCATATTCACATATGCAAAGATCAATTTTGACCAAAAGTTGACCAGATTTAACTACGGTTGACTTGAGTCGACTAGTTTTGAAAAAAAAATTAAAATAATTAAACAAAATTATTTAATTAAATGGAGTACTTATAATTAATTAAACAAAGTTATTTAATTAAATGAGAAGTCATTCCTAATTAATTAAATGAAGTTATTTAATTAAATAAGAAAAGTGTCTCGAATTAATTAAAGATTACTTAATTAAATAGAAAAAATAATTATGAGAGCATATCTCATTTTATTAAATTAAATATCTCAACAAAATCTCTCTTCAGTTCAAAAAGGGAATTTTCCAGTTCACTATTGATAAAAAAATGAGTTAAATTAGTTAACTCTTTTTTCTACTCGAATTGAATCAGTTAACTCCTTATTTTACTCCAATTAAATCTGTTAACTCCATTTAATTCGGAAACCTCCCTTGATGACTAAACTTCAATTTTAATCCTGACCGTTGATTAAAATCGATCTCAATCATTGATGAATTCCAAAAAAGTCTATTTAAGAGACCCTTATCTCTTCATTTTGAAAGCTTGAATGAGAATTTGCATCAAATTGTTTCCGGAATTCATACTCACATTTGCTCATATTCACATACACAAAGATCAAGTTTGACCAAAAGTTGACTAGATTGAACCACGGTTGACTTGAGTTGACTAGTTTTGAAAAAAATTTTTAAATAATTAAACAAAATTATTTAATTAAATGGAGTACTTACTTGTAATTAATTAAACAAAGTTATTTAATTAAATGAGAAGCCATTCTTAATTAATTAAATGAAGTTATTTAATTAAATAAGAAAAGCATCTCTAATTAATTAAAGATTACTTAATTAAATAGAAAAAGTAATTATGAGAGCATATCTCATTTTATTAAATTAAATATCTCAACAAAATCTCTCTTCAGTTCAAAAAGGGAAATTTCCAGTACACTATTGATAAAAAATGAGTTAAATCGGTTAACTCCTTTTTCTACTCAATTTGAATCAGTTAACTCTTTATTTTACTCAAATTAAATCTGTTAACTCCCTTTAATTTAGAAATCTACCTTTATGACTGAACTTCACCTTTAATCCTGACTGCTGATTGAAAACGATCTCAACCGTTGATGAATTCAAGGAAAGTCTATTTAAGAGACCCTCATCTCTTCATTTTGAAAGCTTGAATGAGAATTTGCATCGAATTGTTGCTGGAATTCATACTCACATTTGCTCATATTCACATATGCAAAGATCAAGTTTGACCAAAAGTTGACCAAATTTAATGACGGTTGACTTCAGTTGACTAGTTTCGAAAAGAATTTTGAAATAATTAAATAAAATTATTTAATTAAATAGAGTACTTACTTCTAATTAATTAAACAAAGTTATTTAATTAAACGAGAAGCCATTCCTAATTAATTAAATTTAGTTATTTAATTAAATAAGAAAAGTGTCTCTAATTAATTAAAGATTACATAATTAAATAGAAAAAGTAATTATGAGAGAATATCACATTTTCTTAAATTGAATATCTCATCAAAATCTCTCTTCAATTCAAAAAGGGAAATTTTCAGTTCATTATTGATAAAAAATGAGTTAAATCAGTTAACTCTTTTTTCTACTCAAATTGAATCAGTTAACTCCTTATTTTACTCAAATTAAATCTATTAACTCGCTTTAAATTGGAAATCTCCCTTTATGACTGAACTTCACCCTTAATCCTGACCGTTGATTGAAATCGATCTCAATTATTGATGAATTTCAGGAAAGTCTGTTTAAAAGACCCTCATCTCTTCATTTTGAAAGGTTGAATGAGAATTTACATCGAATTGTTGCTAAAATTTATGCTCACATTTGCTCATATTCACATACGCAAAGATCAAGTTTGACCAAAAGTTGACTAGATTTAACCATGGTTGACTTGAGTTGACTTGTTTTGAAAAGAATTTTGAAATAATTAAACAAAATTATTTAATTAAATGGAGTACTTACTTCTAATTAATTAAACAAAGTTATTTAATTAAATGAGAAGTCATTCCTAATTAATTAAATAAAGTTATTTAATTAAAAAAAAAAGTCACTCTAATTAATTAAAGATTACTTAATTAAATAGAAAAAATAATTATGAGAGCATATCTCATTTTATTAAATTAAATATCTCAACAAAATCTCTCTTTTGTTGAAAAAAGAAAATTTCTAGTTCACTATTGATCAAAAATGAGTTAAATTAGTTAACTCCTTTTTCTACTCAATTTGAATCAGTTAACTCTTTATTTTACTCAAATTAAATCTGTTAACTCCCTTTAATTTGGAAATCTCCCTTTATCACTGAATGTAATGCCCCGCCAAGGGATCCAAAGAATTTTACTAAGTTTGTCAAACAATTTTTTTTAAAAAATGAAAGAGAAAACCATTCATAATATTTGCGAAAGCAATATCAACAATTCAAATGAAAATAAGCATAACATATATACATAACAGGCTACATTCTTTAAAGATCCCTTAACATTGTATCACATCTAAATTAACTATTCATCTAACATCCCATCCTTATGAAATAACAATGATACATCCAATGTACTTAAACAATATACAAGTGTCTTTTTGTAATTATATTTTAGTTTAGCTCAATCATCCACTATACATATCACAGGGTATGAAAAGCTTAGAAGAGTAAACATCCAAGTAAAATAAAGTACATCATCATTATCATCTAATATTAATCCATGATGCAATAACATAAATGAAACCACATATCATACATGATACATCATCACAAAAGATATAAAAATCTATCACAAAAGATAATCATATATCAAAAACATAAATAACTAAGTGCACAGTTCCTCCCAACCGTAAATAGCATCATTAGACCATCATGGATCCTAGCCATCCCTCCGTGCATAACATTCCAAAGCACTGAAGAGATCATCAGTATTAACATAGTAGGAATGTCACTCTTAAAACATCCTACTAACATGCAAAGTAAAGCATAATAAATCATCAACTAACATATACAAAGTAAAGCAAATCATCAATATAAAAAATATACCAATAAATACATCTATCAGAATGTTCCAAGAACATAATGAAGAATAATTACCAACCAAGGATACTCCAGCCACGGTGTCTTGGACAGATCTCAAATGATAACAGTGAAAATACACTACCACCCGATCGCATGGAACCTAAGTGGTCCACTCCCACCGTGCTGAAGAGATAATCTCAAGTCTCAAACAGGATATCAATACACATAGCATAAAAAGTTCAGGGATCCTAAAAGTATACTAACTCAAAGGTTCCAACACACACAAAATTGACATCTAATTCCCAGAGGCACACAAAGACATGTAGGAAACCTACTTTGCAAACGAAAAAGTGTCATCGCATTTATCACATACAAGTTACCCTGGCAGTTAGCTAAACTCCACGAGTCCATACTAATCTCATGCAGCCATTAGTATCCTCTCATACTAACGAGGCATACAATGGAATGCACAATCGCAACCATGCATTCTCACTACTCTCATCCTAGCTTGTACAAGCACTCAAGGCATGAGCGAGAACATCAAAACAATTATCTTTTTAGGTTCATTTAATCCCCATTTAGTGTGTAAATGTTATCACTTATTAACCAAACTTACAATGAGTTACCCTGGTAGCCACTTAGGGCTCCGACCCCCATTGCAAGCCACTTTCCGACATGACAATTAGATTACCTACCCTAAGCTTATGGAATCATAAATCTCAAAATCACAAAAGATAATCCATAATAAAATCATCAAATATGCATAAAAGCATCAAATATCCATAATAAGAATCATCAAATCACCAAAACAAAAATCATCAAATCTCCATGAGCATCCGAAAAAGCATCCATAGAAAATCATGGCCACAACAGTTCTCTATTGGCAACTGAAAGCATCACTGATAATCATAAGTATCAATTGGTTCTCAATAACCAAAATATATCTCAAGATAAATGGTTCTCAACAAGCAACCAAGAATATCTCAAAATCATACTGATCGAAGACTCCAAAATGGTTGAGTTAAACATGTCACAACATGACATCATCAAGAAATAAATCCACATTTCAGTCCCATCATGGTAACTAAAAAGTAATCCAAGGATAACTGATCGATAAATCAAAAATGTTTAGCTCAAGCATCTCAGATATATATACATCTCAGCTTCACACATGAAGGCTGAAGAAAAAATACAAATATTTCATAGAGCATATGATCACATAACCATGGTTGGGCTTATAAATATCAAGACCAAATAAGATCAACATGCCATCACATCTCATAACCGCCGAGCCTCTGGTAACAACTTAGGACTGGTCAACACTAGTCAACCCAAAACCCAAAACAAGAAGCATATAGAATACACGGTGCAAACATATGTTTTGGTTTACTAAATTCACATAGTTGAATAATGTGTAGGGGTTTCCAATTTTCTATTTGCAAGTATACTTTCAAGTGTTTTAAGTTTCATCATTTGACCTACAAGTCAACCCAATTGTTCCCCGCTAGCATTACCCTTCCATTATTAAGAATTACATTCTAAGAATAACTGAAGGATAAATATTCACTAAACTGATCATCATTGACCTTAATTAAATTGTATTTCTTTATTTAACTAAGATCCATATTCTAATTGATTAACTCTCCATAAATCAAGGATCATTATTCATTTATAAAAGAACTAATTATCAAACTAATAAGAATTATAATTTTATTAAAATGATCAATTAAATCAAACAATTAACATAGGTACACCATCCATGACCTATTAACATCTAATAGTTTTCAATTTAGTATTACTACGTCTCACCATTAAAACATCTAAAGTCGTTATTCAAGTCATGAGAGTACGACTTATCAACTTCGATGTAAATACTTCACAACTTTGCTAGAGGAATCGATATTAGCATATCAATTAAAACACTATTACACAACTTGATTATTAATTAAATCTAATTAACTCTAATTAATTCAATTAATAATTACAAATTCAGTTGACTAATAACTAACAATAGTTTGTACGTAAAAAGTCATCTACAATCCAAATATTCATATTAATAGTTCAATAACTTGTTAATAACAAGCTACGTTGGAAATCTTAAATGAAAACCTTCGCCATTCTATTAATGAAAACTAACTTTTTTTTGAAAAACTCGTATTATTGATAATCATTTAGTTAAACCTCATTTGATTCAACTAATTATCAATCAACTATATTTTATTTCATTAACATTAGGATTAGTAATAGTTTAATAACTAATAACAAGTTAAAATAAATCTACGATAACAGATTCTTTATTATTTTTGCTAACAATGATGTCACTAGTAAATTAAATATAACTTCCTTAATAATTGTTCCCCGGATAAGATTTACCAATAATCAATAGGTAATAATTTGTCCAAAATAATCTTTGATGGTTCTAAGTATAATGATCACCAACTTCATTAATCACAATTTTATTCATGATAACATGAATTCATTTCCATTGTATTTTTCCCCCCTTAATTTGATCTCAACTAAATTCTTAATACTATACTTCAATTATTAACTAATCTCAATTAGATTGAACTTAATTGAATCAATTAATAATTATATAAACTTATATATACTATCTTTCATTAATAATTTGTTAAACTTAACATTTATTAATAAATAATAACTCACTAATAATTTCATTATTCAATTATAATGATTGATATTCAAACCAATCAATGAATAACAACTAAATCATTAGTATCTCTTTTCTTTTAATTGTCTCTCATCCATTTACTTAGATTGACTAGTAATTAATTACACTTCTTCTACTATTAATTAATCTTAATTAAATTTTATTTAATTAGATTAGATAATAAACCATATAAAACTAATGCATATTAATAAGATTCTAATAAGAAAATATTTCAATACTATCTTTAATTCATTCCATGCTTTGATATATTATTTTTGTGAAGTTTAAGCATAAAAAATTTTGGTTATGAGAAATGGAGAAATATCTGACTTTGAATAAAACAGTCTCAGTATGATGGTCATATCTCCCTAATGAATTGTTGGATCAGGCTGAAATTTAAATATGTTAGAGAGGGCCAAGTTTCGCCAATTTTGACTAGAGCGATCAAATAAATTCGATCCCAATAAAAAGTTATGAATGACTGAGTTCAGGTCTATCCAAGGGGCAAGGACAGGACAATTTGTGATGAATTAAGAATTTTCTGTTAAAATAATTGTTCTCTAAATTTAACCATAAAAGAGTTTGTTCATATGCATCTAAAAATATAATTGATAAAAAGATTACATCTAATCATTCGAATTTTCACCATAAAATTTTTATTTTAATTCCAAATCTTGTCTTTCTAATTTCATAATATAAATTCGAACCCAAACCCGATTAAGATCTAATTATTTCTTCTTAATTGGATCTAGGATTTTTCTATTATTTTCTTCTTATCCAAATAAAATATCTAAAGGGTTAAAAATCATGAAATATGTCATCCGACACATTCGGTGGGTATTCAACTCAAATACCTGTCCTAATTTTTCAATTATGACAAATGACTCAAAGGGTTGGGATTTGGACTTCAGAATTTATCTCTCCTCTCTTATCATTGAGATAATATGATAGGGTATGCTCATCCTAGCAATTCAGGGAAGTCGATACCTAGTACCTGCAACCTGCTTAAAAATCATGCATGTACAAACACAATATATACTAATCTAAAAAAACAATGGTAGGAAGTGGTGCATCGTGTAGATCTCGACTAGCAGGTGACTATGATTCCATTCCTTAACCACATCAGACACGTCAGACAAAAGCAAACATGCAAGGCAAACATGCACACCATACACATGCAAGTATGGGGTAAGTATCCATAAGAAAACACATATGATAATAGATCATCTTACTAATCATCATTAATAATTGAAAGCAATGTAATAATCATTATCAGTAATTGTGAACACTAAAAATAATCATCATACATACATGAAATGTAGAGTCTAAGTAATCTCATCACATAATAAACTGAATCCATAGCACAATATCTGATAATCTCAAAAGAATGCTGCTAACCAACAACATAAAACTAGTTTTAAAAAACTTCAGCAACGATAACAAAATGTGAACCAAGGGCAGGCACTACACTGAACTTCACCTTTAATCCTGATTGCTGATTAAAATCGATCTCAACCGTTGATGAATTCCAGAAAAGCCTATTTAAGAGACCCTCATCTCTTCATTTTGAAAGGTTGAATTAGAATTTGCATCGAATTGTTGCTGGAACTCATACTCACATTTGCTCATATTCACATACGCAAAGATCAAGTTTGACCAAAAGTTGACCAGATTTAACCACGGTTGACTTGAGTTGACTAGTTTCGAAAAGAATTTTGAAATAATTAAACGAAATTATTTAATTAAATGGAGTACTTACTTCTAATTAATTAAACAAAGTTATTTAATTAAATGAGAAGCCATTCCTAATTAATTAAATGAAGTTATTTAATTAAATAAGAAAAGTGTCTCTAATTAATTAAAAATTATTTAATTAAATAGAAAAAGTAATTATGAGAGCATATCTCATTTTATTAAATTAAATATCTCAACAAAATGTCTCTTCAGTTCAAAAAGGGAAATTTCCAGTTCACTATTGATAAAAATTGAGTTAAATCAGTTAACTCCTTTTTCTACTCAAATTGAATCTGTAACGTCCCACCAAGGGATCCAAAAGAATTAACCTAAAGTTTCACTAAATTTGCTAAAAAAAAAAAAATTTTAAGTAAGAAGGTATAACATACACATCAAACACATAGTAGCGAAAGCAATAACATATAATCATCGACAACATACATTGTAAGTTACATATCTTAAAGATCTCAAGATGTTGAGTCACATTTAAATTTAATTAATTCTATGTCTAACAACTATCACATACATATGAAAGAATAATCAGAAAGTCCCATGTCCATAATATAAATTTGTTCCGAATGCCTCTCGAAAAATTAATTCGAAATGCTCAATCATCCACTGTACAAGTCACAGGGTATGAAAGGCTTAAAAGAATATACATATGTAAAGATAAAGATACAACATCCTCAAATTCATGATACAAAGTACATTAAAAATATATGAAACTATTCACCATACATGATACATCCATACATCCATAATGATAAAATATCTATCATAAAATCTAACCATCCATCATAATAATCCAAGACCATAGTGAAGGTAAATGCCAACCAAGAAAACTCCAGCCACGATGACCACAGAACGGATCTCAATGGTAAGAGTAAAAGCACTACCACTTGATCGCGTGGAACCTAAATGGTCCACTCCTACTGCGTTGAGGAGATAGTCTCAAGTCCCAAATAGGATAACAAAACCTATAATCATAAATACTCTCTAAGTCTAGGAAATCCTATAAGTATGCTAACTCAAGGGTTCCTAAAAAGATCAACATCTAAACCCAGAGGCACCACAAAGACACGTAGGAAACTTAATATGCAAGTGGGAAATTGTCATCGCAAAAGTCATGTAGAAGTTACCTGAGCAATCCCTTAAGAATCTCGGGTCCCTACTGATCCCTACAACCACTAGTATCCTCTCGTACTGACAAGGCATACTATGGAATGCATGTTCGTAACCAAGCATTCTCTCTACCCCATTCTAGTCTATACTAGCACTCAAGGCATGGGAGAGAACATACAATTATCTTATTAGGTTCATTTTCCCTTATTTAGTGTAAATGTTTTCACTTATTACAACAACTTACAATGGGTTACTCCAGGCAGCCTCTTAGAGCCCCGATCCCCATTGCAAGCCACTTCCCGACTCTACACATAGATAACCTACCCTAGGGTCATGAAATCATAAATCAAAGAATCATAATAAAACCACCTCAGTCCTATACAAGCAACTGAAAAGACATCATAAAAGATAAGCCACAAAACTACATCAGTTCTTCATGAGCAACAGATAAGCACCAAATAATAATCATATGACCACGACAATTCTCTATCAGCAACTGAAGGCATCAATGATAAATCACAAAATCCAATGGTTCTCCAATGAGCAACCAGAAAGTATCCCAATAGTAAATTTCAATACTGATCGAAGACTCCAAAATGGTCAAGTCAAAACATGACATCATCAATAACATAACAAACACTTCAGTCCTCTCAAGCGACCGAAAAGCAATCCAAGTATAACTAATCGAGACTCAAAAATGGTTATCAAATATAACTGATCGAGACTCGAAAATGGTTAAGTCAGGTATCTCAAATACATACACTTTAGCTTCACACCAGAAAACTGGAAAGCAATAACAAATAGTAAACACAATCACATAGAGCACTTCATCACATTACCATGGTTGGGTTAAGAAAGATTGAGACCAAATCATCATGACATCACATTCACAACTCCAAGCCTCTAGTAACAACCTAAACTGGTCAATACTAGAACAACCCCAAAACACTCAAAGCACAAAGACAACATCAAAGTCTCAGAGATTGGATTTGAAAGTATATTATTGAGTTAAGGTAAGATTTATGTTTCAGTTTAACATTGAATTCAAGTAGTTAAGTTTTCACAATTAGCCCTTACAATTAACCCATTTCTATATTTACATGATTGTACAATTACCCTATAAATATTCTAAGGATAATCTTTTATTTATTAAGTTATAAAAATGATCCTTAATGATTTTAAATAAAATAATTACGACTTTATTAAAAATCATCTTTATTTAAACCCACATTAATAACTTTCATTAAGTCAATAGTCTAAATATACAATTTTATCAAATAATATCCATTAATGATTTGAATAAAATAATTACAATTTTATTAAAATTAATAATTAAATACTCGATAATAATAACTTCTATTCTTAATTAAATATTAAATCATATTTAATTAATATTAATCAATATTTTATTTAAATATATATTACAATTATTATTAATATAACAAATTATAAAATATTATTGAAATTTAATAATGAAATTAATATAATATCATAAATTTAATTTAATTAAAATTTAATAAAATTAATTATAATTTATAATATTAAAAAAAAATTCCATATAACACAACTCGAATTTCAAATGGCAATTGAACTATTTTATTAAAAATAAGTATTAGCGATTTAAAATCGCTGCCTGCCATTTGCGCAGGGTAGGACTACTGTCGCAGTCGTCCTGCATCAGCAGGTACGACTGCGTACAGCAGTCACCTGCTGCATGTAAATAAGGGGGCAGGGGGGTGGTTAAGCCGCCCCTCCCCAATACTTTGTTTATTATTATTTTTTTTTTTATATATATTTTTTTAAAACTATTTTATTTAAATCAGAGTTTGTATATATAAAAAAAGGATTTGTTAATTAAGATTTACATATATGTATATATTTTTTTATCTCAAAAAAAATAATAATCATTATAATAAAATTTAATGATACACAATCTATTAAATATATATATAAAATAATTCCTTTTTAATATATATAAATATATTGAAAACTTGTTTTCTTCCTTATATTGATATAAAAAAATATAAGCCAACCATCTGAACTTCTAATTTAGAATTTCAGTCTTAGATTCAACCCTTCCCATTTAAAATTTTGTATACAGAAGTTTATCGACAAGCATCTGATAAATTCTAATATCATAATGTTTAAACATTCCTCACAGAGAATTCAGATTTACAAACCCCAGACACGAAGAAGACAGGAAAGGATAATTGCATAATAAATCGATAATAAAAAACACAATACCCTACCTGATCCTGATGCTATTATGCAATCTCCAGGAACTGTAAGAGAATTCGCTTCCCTCAATATCCTTCCTCTGGAAAACTTTCTTGGTATCAGCCTTCTGAAATTCACTTCCAAAAGTAGTCTCCCAAAAATTCTCATCCAAAAACATGTCCCAATTCGTGTCCCCCAAGAATGAACCCCCAATGTTGTGATAAGCAATTTTTTCCTCAAATCGGGGCACTAATTGTGCGTTCACTCGAGAAGACTCTTTGCACAACTGAGTTAACTCCCCAATTAACTTTTATTATCTTTTCTTTTCTTTTGCATTCAACTTTCATGCACATTAAGTTGATTTATTAAATAACTTTATTTAATATTCCACTTGACTTCTATTTTAAATTAATTTATTACTTTAATCTCATGTGCACTTCATGAAATTAAAATAATATTATTAATTTCTATTATTTAATCTTTTAATTTATTTCTCATATTTAAACTCATGCTTAGATCATGAGATCTAGAATTCTTAATAATTTTATATCTTTCAACTTTTAAAATTAATTTTAGAAACTTAATTGATAACATATTTAATTAACAATAATATTTAGCATTTATTTAAAAATGAACTCTAAATATATTATTATTAAATTAAATAAATATTATCCTGTTCTAAATTTATCTTTGAACTTTAATTTCCAAATTTAATTCTTTTATTTAATTAATTTCTCAATTAATTAAATATTAAAGAATTCATATTAATTCTCCATTAAATTAAATCATTAATTAATCTTTTTAATTAGACTTAATTAATAGAAAAAAATACATCAAGGACTCATATAACAACATACGAAAATCTTACATAGAAAAACACATACTAAATCAAAACAAAAAGGTTATAATCTCGAAATTACATCATTTGATGCATTCGAAGGGTACTTAACTCAGATACTTGTCCTAATTATCAATTAGGACAATTGGCTAAAGGTTTTAGGAATTGGACTTAAGAGTTTATCTCCCCTCTTATACCATTGAGACAATGCGATAGGGTACGCTCATCCTGACAATTCAGGGAAGTCGATATCCGGTACCTGCAACCTGCATAAAATCCATGCATGTACAAGCACAATATTCTAAGCTAAACAGACAATGGCAGGAAGTGGTGCATCGTGTAGATCCCGACTAGCAGGTGACTAAGACTCCCTTCCTTAACCACATCAGAAACACCATACATAAATAAAACAAACACGCACACCATACACATGCAATATGGGGTAAGTATCCATAAGAAGCACATGGAATAATAAACCATCTAACTAATCAACATCGATAACTGAAAACATTGAATAATCATCATACATGCATGAAATATAGAGTACCAAGTAATCTCATCATATAATAAACTGAGTGTAAAACAACATCTGATAATCTCTAAAATAATAATACTAATCATCAAACATAAATTGGCCTAAAAGAGTTTGGCAATGATATCAGGAATGTAACTAGAAAATGTAGACTAGGGGCAGGCACTACAGAATCAGTTAACTCCTTATTTTACTCAAATTAAATATGTTAACTCAATTTAATTTGGAAATATCCCTTTATGACTGAACTTCACCTTTAATCTTGACCGCTGATTGAAATCGATCTCAACCGTTGATGAATTTCATGAAGGTCTATTTAAGAGACCCTCATCTCTTAATTTTGAAAGGTTGAATAAGAATTTGGATCGAATTGTTGCTAGAATTAATACTCACATTTGCTCATATTCACATACACAAAGATCAAGTTTGACCAAAAGTTGACCAAATTTAACCACGGTTGACTTCAGTTGACTAGTTTCAAAATGAATTTTGAAATAATTAAGCGAAATTATTTAATTAAATGGAGTACTTCTAATTAATTAAACAAAGATATTTAATTAAATGAGAAGTCATTCCTAATTAATTAAATGAAGTTATTTAATTAAATAAGAAAAGTGTCTCTAATTAATTAAAGATTACTTAATTAAATAGAAAAAGTAATTATGAGAGCATATCTCATTTTATTAAATTAAATATCTCAACAAAATCTCTCTTCAGTTCAAAAAGGGAAATTTCTAGTTACTATTGATCAAAAATGAGTTAAATCAGTTAACTCCTTTTTCTACTCAAATTGAATCAATTAACTCCTTATTTTATCAAATTAAATCTGTTAACTCCTTTAAATTTGGAAATCTTCCTTTATGACTGAACTTCACCTTTAATCCTGATTGTTGATTGAAATCGATCTCAACCATTGATGAATTTCAGGAAAGTCTATTTAAGAGACCCTCATCTCTTCATTCCAAAAGGTTGAATGAGAATTTGCATCGAATTGTTGCTGAAATTCATACTCACATTTGCTCATATTCACATACGCAAACATCAAGTTTGACCAAAAGTTGACCAGATTTAACCACGGTTCACTTGAGTTGACTAGTTTTGAAAGGAATTTTGAAATAATTAAACGAAATTATTTAATTAAATGGAGTACTTACTTCTAATTAATTAAACAAAGTTATTTAATTAAATGAGAAGCCATTCTTAATTAATTAAACGAAGTTATTTAATTAAATAAGAAAAGTGTCTCTAATTAATTAAAGATTACTTAATTAAATAGAAAAAGTAATTATGAGAGCATATCTCATTTTATTAAATTAAATATCTCAACAAAATCTCTCTTCAATTCAAAAAGGGAAATTATCAATTCACTATTGATCAAAAATGAGTTAAATTAGTCAACTCCTTTTTCTACTCAAATTGAATCAGTTAACTCCTTATTTGACACAAATGAAATCTGTTAACTCCCTTTAATTTCAAAATCTCTCTTTATGACTGAACTTCAAATTTAATCCTAACCATTGTTTGAAATCGATCTCACCTGTTGATGAATTCCAGAAAACTCTATTTAAGAGACCCTCATCTTTTCATTTTGAAAGGTTGAACGAGAATTTGCATCGAATTGTTTTTGAAATTCATACTCACATTTGCTCATATTCACATACACAAAGATCAAGTTCAACCAAAAGTTGACCAGATTTAACCACGGCTGACTTGAGTTGACAAGTTACGAAAAGAATTTTGAAATAATTAAAAGAAATTATTTAATTAAATGGAGTACTTACTTCTAATTAATTAAACAAAGTTATTTAATTAAATGAGAAGTCATTCCTAATTAATTAAATGAAGTTATTTAATTAAATACGAAAAGTGTCTCTAATTAATTAAAGATTACTTAATTAAATAGAAAAAGTAATTATGAGATCATATCTAATTTTATTAAATTAAATATCTCAACAAAATCTCTCTTCAATTCAAAAAGGGAAATTTTCAGTTGACTATTAATCAAAAATGAGTTAAATCAGTTAACTCCTTTTTCTACTCAAATTGAATCAGTTAACTCCTTATTTTACTCAAATTAAATCTGTTAACTCCCTTTAACTTGGAAATTTTCCTTTATTACTGAACTTCACCTTTAATCCTGATCGCTGATTGAAATCGATTTCAACCGTTGATGAATTCTAGGAAAATCTATTTATAAGACCCTCATCTCTTCATTTTGAAAGGTTGAATGAGAATTTGCATCGAATTGTTGCTGGAATTCATACTCACATTTGCTCATATTCACATATGCAAAGATCAAGTTCAACCAAAACTTGACCAGATTTAACAACGGTTGACTTGAGTTGACTAGTTTCAAAAAGAATTTTGAAATAATTAAACGAAATCATTTAATTAAATGGAGTACTTACTTCTAATTAATTAAACAAAGTTATTTAATTAAATGAGAAGCCATTCCTAATTAATTAAATGAAGTTATTTAATTAAATAAGAAAAGTGTATCTAATTAATTAAAGATTATTTAATTAAATAGAAAAAGTAATTATGAGAGCATATATCATTTTATTAAATTAAATATCTCAACAAAATCTCTCTTCAGTTCAAAAAGGGAAATTTCTAGTTCACCATTGATGAAAATTGTTTTAAATCAGTTAACTCCTTTTTCTACTCAAATTGAATTAGTTAACTCCTTATTTTAATTAAATTAAATCTGTTAACTCCCTTTAATTTGGAAATCTCCCTTTATGATTGAACTTCACCTTTAATCCTGACCGTTGATTGAAATCGATCTCAATCTTTGATGAATTCCAAGAAAGTCTATTTAAGAGACCCTCATCTCTTCATTTTCAAAGGTTGAATGAGAATTTGCATCGAATTGTTGCTGCTATTCATCCTCACATTTGCTCATATTCACATACGCAGAGATCAAGTTTGACCAAAAGTTGACCAGATTTAACCGCAGTTGACTTGAGTTGACTAGTTTTGAAAAGAATTTTGAAATAATTAAATGAAATTATTTAATTAAATGGAGTACTTACATCTAATTAATTAAACAAAGTTATTTAAGTAAATGAGAAGCCATTCCTAATTAATTAAATGAAGTTATTAAATTAAATAAGAAAAGTGTCCATAATTAATTAAAGATTACTTAATTAAATAGAAAAAGTAATTATGAGAGCATATCTCATTTTATTAAATTAAATATCTCAAGAAAATCTCTCTTCAGTTCAAAAAGAGAAATTTCCAGTTCACTATTGATCAAAAATGAGTTAAATCAGTTAACTCCTTTTTCTACTCAAATTGAATCAGTTAACTTCTTATTTTACTCAAATTAAATCGGTTAACTCCCTTTAATTTGGAAATCTCCCTTTATGACTGAACTTCACCTTTAATCCTGACCGTTGATTGAAATCGATCTCAACTGTTGATGAATTTCAGGAAAGTCTATTTAACAGACCCTCATCTCTTCATTTTGAAAGGTTGAATGAGAATTTGCATCGAATTGTTGCTGGAATTCATACTCACATTTGCTCATATTCACATATGCAAAGATCAAGTTTGACCAAAAGTTGACCAGATTTAACCACGGTTGACTTGAGTTGACTAGTTTTGAAAAGAATTTTGAAACAATTAAACGAACTTATTTAATTAGATGGAGTACTTACTTCTAATTAATTATACAAAATTATTTAATTAAATGAGAAGCCATTCCTAATTAATTAAATGAACTTATTTAATTAAATAAAAAATGTGTCTCTAATTAATTAAAGATTATTTAATTAAATAGAAAAAGTAATTATGAGAGCATATCTCATTTTACTAAATTAAATATCTCAACAAAATCTCTCCTCAATTCAAAAAAGGAAATTTTCAATTCACTATTGATAAAAAATGAGTTAAATCAATTAACTCCTTTTTCTACTCAAATTGAATCGGTTAACTCCTTATTTTAGTCAAATTAAATTCGTTAACTTTCTTTAATTTGGAAATCTCCCTTTATGACTGAACTTCACTTTTAATCCCAACCGTTGATTGAAATCGATCTCAACCGTTGATGAATTCCAAGAAAGTCTATTTAAGAGACCCTCATCTCTTCATTTTCAAAGGTTGAATGAGAATTTACATCGAATTATTGCTGGAATTCATACTCACATTTTCTCATATTCACATACGCAAAGATCAAGTTTGAACCAAAGTTGACCAGATTTAACCACGGTTGACTTGAGTTGACTAGTTTCGAAAAGAATTTTGAATTAATTAAACGAAATTATTTAATTAAATGGAGTACTTCTAATTAATTAAAAAAAGTTATTTAATTAAATGAGAAGCCATTCCTAATTAATTAATTGAAGTTATTTAATTAAATAAGAAAAGAGTCTCTAATTAATTAAAGATTATTTAATTAAATAGAAAAAATAATTATGAGAGCATATCTCATTTTATTAAATTAAATATCTCAACAAAATCTCTCTTCAGTTCAAAAAGGAAAATTTCCTGTTCACTATTGATCAAAAATGAGTTAAATGAGTTGACTCATTTTTCTACTTAAATTGAATCAGTTAACTCTTTATTTTACTCAAATTAAATCTATTAACTCGCTTTAATTTGGAAATCTCCCTTTATGACTGAACGTCACCTTTAATCCTGACCGTTGATTGAAATCGATCTTAACCGTTAATGAATTTTAGGAAAGTCTATTTAAGAGACCCTCATCTCTTCATTTTGAAAGGTTGAATGAGAATTTGTATCGAATTGTTGCTGGAATTCATACTCACATTTGCTCATATTCACATACGCAAAGATCAAGTTTGACCAAAAGTTAACCAGATTTAACCATGGTTGACTTGAGTTGACTAGTTTCGAAAAAAATTTTGAAATAATTAAACGAAATTATTTAATTAAATGGAGTACTTACTTCTTATTAATTAAACAAAGTTATTTAATTAAATGAGAAGCCATTCCTAATTAATTAAATGAAGTTATTTAATTAAATAAGAAAAGTGTCTCTAATTAATTAAAGATTATTTAATTAAATAGAAAAAGTAATTATGAGAGCATATCTCATTTTATTAAATTAAATATCTCAACAAAATCTCTCTTCAGTTCAAAAAGGGAAATTTTCAGTTCACTATTGATCAAGAATGAGTTAAATCAGTTAACTCCTTTTTCTACTCAAATTGAATCAGTTAACTCCTTATTTTACTCAAATTAAATCTGGTAATTTCCTTTAATTTGGAAATCTCCCTTTATGACTGAACTTCTCCTTTAATTATGACCGTTGATTGAAATTGATCTCAACCGTTGATGAATTCCAGGAAAGTCTATTTAATAGACCCTCATCTCTTCATTTTGAAAGGTTGAATGAGAATTTTCATCGAATTGTTGCTGGAATTCATACTCACATTTGCTCATATTCACATATGCAAAGATCAAGTTTGACCAAAAGTTGACCAGATTTAACCACGGTTGACTTGAGTTGACTAGTTTTGAAAAGAATTTTGAAATAATTAGACGAAATTATTTAATTAAATGGAGTACTTACTTCTAATTAATTAAACAAATTTATTTAATTAAATGAGAAGCCATTCCTAATTAATTAAATGAAGTTATTTAATTTGTGAGGCCTCACCCAATTCATCATAGTACCAATGAGATAATTGCATTACGATGATTTTAATCTTATGTTTGATACACTTTTAAGACCGTAGGTTAGGTCATTTAAATATCTGCATTTTGATGATCCGCAATTACCTCTGCATATTATGACCTAATTGATGCAGTTAATGATTCTATTTCATGTTGTAAGCTATTGACATTGCTTTAATAGAAATTGACTGGTAGAAATGCTTGTAATATAAGAAGGTAATGTTGAAGTGGAAATTAGGATTAAAAGATAAATTTTGTTATGCATTGAGACCTAACCTGCATACCTAGGGATTCAATAGTTGTGGATTCAGCATCTTGTTGTAGAATATGAAGTTATTCAGAATATTAAATTGACCATGTTATGTTGATAAGTAAAGTTTAGTTTTATAGTATTTTGAACATTTTACATGGAAATTGTTAGAAGAAGTAATGTAATTATAAGGAATGAAGTATAGAACTCAAATGTCGAATGTGATATGTAAGTTTTGATATTTTAATATTTTGAAGGTTATATTTGAAATGATTAAGAAAGGGAAAGTTAATTTGAGATGATGAAATATATGCAAGTCTAATATTGAATGAGATAATGATTTATTTTACATGTGCTTATATGATTTTCTTGGACTACTGACGCTCGATTTTAGTGTGCAGGAATTTGACCATGGGTTAAAGGGGAATTAAGGCTCAAACTACTACAAACATGACATAACCAAGGTTGAATCAGTGGAAAAGATTCAAAACTAATTGTAATGTGTTTTATTTCGTATACGTGAATTGTATGTCTGCTTAGTAGCCTAGTTCATTTATTATTGTAAAACAAGTCATTTTTAAAAATATAATGTGATATTTTGTGGGTCACTTGACACTTGTTCTTGTTATGTGATATGACATGTTATTCGTCAATGGATCATGTGGC
Organism: Cupressus sempervirens; assembly: GCA_028749045.1. NCBI lineage: Eukaryota > Viridiplantae > Streptophyta > Pinopsida > Cupressales > Cupressaceae > Cupressus > Cupressus sempervirens. Next base: position 281,843,958 of record CM053791.1, read on the forward strand.
CACCTTATTCCGTGATAAATGCCTCAATTGAGGAATTTGATTATTGCCTTAGTCAGTAAAAAGACAAGGTCATCACCTTGGGGAATTTGAAATTTGAATCACCTAGCTTTGGGAGGGTCATAAAGTAACTTTAAGGTAAGTTGGGATTAAAATTAACCCCACCCATGTTAGTACTATAGGCTAGGGAGCTATTAATGACCTCTAGGGTTTCTAGTGGACCTAGGAGACCCCATGAAAATGACATTCTTTATGGAATCCGAAGATGAGAAGGATATATATATATATATAGAGGTATGGCTGAATGAGAAACCACTTGGCCACTCTCTAATTTTAGAGACAGTTAGGTTTTGGAGGGAGAGGAGGGGAGCTCTACTGCAACTATCTTTACCCTAGCTTGGACCAAGGTTGGTATCTCAAGCTGTCTTGCTTTCCTTTTTCTTTCTTTTAGCATGGTTAAGCCAATCTGCAAGTGTGGAGTTTATCAATGGAGTATGCATTGCATTGCATAGTGGAGTAGCATTCATGTGAGTGTTTGAATGGTGTTCATTCCATGTAGATTAGTGTGACACCATTGTGCATCTTGTTGTATTGTGTGGGGTATTGTGAGTATGAGGTTTGGATTTCCTCTATTTCCTTGTTGAATTATGGGTGTTGATATTGTGTTATGATAATGTGATGTGCTCTTGAAAATCTGTTGTTTTATTGCTACTTGGTTTTGTTTTCTTGTTGTGCTTGAGTGTTCTTATGGGTGTGGGACTTACATTCGCCCTTGTGGGAAGGGAAGAGAAGTCTAGGATGAACGGGCAGCAGTTGGATTGCATAGTTGAGGACCTTGGAGTATGGGCTCCATTGTATGCCATTGTCATATTCATATTTTTCCTTGGGGGAGGATAAGAAAAAAAAAGTAAAAGAAATGGTGTGTAACGCCCCGCCAAGGGATCCAAAGAATTAACCTAGAATTTCACTAAGTTTGGTAACATTTTTTTTTTAAATTTTTTTACATGAAAGTAAATACCATACATAACTTATTCACAATAACGGAAGCAATAGCAATGTCCATCTGAAAGTAAACATAACATACATAACAAATTACATTCTTTAAAGATCCCTTAACGTTGAATCACATACAAGAATCCATCTAGTATAACATCCACATGAAATAATAATCATAAGTCCAATGTTCAAACATTACATTTCCAAATGCTCAATCATCCTCTGTACATGTCACAGGGTATGATAAGCTCAAAAAATATACATATGTAGAATAAGGTACATCATCCTATTCCAATCCATGATACATCAAAGTAGAGATAATCACATGATACATCATCATAGAAGACATATGCATCCATCATAAAGATCAAACATAATAAACTAAGTGCACGGTTCTTCCCAACCATTAATAGCATCATTAGACCATCGTGGGCCCTAGCCATCCCTCCGTGCATAACATCCCAAATCATCGAAGAGATCATCAATACTAATATAGTAGGAATGTCACTCCTAATATATAAAACATCATGTGTAGAAAGTAATCTAACATGCAAATAAAAGCATATGATAACATCATCTAACATATGCTAATCATCAATGAAAAAGGATACATATCCACCATCATGAAGGATGCATCAACCACGATGTCTCAATGAGTCTCAAATGATAAGAGTGGAAAATACACTACCATCCGACCGTGTGGTACCTAAATGGTCCACTCCCACCATGCTGAGGAGATAATCTCAAGTCCCAAATAGGCTATCCAAAATCACATAGCATAAATCTCTATAAGTCCAGGAATCCTAAAAGTATACCAACTCAAAGGTTCCAATCACAAAACTGACATCTACTTCCCAGAGGCACACAATGACATGTAGGAACCTACTATGCAAGCGGGAAAGTTTCATCGCATTTATCACGTACAAGTTACCCTGGCAGTTAGCTAAACTCCACGGGTCCATACTGATCTCATGCGGCCACTAGTATCCTCTCATACTAACAAGGCATACTATGGAATGCAAGGTCGCAACCATGTGTCTCACTACTCCCATCCTAGCCTGTACAAGCACTCAAGGCATGGGTGAGAACAAAAGACTTATCTTTTTAGGTTCATTCAGTTAGTATTAGGTGTGAATGTTATCACTTATTAATCCAACTTACAATGAGTTACCCTGGCAGCCTCTTAGGACCCCGGCCCCCATTGCAAGCCACTTCCCGTCACTACATGTAGATATCCTACCCTAATGCTCATGGACTCATAAATCTCAAAATTAAAAAAGATAATCCATAATTAAAATCATCAAATATGCATAAAAGCATCAAATCTCCATGAGCAAACATCCATAGAAAATCATGAACACAACAGCTCTCTATTGGCAACTGAAGTATCACTGGTAATCAAATATCCAATGGTTCTCAATAACCAAAATATATCTCAATCATACTGATCGAAGACTCCAAAAATGGTTGAGTCAAACATGTCACAACATGACATCATCAAGAATAAATCCACATCTAAGTCCCATCATGGCGACTAGAAAATAACCAAGGATAACTGATCGATGACCAAAATAATGGTTAGGTCAAGTGTCTCATACATAAGAATCTCAACTATAACAATCAGTAATCACATCCAATACATAGAGCATTCCATCACATAACCATGGTTGAGTTTATAAAGATCGAGATTAAAACATCATCATGACATCACAATCACAAAACCCCCAAGCCTCTGGTAGACGTCCTATAACTGGTCAACACAAGTCAACCCAAAACCCAAAACAATAGCATAAAGAATACACAATGTAAACACATGTTTTGGTTTTGCTAAGTTTTCAATTTTGAATTCAAATGCAAAAGTCTCAGTTTAAGTTTCCAAGTTTAGGGAAAGAATTAGAGAAACATTTTGTACATTTTTCCATGTATTATTTTTGGATGGATAAAAGTTTTCCTTTATAAGTCTAAAATCCAATTTCCAATTATAATATTTTATTGAAATTGTTCCCCACCAACCTTTTAATTAAATTCGTATTACAAAATGATTCTTTATTATAAAAGATGAGCCCTTGAATCTTTTATCAAACAATAATAATTCAAATTTATAAATTAGATATTTACATATTACATATATACATACATACATACATACATACATACATACATACATACATACATACATATATATATATATATATACATACATATATAATATATAAATAATTATTATCGCATTTTATAAAATTGAATAATATTAATTTTGATTTATATCATATAACATATGAAAATCTAATACAACAAAAGTCAAATTTCATAACATTCCTTCCTTTTAACAAAAGAAAGCTGAATTATAATATACAAACGCTGGCCGAAATCGTATAGCATTAAACATATAACATTTGGCAGTCTTTTTAACAAAACGAAGTCGTCCGCCTGATATGACGCGGTACCAAGTGCTTGGTACTCTACTGTCACAGAGTACTGTGGTGACAGTGGTTACAGAGTACCCCTGTCGTCACAGTACCTACGACGACAGGTACTCTGCCGGCCTGCGTGGCTCAAAACACAATATTATATATATATATTTTATAAAATTTTAATAAAATGTTTCCCCATTAATGTGGTTCGAAATTGAAATAAAATTTCATCGCTATGAATAATAAAATGCCCTAGTTCAGTATATATATATATACATTTATATATATACATACATACATACATACATACATACATATATATATATATATATATATATATATATATATACATATATATATATATATATACATATATATATATATATATATACATATATATATATATATATATACATATATATACATACATATATATAGATATATATACATATGTATGTATGTATGTATGTATGTATGTATGTATATATATATATGCATGTATTTGTATATATGCATTCGCAGGCTTTAATCAAGTTTTACAGCATATATAAATATGTTTTCTGTGTGTAGATTTGACCAATATAAATATGTATATACACAGTTTATTAAAAACTTCTAATTTTCAGAATTCCCCCATAGACCTTTGATCTCCAAAATTTCCAATAATTAATTCTAATGGGTTTGACTATGAATTTCAACCCTAGCCCCATTTTCCTTTTTGATCTATGCATATAAAATTCTCAAATAAATTTATATGCCCAAATTGAAAATGCATACAATAAAAATATGAAATTCCTCAGAAGACATATGGAAGACATGAAGAAGACAGGGAAAGCAAGATGCGGAAATAGCATAAGTAAAATCACAAGACTCTACCTGGATTCTGATGCTAAATCGCTCTTCCTCAGAAAACCCACAGAGCAAGCTCCCTTCTTCAGAACTCTCGAATCCTCCAATGCTCCAATTGCACTCCAAACGCTATGTCTAAGCTTCTAGGAATGCCTGAATATAAAGAGCTCTTAGGAAACCTCTAGAATGCTTCTAGAAACAGCTAGAAGGTGTCACCAACTAAGCATGGGTCTTTTCCAACCTTTTTGATGAGTCATAGGGTTGTAGACACCATGTGCTTAATTGATGCACTAACCCCCGTGTTGTTGACACATGAGAAATAGAAAAGTGCATTAATTCCCATGCAAGCTTATAACTCCAATTTACTTTTTAAATAATTTCTATTTAAATTTTATAACTTTTATTATTATTATTTTATTTATTACTTTATTATTATTTTATAATTATTATTAATTTTAATTTACTAATTTTCTTTTATTTAATTCTTTTTCCTCAATTAATTCTCATTTAATTACTTATAATCACAATATCAAAAATCATGATATTTTATTAATTTTCTCAAATAATTAATTTCTTAATTAAATCTATTTATTAAGACTTAATTAATAGAAAATTCACCGTAGACCTCCAAGATAAAATATGAAAACCCATCATAGAACAAATCATACAAAATCAGTCTAATGTCATCCGATACATTCGGTGGGTACTCAACTCTAATACTTTTCCTAACTCACTAGGACAAATGGTTTTAGGGTTTGAGATTTGGACTTGAGAATTTATCTCCCTTCTCTTATCATTGAGATAGTATAATAGGGTATGCTCATCCTGGCAATTCAGGGAAGTCGATACTTGGTACTTGCAACCTGTAGAAAAACTATGCATGTACATCCAATACATATATAGTGCTAAGCTAAACAGGCAATGGCAGGAAGTGGTGCATCGTGTAGATCCCGACTAAGCAGGTGACTACAACTCCCTTCCTTAACCACATCAAAAATGACATACAATAAGAAAACATGCACACCATACACATGCAAGTATGGGGTAAGTATCCATAATAAAACACATGAGATAATAAACCATCTAACTAATCATCATTAATAACTAAAAACAATATAATGATCATAAATATAATATAATATAATGTATGCATGAAATATAAAGTCTAAATGATCACATCATATAACCACTGAATCCATAACATAATGTCTGATAGTCTCAAAACAATACCACTAATCCATCAACATAATACTAGTCCATCAAAGTCTAATAATAATAGCAAAAATAAGTCTAGAAAAGATGTGAAAGAGGGTAGGCACTCCATGTTGAGGAAGGAAGTAACTGAAATATGGGTTTGTAGGAAGCTAAAGTTGTTGGTTGTGTGTGGTGGAGGATGTTGTGTTGGTAGTGTGTGTGGTGGAAGATGTTTATGAAGCCCAGAAAGGGCATGATATTATGAAGCCCCGAAAGGGCCTTGTATTTTGTTGATTTAGCCCTGAAAGGGCATGAGTTTTATGGAAAATATGATATGAAATGGTAAACCTCCTTGTCTTTCCACCTTCACCCTATGTTCAAGGTTCCAATGATGAGCCTTTGTGAAATATCCTTGGGATGGGATTTGTTGCAGTTTTGTTATGTGGTGTATATGTTTCTTACAAGTGTGTATGTGGATTTTGTTTGAGCCTTGTTCCCCTAGCACGGGGGTGGTCTCTTTGAGGCCTATGGTTGGGTGGAAAGCACCCATGGTCCTTGTTGTTTTGTTGTGATGCATTTGCAAGTTCTTAGAGAAAAATTTTGGAAACTTGGAGTCCTCGTTATCTTCCATGTGCATAGGAGGAGAAGACAATATTGCATTGAGATGAGATAGAGAGAAAAACTCCATTTTGTTATGTGAGCCTAAATGTATTGTAAGAGAAAGCTACTGTCTTGGTTTGATTGTCAATGGAAAGGTTGTGAGTGCTCATGTGTAGTAAAAGTATTTTTCATTGTGTATATTATGATATGTTGACTTCACCACCTTTTTGTGTATCATGAGGGTATCACTGAAGATAATTCATTGTAATAATATTGTTGTTTTATTGGATGGTAACACCAATCAGAGATCCAAATTACTTGATGCTCTTGAGTAGAATGCAAAAGAAATTTGATATCATAGAAGAGATAATATTCATAGGAAGGATTATCATTGTGGATTGCTATTATCATTTTAGTTCCATTGTTTACCAATTGTGAATGTACATTCAAATCTAGATTTGCATAAGAAGATAATGTTGAGAAAATGGTTTCTAAATTTCATAATTCATAAATAGGGATAATCCAAATAACTTCATATAAAGTCTTGTCATGAAATGTTGATTTATTGGATTAAGTTAATGTTTTGAATGCTAAATGAATCACAATTTTAAAACTATACTTAGTTTATAATTATCTCCTAATTATCCTTGCAATAACTTACCTTGAATATCCTAGATTACAGAAGAAGAAAATCAAGTGATGATATAAAATATACAAGACTTAAGACATAAGCTTGTTGTAGGTGCACATTTTATCCTCTGGAAAATGTATGAGAAAGTAAAATAAATCTCTTCTCTTAATACAAACATTAAAATATTCAAGATTATTCCTTAGACTCCTAGGACCCTATAACCTATAAAGCATATTTTAACATAATAAACTAACCATCATATTAATTGCATTAGAAGGGACGTCATATGAGACACATAACTTGAGTCAACACCCTATCAAATCAAAAGAAACTTTAAAAAAAAAATATATACAATGCTCATGTTAAACAAACCTAAACTAGCACCAAGTAATATTTTAAACAAGACATAGCATGACAAACAACCTACTATATTATCTACCCTAGGCTAGCATGGGTTGGTGAATGAGAAAACAATTTAATATGCTATGGAGACCAAGGTATTTAACTTCTCTGACATGACCAAGACTTATTTCATCTACCTATTCCCTAGGCGCTTTGTGCCTTCAAATATTATATTGGAATACCGTGCAAGTTTATGACATAATTCTGACAAGAGGGAATGGCTTCCATTTTATCCTTGATGCCTTGAGTTGCCTTGGAAGAAGTTATGGCATTTTATATGTCTTTCTTCACCCACCTAATTAAGACTAGGATAAACTCCACGCTGCCAACAATATGGGACCAAGTAGCAATTCGATTTAACATGGGAATTCAAAATGCATATCTTCTAGCTCAAAATTAATAGGATTTGACTCATGGAAAAGGCGCCTATGCTTGTCTTGGCCAAAACATTGGTAAGTGAGTCCACCATGGAGAGAAACCCAAGGAATTCACTTGGTCTATGGGTAAGTGAAGAAGATTATGGGTCAGTAGCACGTGGGTAGTAGGGTGATTTGGAACTACGCTAGAGAAAAAGTATTTCATCTTCTTAAAAGAAATGTGAGTGGGGTCAAGTTAATGGACTATGACTAATAAGGTATTTTAGATAGATGGATAGTTAATATGTTCATATGCATTCACTTTGTTACCTTAGTATTAGTAAGGATAGATTATCTTTTAAAATCATTCTTTTATGATATATGTTTATATAAATGAATTGGTCATTTTTTTCACTCATATGACAAATTTGTAAAGATGACATTGAAATGTGGAGTACAGATTGCAGTAGTAGGTATGAGTATTTTCTTTCCAAACCCTGGGTTAGTAGATGTCAGAGGGATGTCCAACTCAGTGATGATATAGTTGTAACACACATATGTCTTTTGGAGGTTATTTAGGTCTATGAAATTAATTAATTAAGAATAATAATAATTATTATTATTATTATAATTATAAAAAAAAAAATTGTGCTTAATGTACATTTAGGGTAAATTTAGGGCATGACATAATTAAATAAGAGAAGTGCCTCTGATTAATTAAATATTATTTAATTAAATAGAAAAAGTAATTATGAGAGCATATCTCATTTTATTAAATTAAATATCTCAACAAAATCTCTCTTCAATTCAAAAAAAGAAATTTCCAGTTCACTATTGATAAAAAATGAGTTAAATAATTTAACTCCTTTTCCTATTCAAATTGAATCAGTTACCTCCTTATTTTACTCAAATTAAATCTGTTAACTCCCTTTAATTTGGAAAACTCCCTTTATGACTGAACTTCACCTTTAATCCTGATCGTTGATTGAAATTGATCTCAACCGTTGATGAATTCCAGGAAAGTCTATTTAACAAACCCTCATCTCTTCATTATGAAAAGTTGAATGAGAATTTGCACCGAATTGTTGCTGGAATTCATACTCACATTTGCTCATATTCACATATGCAAAGATCAAGTTTGACCAAAAGATGACCAGATTTAATGACGGTTGACTTGAGTTGACTAGCTTCGAAAAGAAATTTGAAATAATTAAACGAATTATTTAATTAAATGGAGTACTTCTAATTAATTAAACAAAGTTATTTAATTAAATGAGAAGCCATTCCTAATTAATTAAATGAAGTTATTAATTAAATAAAAAAAGTATCTCTAATTAATTAAAGATTATTTAATTAAATAGAAAAAGTAATTATGAGAGCATATCTAATTTTATTAAATTAAATATCTCACCAAAATCTCTCTTCATTTCAAAAAGGGAAATTTACAGTTCACTATTGATAAAAAATGAGTTAAATCAGTTAACTCCTCTTTCTACTCAAATTGAATCAGTTCACTCCTTATTTTACTCAAATTAAATCTATTAACTTTGTTTAATTTGGAAATCTCCCTTTATAACTGAACTTCACCTTTAATCCCGACCGTTGATTGAAATCGATCTGAACCGTTGATGAATTCAAGGAAATTCTATTTAAGAGACCCTCATCTTTTAATTTTGAAAGGTTGAATGAGAATTTGCATCGAATTATTGCTGGAATTCATACTCACATTTGCTCATATTCACATACGCAAAGATCAAGTTTGACCAAAAGTTGACCAGATTTAACCACAGTTGACATGAGTTGACTAGTTTCGAAAAGAATTTTGAAATAATTAAAGAAAATTATTTAATTAAATGGGGTACTTACTTCTAATTAATTAAACAAAGTTATTTAATTAAATGAGAAGCCATTCCTAATTAATTAAATGAAGTTATTTAATTAAATAAGAAAAGTGTCTCTAATTAATTAAAGATTATTTAATTAAATAGAAAAAGTAATTATGAGAGCATATCTCATTTTATTAAATTAAATATCTCAACAAAATCTCTCTTCAGTTCAAAAAGGGAAATTTCCTATTCACTATTGATCAAAAATGAGTTAAATCAGTTATCTCCATTTTCTACTCAAATTGAATTAGTTAACTCCTTATTTTACTCAAATTAAATCCGTTAACTCCCTTTAATTTGAAAATCTCCCTTTATGATTGAACTTCACCTTTAATCCTGACCGTTGATTGAAATCGATCTCAACCGTTGATAAATTCCAGGAAAGTCTATTTAAGAGACCCGCATCTCTTCATTTTCAAAGGTTGAATGAGAATTTGCATCGAATTGTTGCTGGAATTCATACTCACATTTCCTTTTATTCACATACGCAAAATTCAAGTTTGACCAAAAGTTAACCAGATTTAACCACGGTTGACTTGAGTTGACTAGTTTCAAAAAGAATTTTGAACTAATTAAACAAAATTATTTAATTAAATCGAGTACTTACTTCTAATTAATTAAACAAAGTTATTTAATTAAATGAGAAGCCATTCCTAATTAATTAAATGAAGTTATTTAATTAAATAAGAAAAGTGTCTCTAACTAATTAAAGATTATTTAATTATATAGAAAAAGTAATTATGAGAGCATATCTCATTTTATTAAATTAAATATCTCAACAAAATCTCTCTTCAGTTCAAAAAAGGAAATTTTCAGTTCACTATTGATCAAAAATGAGTTAAATCAATTAACTCCTTTTTCTACTAAAATTGAATCAGTTAACTCCTTATTTTACTCAAATTAAATCTGTTAAATCTCTTTAATTTGGAAATCTCCCTTTATAACTAAACTTGACCTTTAATCCTGACAGTTGATTGAAATCGATCTCAACCGTTGATGAATTCCAAGAAAGTCTATTTAAGAGACCCTCATCTCTTCATTTTGAAAGGTTGAATGAGAATTTGCATCAAATTGTTGCTAAAATTCATACTCACATTTGATCATATTCACAAACGCAAAGATCAAGTTTGACCAAAAGTTGACCAGATTTAACCACAGTTGACGTGAGTTGACTAGTTTCGAAATGAATTTTGAAATAATTAAATAAAATTATTTACTTAAATGGATTACTTACTTCTAATTAAATAAACAAAGTTATTTAATTAAATGAGAAGCCATTCCTAATTAATTAAATGAAGTTATTTAATTAAATAAGAAAAGTGTCTCTAATTAATTAAAGATTCTTTAATTAAATAGAAAAAGTAATTATGAGAGCATATCTCATTTTATAAAATTAAATATCTCCACAAAATCTCTCTTCAGTTCAAAAAGGGAAATTTCCAGTTCATTATTGATCAAAAATGAATTAAATCAGATAACTCTTTTTTCAACTAAAATTGAATCAGTTAACTCCCATTTTTACTCAAATTAAATCTGTTAACTCCTTTTAATTTGAAAATCTCCGTTTATGACTGAACTTCACATTTAATCCCGACCGTTGATTGAAATCGATCTCAACTATTGATAAATTCCAGGAAAGTCTATTTAAGAGACCCTCATCTCTTCATTTTGAAAGGTTGAATGAGAATTTGCATTGAATTGTTGTTGAAATTGATACACACATTTGCTCATATTCACATATGCAAAGATCAAGTTTGAGCAAAAGCTGACCAGATTTAACCACGGTTGACATGAGTTGACTAGTTTCGAAAATAATTTTGAAATAATTAAACAAAATAAGTTAATTAAATAGAGTACTTACTTCTAATTAATTAAACAAAGTTATTCAATTAAATGAGAAGCCATTCCTAATTAATTAAATGAAGTTATTTAATTAAATAAGAAAAGTGTCTCTAATTAATTAAAGATTATTTAATTAAATAATAAAAGTAAGTATGAGAGTATATCTCTTTTTATTAAATTAAATATTTCAACAAAATCTCTCTCCAGGTAAAAAAGGGAAATCTCCAGTTCACTATTGATAAAAAATGAGTTAAATTATTTAACTCCTTTTTCTACTCAAATTGAATCAGTTAACTCCTTATTTTACTCAAATTAAATCTGTTAACTTCCTTTAATTTGGAAATCTCCCTTTATGATTAAACTTCACCTTTAATCTTGACTGTTGATTGAAATCGATCTCAACCGTTGATGAATTTTAGAAAAATCTATTTAAGAGACCCTCATCACTTCATTTTGAAAGGTTGAATGAGAATTTGCATCGAATTGTTGCTAGAATTCATACTCACATTTGCTCATATTCACATATGCAAAGATCAAGTTTGACCAAAAGTTCACTAGATTTAACCACGGTTGACATGAGTTGACTAGTTTCAAAAAGATTTTTGAAATAATTAAACAAAATTATTTAATTAAATGGAGTACTTACTTCTAATTAATTAAACAAAGTTATTTAATTAAATGAGAAGCCATTCCTAATTAATTAAATGAAGTTATTTAATTAAATAAGAAAAGTGTCTCTAATTAATTAAAAATTATTTAATTAAATAGAAAAAATTAATTATGAGAGCATATCTCATTTTATTACATTAAATATCCCAACAAAATCTCTCTTCAGTTCAAAAAGAAAAATTTACAGTTCACTATTGATCAAAAATGATTTAAATTAGTTAACTCCTTTTTCTACTCAAATTGAATCAGTTAACTCCTTATTTTATTGAAATTAAATCTGTTAACTCCTTTTAATTTGGAAATCTTCCTTTATGACTGAACTTCACCTTTGATCTTGACCATTGATTGAAATCGATCTCAACCGTTGATGAATTCCAGAAAAGTCTATTTAAGAGACCATCATCTCTTCATTTTGAAAGGTTGAATGAGAATTTGCATCGAATTATTGCTTGAATTCACACTCACATTTGCTCATATTCACAAAGGCAAAGATCAAGTTTGACCAAAAGTTGACCAGATTTAACCACGGCTGACTTGAGTTGACTAGTTTTGAAAAGAATTTAGGAATAATTAAACGAAATTATTTAATTAAATGGAGTACTTCTAATTAATTAAACAAAGTTATTTAATTAAATGAGAAGCCATTACTAATTAATTAAATGAAGTTATTTAATTAAATAAGAAAAGTGTTTCTAATTAATTTAAAACTGTTTAATTAAATAGAAAAAGTAATTATGAGAGCATATCTCATTTTATTAAATTAAATATCTCAACAAAATCTATCTTCAGTTGAAAAAGGGAAATTTTCAGTTCACTATTGATCAAAAATGAGTTAAATCAGTTAACTCCTTTTTCTAATCAAATTGAATCAGTTAATTCCTTATTTTACTCAAATTAAATCTGTTAACTCCCTTTAATTTGGAAATCTCCTTTTATGACTGAACTTCACCTTTAATCCTGACCGTTGATTGAAATCGATCTCAACCGTTGATGAATTTCAGGAAAGTCTATTTAAGAGATCGTCATCTCTTCATTTTGAAAGGTTGAATGAGAATTTGCATCAAATTGTTCTTGGAATTCATACTCACATTTTCTCATATTCACATACGCAAAGATCAAGTTTGACCAAAAGTCGACCAGATTCAACCACAGTTGATTTGAGTTGACTAGTTTTGAAAAGAATTTTGAAATAATTAAACGAAATTATTTAATTAAATGGAGTAATTACTTCTAATTAATTAAACAAAGTTATTAAATTAAATGAGAAGCCTTTCCTAATTAATTAACTGAAGTTATTTACTTAAATAAGAAAAGTGTCTCTAATTAATTAAAGATTATTTAATTAAATGAAAAAAGTAATTATGAGAGCATATCTCATTTTATTAAATTAAATATCTCAACAAAATCTCTCTTTATTTCAAAAAGGGAAATTTTCAATTCAGTATTGATAAAAAATGAGTTAAATCAGTTAACTGCTTTTTCTACTCAAATTGAATCAGTTAACTGCTTATTTTACTCAAATTAAATATGTTAACTCCCTTTAATTTGGAAATCTCCCTTTATGACTGAACGTCACCTTTAATCCTAACTGTTGATTGAAATCAATCTCAACCGTTTAAAAATTCCAGTAAAGTCTATTTAATAGACCCTCATCTCTTCATTTTGAAAGGTTAAATGAGAATTTGCATCAACTTTTTGCTAGAATTCATACTCACATTTGCTCATATTCACATACTCAAAGTTTAAGTTTGACCAAAAGTTGACCAGATTTAACCACGGTTGACTTGAGTTGAGTAGTTTCGAAAAGAGTTTTGAAATAATTAAACAAAATTATTTAATTAAATGCAGTACTTACTTCTAATTAATTAAACAAAGTTATTTAATTAAATAAGAAGTCATTCCTAATTAATTAAATGAAGTTATTTAATTAAATAAGAAAAGTGTCTCTAATTAATTAAAGATTATTTAATTAAATTTTAAAAGTAATTATGAGAGCATATCTCATTTTATTAAATTAAATATCTTAACAAAATCTCTGTTCAGTTCAAAAAGAGAAATATTCAGTTCACTATTAATTAAAAATGAGTTAAATCAGTTGACTCCTTTTTCTACTCAAACTGAATCAATTAACTCCTTATTTTACTCAAATTAAATCTGTTAACTCCCTTTAATTTGAAAATCTCCCTTTATGACTGAACTTCAGCTTTAATCCTGACCGTTGATTGAAATCGATCTAAACTGTTTATGAATTTCAGGAAAGTCTATTTAAGAGACCCTCATCTCTTCATTTTGAAAGGTTGAATTAGAATTTGTATTGAATTGTTGCTGGAATTCACATTCACATTTGCTCATATTCACATACGCAAAGATCAAGTTTGACCAAAAGTTCACCAGATTTAACGACAGTTGACTTGCGTTGACTAGTGTCAAAAATAATTTTAAAATAATTAAACGAAATTATTTAATTAAATCGAGTACTTACTTCTAATTAATTAAACAAAGTTATTTAACTAAATGAGAAGCCATTCCTAATTAATTAAATGAAGTTACTTAATTAAATAAGAAAAGTGTCTCTAATTAATTAAAGATTAATTAATTAAATAGAAAAAGTAATTATGAGAGCATATATCATTTTATTAAATTAAATATCTCAACAAAATCTTTCTTCAGTTCAAAAAAGGGAAATTTTCAGTTCCCTATTGATAAAAAATGAGTTAAATCAGTTAGCTCCTTTTTCTACTCAAATTGAATCAGTTAACTCCTTATTTTAATCAAATTAAATCTTTTAACTCTCTTTAATTTGGAAATCTCCCTTTATGGCTGAACTTCACCTTTAATCTTGACCGTTGATTGAATTCGATCTCAACTGTTGATGAATTTCAGGAAAGTCTATTTAATAGACCCTCATCTCTTCATTTTGAATGGTTGAGTAAGAATTTGCTTTGAATTGTTGCTGGAATTCATACTCACATTTGCTCATATTCACATATGCAAAGATCAAGTTTGACCAAAAGTTGACCAAATTTAACCATGGTTGACTTGAGTTGACTAGTTTTGAAATAATTAAACAGAATTATTTAATTAAATGGAGTACTTACTTTTAATTAATTAAACAAAGTTATTTAATTAAATGAGATGCCATTCCTAATTAATTAAATGAAGTTATTTAATTAAATAAGAAAAGTGTCTCTATTTAATTAAAGATTATTTAATTAAATAGAAAAAGTAATTATGAGAGCATATCTCATTTTATTAAATTAAATATCTCAACAAAATCTCTCTTGAGTTCAAAAAGGGAAATTTACTGTTCACTATTGATCAAAAATGAGTTAAATCAGTTAACTCCTTTTTCTACTCAATTTGAATCAGTTAACTCCTTATTTTACTCAAATTAAATCTGTTAACTCCCTTTAATTTGAAAATCTTCCTTTATGACTGAACTTCACCTTTAATCATGACCGTTGATTGAAATCGATCTCAACCGTTGATGAATTCCAGGAAAGTCTATTTAAGAGACCCTCATCTCTTCATTTTGAAAGGTTGAATTAGAATTTGCATCAAATTGATGCTGGAATTCATACTCACATTTACTTATATTCACATACACAAAGATCAAGTTTGACCAAAAGTTGACCAGATTTAACCACGGTTGACTTGAGTTGACTAGTTTCGAATTTTTTTTTGAAATAATTAAATGAAATTATTTAATTAAATGAAGTACTTACTTCTAATTAATTAAACAAAGTTATTTAATTAAATGAGAAGCCATTCCTAATTAATTAAATGAAGTTATTTAATTAAATAAGAAAAGCGTCTCTAATTAATTAAAGATTATATAATTAAATAGAAAAAGTAATTATAAGAGCATATCTCATTTTATTAAATTAAATATCTCAACAAAAGCTATCTTCAGTTCAAAAAGAAAAAATTTCAGTTCACTATTGATCAAAAATGAGTTAAATCAGTTAACTCCTTTTTCTACTCAAATTGAATCAGTTAACTCCTTATTTTACTCAAATTAAATCTGTTAACTCCCTTTAATTTGGAAATCTCCCTTTATGATTGAGCTTCACATTTAATCTTGACCGTTGATTGAATTCAATCTCAACCGTTGATGAATTCTAGGAAAGTCTTTGTAAGAGACCCTCATCTCTTCATTTTGAAAGGTTGAATGAGAATTTGCATCGAATTGTTGCTGGAATTCATACTCACATTTGCTCATATTCACATATGCAAAGATCAAGTTTGACCAAAAGTTGACCAAATTTAACCATGGTTGACTTGAGTTGACTAGTTTCAAATTTTTTTTTTAAATAATTAAATGAAATTATTTAATTAAATGGAGTACTTACTTCTAATTAATTAAACAAAGTTATTTAATTAAATGAGAAGTCATTCCTAATTAATTAAATGAAGTTATTTAATTACATAAGAAAAGTGTCTCTAATTAATTAAAGATTATTTAATTAAATAGAAAAAGTAATTAAGAGAGCATATCTCATTTTATTAAATTAAATATATCAACAAAATCTGTCTTCAGTTCAAAAAGAGAAATTTTCAGTTCACTATTGATAAAAAATGAGTTAAATTAGTTAACTCCTTTTTCTACTCAAATTGAATCAGTTAACTCTTTATTTTACTCAAATTAAATCTGTTAACTCCCTTTAATTTGAAAATCTCCCTTTATGACTGAACTTCACCTTTAATACTGACTGTTGATTGAATTTGATCTCAACCGTTGATGAATTTCAGGAAAGTCTATTTAAGAGACCCTCATCTCTTCATTTTGAACGGCTGAGTGAGAATTTGCATTGAATTATTGCTGGAATTCATACTCACATTTGCTCATATTCACATACGCAAAGATCAAGTTTGACCAAAAGTTGACCAGATTTAACCACGGTTGACTTGAGTTGACTAGTTTCGAAAAATACTTTAAAATAATTAAACAAAATTATTTAATTAAATGGAGTACTTATTTCTAATTAATTAAACAAAGTTATTTAATTAAATTAGATGCCATTCCTAATTAATTAAATGAAGTTATTTAATTAAATAAGAAAAGTGTCTCTACTTAATTAAATATTATTTAATTAAATAGAAAAGTAATTATGAGAGCATATCTCATTTTATTAAATTAAATATCTCAACAAAATCTCTCTTCAGTTCAAAAAGGGAAATTTTGAGTTCAATATTGCTCAGAAATGAGCTAAATGAGTTGACTCGTTTTTCTACTCAAATTGAATCAGTTAACTCCTTATTTTATTCAAATTAAATCAGTTAACTCCCTTTAATTTGAAAATCTCCCTTTATGACTGAACTTCACCTTTAATCCTGACTGTTGATTGAAATCGATCTCAACCGTTGACGAATTCCAAGAAAGTTTATTTATTCATTTTGAAAGTTTGAATGAGAATTTGCATCAAATTGTTGCTGGAATTCATACTCACATTTGATCATATTCACATACGCAAAGATCAAGTTTGACCAAAAGTTGACCAGATTTAACCACGGTTGACTTGAGTTGACTAGTTTTGAAAAGAATTTTGAAATAATTAAACAGAATTATTTAATTAAATGGAGTACTTACTTCTAATTAATTAAACAAAGTTATTTAATTAAATGAGAAGCCATTCCTAATTAATTAAATGAAGTTATTTAATTAAATAAGAAAAGTATGTCTAATTAATTAAAGATTACTTAATTAAATAGAAAAAGTAATTATGAGAGCATATCTCATTTTGTTAAATTAAATATCTCAACAAAATCTCTCTTCAGTTCAAAAAGAAAAATTTCCAACTCACTATTGATCAAAAAATGCGTTAAATCAGTTAACTCCTTTTTCTACTCAAATTGAATTAGTTAACTCCTTATTTTACTCAAATTAAATCTGTTAACTCCCTTTAATTTAGAAATCTCCCTTTATGACTGATTTTTACCTTTAATCCTGACCGTTGATTGAAATCAATCTCAACTGTTGATGAATTTCAAGAAAGTCTATTTAAGAGACCCTCATCTCTTCATTTTGTAAGGTTGAATGAGAATTTGCATCGAGTTGTTGCTAAAATTCATACTCACATTTTCTCATATTCACATACGCAAAGATCAAGTTTGACCAAAAGTTGACTAGATTTAACTACGGTTGACTTGAGTTGACTAGTTTTGAAATGAATTTTGATATAATTAGATGAAATTATTTAATTAAATGGAGTACTTACTTCTAATTAATTAAACAAAGTTATTTAATTAAATGAGAAGTCATTCCTAATTAATTAAATGAAGTTATTTAATTAAATAAGAAAAGTGTCTCTAATTAATTAAAGATTATTTAATTAAATAGAAAAAGTAATTATGAGAGAATATCTCATTTTATTAAATTAAATATCTCAACAAAATCTCTCTTCAGTTCAAAAAGGAAAATTTCTAGTTAACTATTGATGAAAAATGAGTTAAATTAGTTTGTAGTGCCTGCCCCTAGATCGCATTTCTGTTATCATTGTCAAATTCTTTTAGTTTGATTTTATGCATTGATTAGTTTAGAGATATTGGATTTACAATATTATGATATTATTTCATGTTTTGGATTACATATATACTTGTTGATTTCATTTCACATGACGTTAATGATGTCTTAATGATTCTTAATTAGTAAATGTGATTTCTTTTGTAAAAATGTTAACATGATGTCTTTAATGATGATTATGTTGTATTTATAGAAATGCATTATTATATGTACACATTTGATGTTAGACTTGTGATTTTTACGATACTTACCCCATACTTGCATGTGTATGGTGCGTGTGTTATTTTATCTTTCTGTCTGACGTGTTTGATGTCCAAGAATAGATTTCCACAATCAGATAAAGTATAAAGATGCGCATTCTGGATTCGATTGTGTGCCATTTTTTTGCATCAATGTTTCAAATCACACTCTGTGATTCATCATCAGGATATGAATAGCTGGAGGAGAAAAGATGTCGTTAAGGGAGGGAGTCGTAGTCACCTGCTAGTTGGGATCTACATGATGAACCACTCTTCGCCATTGTTTGTTTAGTTTAGATATATTATATACATGTACATGCTCGTCTTTTATGCAGGATGCAGGTACCGGGCATCGACTTCCCTAAATTTTCAGGATGAGCGTGCCCTATTACAAATACTTAAATGGTGAGAATGGGAAGATAATGATCAAGTCCAATCCTAGCCATAGCCTATAATACTTGTCCTGCAAGGAGGACTCGTAACGGACTGTCTACCCTTTTTAAACCCGTGAGTATTTTTGTGCGTATGTTGTTTTGTGAGTCTTTGGTGAATTTTCTATTAATTAAGTCTAATTAAAGGATTAACTTAATGATTTAATTTAATGGAAAATTATTATGATATTATGAATATTTAATTATATTTAATTAATTGAGAAATTAATTAAATATAAAGAATTAAATTGAAGATAAAATTTTTAAGAATAAATTTAGAACACGATAATATTTATTTAATTTAATAATAATATATTTAAAGTTCATTTTTAAATAAATGGTAAATATTATTGTTATTTAAGTTAATAAATATTTATCAAATTAAACATTCAAAAATAAATTAAAAAGTGAAAAGATATTAATGTATGAAAAAAGATTTTAGTTTGCATGATGCGTGTATGAGTTAAAAATATAGAAAATTAAGTTAAAAGATAAAATATGTGAACTTGATTGAGATATTTTATTAAAGTGTGCATGAGATTTAAAAAGTTAATAAATTAATTTTAAAAGCAAAGTAAAGTGGAAAGTTAAATAAAGTAATTTAACAATTCACTTAAAGTGCATGAAGGAATAATAAAAGAATATTTTAATTTAAAAAGAAAATTAATTGTGCATGAATGAATTAATTAAATAAAATAATTATTATTTTAGAGTTGTGGAGACAGAAACCCTAAAGGGTAATTAGATTCTTTATTAGAGGGTTTTGGGGTCATTATTAGGAGGAGAGTTTTTCAGACACAGGTTTTCAAGGCACACACATGTTTTTGGAGAGCAACTAGAAGGGTTTGGAAAAGAAAGAATTTTTTGTAGCTTGAAGGATATTGCTTGCAGTAGAAATTTTCATCCAGCTGTTAGAGTTTTAGCATCAGTATGAGGTAGGGTTTTGTGAATCATTTTAAAAACACTTTCGGATCTCTATCTTCTTTGTGCTTGTTGAAAATTGCTTTCTCAAATTTTGTTGTATGATCTTGCCACCCTTCGTTCTGAATCTTTTGCTATTTGATTTCTTTTGGGAATCGGGATTGAAAAACTATTTAGAAAACTTCGTTCTACAATTGAAAGAAATTGGTAATAAATCGGGATCTGGGCTTTTGAATTAAATTGGAATTTAGAAATTTAAATTTAGAAAGGGTTTGTTTGTGGAAATGAAAATCTTATATTGAAAATGCGAAGGGTTCGATTTATTTAATTATCTTCCTATCAGGCTAATATCGTAAACGTTCTTAATATATATATATATATATATATATATATATATATATATATATATATATATATATATATATATATATATATATATATATATATATATATATATATATATATATATATATATATATATATATATATATATATATAGGAATTATTTAATAAAGTTTATATAATCATAAATTTTATAAAATAAATCAAACTTCTTATTAAAAAAAAATGTCTTACAAAACTTTTTAATAAAATTAAAATTTAAAAAAAATAATAAATAAAATAACTTAGCATTTACACCCACTTACCTCATTAAAATCGGCAGGGTCCATGCATTGGGCAGAGTACTGCAGATCGTAGTACCTGCAATGCGTAGTGTACTACCGATCACAGTACATGCGATACGCAGTGTACTGCCGATCGCAGTACCTGCGATACGTAGTAAACAGGCCGCACAGCTGGAATGCTGTCAGCCAATTATAATTTGTTTCTTTTTTTTATGGAATTTTTTTTATTACTATTGATATTTAATTTAATATATGTTAATTATTAATAATTATGAACAAGTTTCATTTTATTAATAAATTTTAATATTAAATCTAATCTTATTTAATAATGTTTTATTGGCAATTAAATAAATTATTGGTTCTTAATTAAATTTATTTTTAATTAAGAATGATTAATAACAAAAGCTATTTAACGAAGATGTGAATTTATTTATTTAATTTATAATATTAATTCTAATAAAATCGGAGGGATTCTTTTACAATTAGTAGAGTGTTAATTTTTATGACTTAAATAAATGAATAATTATTCTTTGGCTATTATTCTTTTTTTTGGCTCTAATAATGTGGGTAACCTTATATAAGTTTAAATTGAATAAATGGATGGGTTATTGGGTGTGTTAAACTGAGAATCTTCTACACTTGAAAAATATATTGAACACAAATCTGAAACTTTACTTTTGACCTTATTATGTCTTTTCAAATCAAACCCAAACTGTGAAATTGTACTGTTTTCTATGTATTGTCTTTACTTGTGGATTTTGGGGTTGACCTAGTTTGACCAGTCTAGGATGTATACCAGAGGCTTTTTCAGATTTCTTTTATACCATTTATGTGGCTGGATATCATGATGTGTTTTGTGATTCAAATTGAGATTTTATTTGTGAGATTTACTTTTGGAGAAATTTATGTGTACTTGAATGGGAGAGCCATCTTGTTATCAGGTTGCCTATTAAGGAACCGAGTTTGATCTTTATGGGTGTTGTGGTATGGGACACAACTGTGTTTTTATGTGCTTAGGAGAGGTTGTCTAGGTACATGACTTGGGAGTGGCTTGCATAGGGGTACGGGACCCAAAGTGGTCAGTACCAGGGTAACCTAATGCAAGTTATGTAATAAGTGATAATCTAGTAATTAAAATTTATGGGGGGAAACGCACTAAAAAGACAAGTTAGAGATTTTTGATCTACCCATGCTTTGAGTGCTTGTATAGACTAAGGATGGAATTGAGATGAGTGCCTCGTCTCCTTGAGAGGGCTCTCTAGTTTCCATATGTGTGATGTTGAGGGTCTGGGGTTCAGAGTAACCAGTCTAGGGTAACTCAACGCTTGAGGGTCCGGGCTCTATTAAGAGATCAGTCTAGGGTAACTCAAGCAGCCATGTGATGACACTCCCTAGTATGTAGTCTGAGTTTCCTCTGTAGATTTGTGTATCTCTGGTAGTGTACTTATTGTTGGATGTGGTGTATCTATTGTCAGATGTGTTTATTATGGATATTTACTTTCATTGATGATGATTGGTGATTCATGGTTGTTGTACTCTTGACATGTGGCTTTTGATTATCTTTCGTTGACTTTATCTTATGATCTTGGTATTTGGTTTATACTTGATTTGTGTATGATGTTTGGTTATGTGGTGTCGGTATTGGATTGAGTGTTCTTACTTCTGAATTATTTTATCTTCTTGAGTAGTATGTGTTACCTTTGAGGTAGTTTTGGCTATTAGGGGTACCTTGCCTAGGAATGTTTTATGTTTGATAACCGTATGTGGATCGTTCATTATCTTCCCTACACGGTGGGAGTGGAAGCCTGACTAGGTAACCATGCGGTCGGGAGGTAGTGCCTTCTTACCATTTGGGTCCCCTTAACATTGCCAGCTGTTGGATGTTCGTTGCAGAAGATGTACCTTTATCATTCTTATTTCTTATCTCAAAGACTTCGTTTTAGATGATTATATGTTATCATGTATTCTGATGTATTGTATCTATTTTCACATACCCTGCGACATGTGCAGTGGATGTTATTTAGTGGATGTACTTTCATTGTATTGTTTATACTTATGCATTTGCTTATGCGATTATGTATCTGTTATTTCTTTATGATCTTGAGACATTGTACTTGGAACTTAAACTAATTAATTTAAAATCATTAAATGTGACTCAACATAAAGGAACTCTTGAGGAATTGAAACTATATCTGTAATTGCAAATGTGTATTTGATATGTATGTTCTTATTGCTTCCGCATTAATGTTATCTTGATGTTGTTTAAACTTTAAAAAAATAAAAATAGTTCAGTAAACATTGTAATATGTTAGGTTTATTTCTCTTGGGTTCCCGAGCGGGGCGTTACATAGTTAACTCCTTTTTCTAGTCAAATTGAACCAGTTAACTCCTTATTTTACTCAAATTAAATCTATTAACTCCTTTTAATTTGAAAATCTCCATTAATGACTGAACTTCAGCTTTAATCCTGACTGTTGATTGAAATCGATCTCAACCGTTGATGAATTCCAGGAAAGTCTATTTAAGAGACTCTTCATTTTGAAAGGTTGAATGAGAATTTGCATCGAGTTGTTGCTGGAATTCATACTCACATTTGCTCATATTCACATATGCAAAGATCAAGTTTGACCAAAAGTTGACCATATTTAACCATGGTTGACTTGAGTTGACTAGTTTCTAAAAGAATTTTGAAATTATTAAATGAAATTATTTAATTAAATGAAGTACTTACTTCTAATTAATTAAACAAAGTTATTTAATTAAATGAGAAGCCATTCCTATTTAATTAAATGAAGTTATTTAATTAAATAAGAAAAGTCTCTCTAATTAATTAAAGATTACTTAATTAAATAGAAAAAGTAATTAGGGGGAGGGGGTGAATTAGTTACCACAAAAACATTTCACAGTCCCTTAGATGTCTAAAAGCTTGATCTTAGTTATAAATTACTGAAACTTGATAATGCAGCAAAATATTATTATTATTAAGAACTGATAACCAAAAACAATTCAGCAATCATGAACACTAGAGACACTAGATTTAACGTGGAAACCCAATATGAGAAAAACTACCAATGTAACTAGTTACTATTTTTCACTCTTCTGAAGTGAGCCCTGTTAGGAGCCAACCCTGTTAAAGGTTACAAAACACACTGTTAGGTGTGACTTTGTTAGAGGATTTAATCACCCTGTTAGGAGTGGCCTTGCTAGAGGTCTTTAGAACAATTCAACTGAACTGTCACCTTGTTAGAGGATTTATAGAATGGCTGTTAAACCAACTCTATTAAGATATTTTGAGTTCACTGTTACAATGATTAGAAAGCAACAATGAAGTGATCTGATACAATATGCAACTTATCTTTGTTGATTACAGATCTCTGTTATTCTTGACCGAATTCTTGCTTATCAAATACAACTTTTCAGCTCTTTCAATGCATCTGACCCTTCATCAGACTTTTCTCAACATTCACCTTTTCATTTCAAACTATAATGCACCTTCATAACTTTTCACACTTCTTCTTTTGATTTACAACTTGAGTGACCATATATACCTTTCAGATTATCTTAGTCGGCTCGAACCAATGACTAATAATCAAACAAATACAATAGTCGACTAGAAATAATTAAAATTACAAACTAACAAATCCCTTTACTGGCTGACCCTGCTCGGTTAATACTATTCAAAAAATAATTCCCGTGTTAATCGACTGAGCTCGGTTAATACAGTGAACTCCGTGACAACCCTTCAATCGTCGGGAGAACTCAGTAAGTACTGAGTTTCCATAGTTGACCGAGTGAGCTCGGTGGAAACTGTCTTTGCCAAATTCCTTTGTTGACCGAGTGATCTTGGTTAACACTGTCTGCCTCATTTTCTTCGATAGCCGAGTGAGCTCGGTTAACACTTGTCTACCTTATTTTCTTTGATGATCGAGTAAGCTCGATTAATACTGCCTGCTTTATTTTCTTCGATGATCGAGTGAGCTCAGTTGACACTATTTGCCTCATTTTCTTTGATGATCGAGTAAGCTCGGTTAATACTGACTGCTTCATTTTCTTCGATGACCGAGTGAGCTCGGTTGACACTATCTACCTCATTTTCTTTGATGACCGAGTGAGCTCGGTTGATACTGATTGCTTCATTTTTTTCGATGATCGAGTGAGCTCGGTTGACACTGTAGCTGAGCTCAGTTAGCTAAGACTAATAACTGATATGACATTTTTGTAACATTAAGGACAACATTATCCAACAATCTCATTTTATTAAATTAAATATCTCAACAAAATCTCTTTTCAGTTCAAAAAGGGAAATTTTCAATTCACTATTGATAAAAAATGAATTAAATTAGTTAACTCTTTTTTCTACTCAAATTGAATTAGTTAACTCCTTATTTTACTCAAACTAAATCTATTAATTCCCTTTAATTTGGAAATCTCCCTTTATGACTGAACTTCACTTTTAATCCTGACCGTTGATTGAAATCGATCTCAACCGTTGATGAATTCCAGGAAAGTCTATTGAAGAGACCCCCATCTCTTCATTTTGAAAGGTTGAATGAGAATTTGCATCGAGTTGTTGCTAGAATTCATACTCACATTTGCTCATATTCACATACGTAAAGACCAAGTTTGACCAAAAGTTGACCAAATTTACCCACGGTTGACTTGAGTTGACTTGTTTCAAAAATTTTTTTGAAATAATTAAATGAAATTATTTATTTAAATGGAGTACTTACTTCTAATTAATTAAACAAAGTTATTAAATTAAATGAGAAGCTATTCCTAAATAATTAAATGAAGTTATTCAATTAAAAAAGAAAAGTGTCTCTAATTAATTAAAGATTACTTGATTAAATAGAAAAATTAATTATGAGAGCATATCTAATTTTATTAAATTAAATATCTCAACAAAATCTCTCTTCAGTTCAAAAAGGGAAATTTCCAGTTCACTGTTGATAAAAAATGAGTTAAATCAGTTAATTCCTTTTTCTACTCAAATTGAATCAGTTAACTCCTTATTTTACTCAAATTAAATCTGTTAACTCCTTTTAATGTGAAAATCTCCCTTTATGACTGAACTTCACCTTCAATCCTGACCATTGACTGAAATCGATGTCAACCGTTGATGAATTCTATGAAAGTCTATTTAAGAGACCCTCATCTCTTCATTTTGAAAGGTTGAATGAGAATTTGCATCGAATTGTTACTGAAATTCATACTCACATTTGCTCAT
This sequence comes from Cupressus sempervirens, assembly GCA_028749045.1. Classification (NCBI taxonomy): domain Eukaryota; kingdom Viridiplantae; phylum Streptophyta; class Pinopsida; order Cupressales; family Cupressaceae; genus Cupressus; species Cupressus sempervirens. Next base: position 281,869,761 of record CM053791.1, read on the forward strand.
ATTTACATACGCAAAGATCAAGTTTGACCAAAAGTTGACCAGATTTAACCACGGTTGACTTGAGTTGATTAGTTTCAAAAAAAAATTGAAATAATTAGACGAAATTATTTAATTAAATGGAGTACTTACTTCTAATTAATTAAACAAAGTTATTTAATTAAATGAGAAGCCATTCTTAATTAATTAAATGAAGTTATTTAATTAAATAAGAAAAGTGTCTCTAATTAATTAAAGATTATTTAATTAAATAGAAAAAGTAATTATGAGATCATATCTCATTTTATTAAATTAAATATCTCAACAAAATCTCTCTTCAGTTCAAAAATAGAAATTTCAATTTCACTATTGATAAAAAATGAGTTAAATCAGTTAACTCATTTTTCTACTCAAATTGAATCAGTTAACTCCTTATTTTACTCAAATTAAATCTATTAACTCCCTTTAATTTGAAAATCTCTCAATATGCCTGAACTTCACATTTAATCTTCACCGGTGATTGAAATTGATCTCAACCATTGATGAATTTCAAGAAAGTCATTTTAAGAGACCCTCATCTCTTCATTTTGAAAGGTTGAATGAGAATTTGCATCCAATTGTTGCTAGAATTCATACCCACATTAGCTAATATTCACATAGGCAAAGATCAAGTTTGACCAAAAGGTGACCATATTTAACCACGGTTGACTTGAGTTGACTAGTTTTGATTTTTTTTTTGAAATAATTAGACAAAATTATTTAATTAAATGGAGTACTTATTTCTAATTAATTAAACAAAGTTATTTAATTAAATGAGAAGCCATTCCTAATTAATTAAATGAAGTTATTTAATTGAATAAGAAAAGTGTCTCTAATTAATTAAAGATTATTTTATTAAATAGAAAAAGTAATTATGAGAGCATATCTCATTTTATTAAATTAAATATCTCAACAAAATCTCTCTTCAGTTCAAAAAAAGAAATTTTCAGTTCACTATTGATAAAAAATGACTTAAATCAGTTAACTCCTTTTTCTACTCAAATTGAATCGATTAACTCCTTATTTTACTCAAATTAAATCTATTGACTCCCTATAATTTGGAAATATCCCTTTACGACTGAACTTCACCTTTAATCCTGACCGTTGATTGAAATCGATCTCAACCATTGATGAATTCCAAGAAAGTCTATTTAAGAGACCCTCATCTCTTCATTTTGAAAGGTTGAATGAGAATTTGCATCGAATTGTTGATAGAATTCATACTCACATTTGCTCATATTCACATATGCAGAAATCAAGTTTGACCAAAAGTTTACCAGATTTAACCATAGTTGACTTGAGTTGACTAGTTTCGAAAAGAATTTTGAAATAATTAAACAAAATTATTTAATTAAATGGAGTACTTACTTGTAATTAATTAAACAAATTTATTTAATTAAATGAGAAGTCATTCCTAATTAATTAAATGAAGTTATTTAATTAAATAAGAAAAGTGTCTCTAATTAATTAAAGATTATTTAATTAAATAAAAAAAGTAATTATGAGAGCATATCTTATTTTATTAAATTAAATATATCAACAAAATCTCTCTTTAGTTCAAAAAGAGAAATTTTCAGTTCACTATTGATCAAAAATGAGTTAAATCAGTTAACTCCTTTTTCTACTCAAATTGAATCAGATAACTCCTTATTTTACTCAAATTAAATCTGTTAACTCCCTTTAATTTGGAAATCTCCCTTTATGACTGAACTTCACCTTTAATCCTGACCGTTCATTGAAATCAATCTGAATCGTTGATGAATTCTAGAAAAGTCTATTTAAGAGACCCTCATCTCTTCATTTTCAAAGGTTGAATGAGAATTTGCATCAAATTGTTGCTGGAATTCATACTCACATTTGCTCATATTCACATACGCATAGATCAAGTTTGATGAAAAGTTGAACAGATTTAACCACGGTTGACTTGAGTTGACTAGTTTCGAAAAGAATTTTTAAATAATTAAACAAAATTATTTAATTAAATGGAGTACTTACTTATAATTAATTAAACAAAGTTATTTAATTAAATGAAAAGTCATTCCTAATTAATTAAATGAAGTTATTTAATTAAATAAAAAAAGTGTCTCTAATTAATTAAAGATTATTTAATTAAATAGAAAAAGTAATTATGAGGGCATATCTCATTTTATTAAATTAAATATCTCAAAAAAATATCTCTTCAGTTCAAAAAGGGAAATTTCTAGTTCAATATTGATAAAAAATGAGTTAAATCAGTTAACTCTTTTTTCTACTCAAATTGAATCAGTTAACTCTTTATTTTACTCAAATGAAATCTGTTAACTCCCTTTAATTTGAAAATTTCCCTTTATGACTGAACTTCAGATTTAATCTTGACCGTTGACTGAAATCGATCTCTACTGTTGATGAATTCTAGGAAAGTCTATTTAAGAGACCCTCATCTCTTCATTTTGAAAGCTTGAATGAGAATTTGCATCGAATTGTTGCTGGAATTCATACTCACATTTGCTCATATTCACATACGCAAAGATCAAGTTTGACCAAAAATTTGACCCGATTTAACCACGGTTGACTTGAGTTGACTAGTTTCGAAAAGAATTTTGAAATAATTAAATGAAATTATTTAATTAAATGGAGTAGTTACTTCTAATTAATTAAATAGAGATATTTAATTAAATGAGAAACAATTCCTAATTAATTAATTGAAGTTACTTAATTAAATAAGAAAAGTGTCTCTAATTAATTAAAGATTATTTAATTAAATAGAAAAAGTAATTATGAGAGCATATCTCATTTTATTAAATTAAATATCTCAACAAAATCTCTCTTCAGTTGAAAAAGGGAAATTTTCAATTCACTATTGATCAAAAATGAGTTAAATCAGTTAACTCCTTTTTCTACTCAAATTGAATCAGTTAACTCTTTATTTTACTCAAATTAAATCTGTTAACTCTCTTTAATTTAGAAATCTCCCTTTATGATTGAACTTCACCTTTAATTCTGTCCGTTGATTGAAATCGGTCTCAACCGTTGATGAATTTCAAGAAAGTCTATTTAAGAGACCCTCATCTCTTCATTTTGAAATTTTGAATGAGAATTTGCATCGAGTTGTTGTTGGAATTTATACTCACATTTGCTTATATTCACATTCGCAAAGATCAAGTTTGACCAAAAGTTGATCAGATTTAACCACGATTGACCTGAGCTGACTAGTTTCGAAAAGAATTTTGAAATAATTAAAAGAAATTATTTAATTAAATGGAGTACTTACTTCTAATTAATTAAACAAAAGTTATTTAATTAAATGAGAAGCCATTCTTAATTAATTAAATAAAGTTATTTAATTAAATAAGAAAAGTGTCTCTAATTAATTGAAGATTCTAGATTTCATGTCCTTAAAATATAAATATATTAAGATTGAAAAGTAGAGATATTAAAGTTAGAGCATGAGACTTAATAAATAAATTAAATTTGAAAGAGTAAAGTAAATATTATATTGATTATTGTGCATTATTTGGTCACATAGGAGTTAGAAAATTCTCGAAAGTTGTCATGTAGACAACATAGGAGTTTGCACTCTAAGAATGCACAAGTTGTCTACACTTAAAAGTTAGTATTTTATTTGAGCACATGGTGTCTACAACCTTAAGACTCATCTGGAAGGTTGGAGAAGACTCATGCTTGGTTGTCATGCTTATCTTCTAGTTTTTTCTAAAGACACTCTAGATTCATCTTAGAGGCCTTTAAATTGAGGCTCTCCTAGTGTGTTTGAACAAGCTGAATGGAAGCTACAATCTTAAAATGGAAGCTTCAAAGCTTACATGCATTGGAGAAGTTCATATGCTCATATATTTTCTACATGCTTCTATGTTCCTTCTAACTCTTTTAATCACTTAGAGGATTCGATTGGCTTGGATCTTGGAGGAATTGCGAATGATGGAGAAGGAAAGAATTTTTTATGGACTTCTGAGGCATGGCGGATTAGCATCAGTGTCCAGGTGCACTCGTGATATTCGCATATTCTCTTTGCACTATTTCTCTTCCTATCTTCATCATGTTTGTTATGTGTCTGAATACTCTTTGTGATTAAATCTACAATTAAATTGGAATCTAGATATGAATGGTTGCAAAGAAAATAATAGAAAAACCTTAGATCCAATTAATGAAGAAATTAGATCTAAACGAGTTTGGATTTGAATTAGAATCAAATTGAAATAGATTTGAAAATGGTTTCAAGATTTATGGCCAAATCCATTAGTGAAATTATTGAATAAATTTAGAGAACAATTTCCTTTTAAGAGAAATTCTTAATTCATGTAGTGCCTGCCCTAGTTCGCATTTTGCTAACATTGTTGAACTCTTTTAAGAGCTAGTCTCATGTTGATGGTTAAAAATATTGTTTTGAGATTATCAGATATTGTGCTATGAATTCAGTTTATTATGAGATTTTGCATTTCATGTATGCATGATGATTATTCTTAGTGTTTGCAATTTTTAATAATGATTAGTAAGATGATTTATTATCATATGTGTTTTCTTATGGATACTTACCCCATACTTGCATGTGTATGATGTGCATGTTTACTTTGTGTGTTTGCTTTTGTATGACATGTTTGATGTGGTTAAGGAATGGAGTCGTAGTCACCTGCTAGTCAGGATCTACACGATGCACCACTTCCTGCCATTACCTGTTTAGTTTAGTATATATTGTGCTTGTACATGCGTGATTTTTATGCAGGTTGCAGGTACTAGGTATCGACTTCCCTGAATTGCTAAGATGAGTGTACCCTATCACATTATCTCAATGATAATCGAGAGGAGATACATTCTCAAGTCCAAATCTCAACCCTTTAAGACATTTGTTATAATTAAAAAATTAGGACAAGTATCTGAGTTGAGTACCATCCGAATGCGTTAGATGACATAATTTGTTATTTAAACCTTTGGTTTGATTTTGTATGTATTTTCGCTATGATGGGTTTTCATATTTTTATCTTATGAATCTTTGATGTATTTTCTATTAATTAAGCCTAATTAAAAGATTTAATTAATAGTTTAATTTAATGAAAAATTAATATGATATTTTAATATTAATTTAATTTAATTAATTGGGAAATTAATTAAATAAAATAATTAAATTTAAAAATAAAAGTTTAAAGTTTAAATTTGGAATGTTACAATATTTATTTTAATAATAATATATTGGAGTTCATTTTTAAATAAATGACTAAATAATATTATTATTAAAGCTAATAAATATTTTAGCAATTAAGTTGTGGAAAATGAAATTTAAAAGTGAAAAATATATTTTAAATTATTAAAAGATTCTAGATTTCATGTGATTTAAAATATAAATATATTAAGATTGAAAAATGGAATTGTTAAAGTTAGTGCATGAGATTTAATAAATAAATAAATTAAATTGAAAAGAGTAAAGTAAATATTAAATTAATTAATGTGCATTATTTTCTCACATAAGAGTTGGCAAATTCTCGAGAGTTGTCATGTAAACAACATTGGATTTTGCACTCTAAGAATGCATAAGTTGTCCATACTTAGGAGTTAACATTTTTATTTAAGGACATGGTGTCTACAACCTTAAAACTCATTTAGAAGGTTGGAGGAGACTCATGCTTGGTTGTCATGCTTATCTTCTAGTTCTTTCTAGAGACACTCTAGATGCATCTTAAAGGCCTTTAAATAGAGGCTCTCCTAGTGTGTTTGGACAAGTTTAAAATGGAAGCTTCAAAGCTTACATGCATTGGAGAAGCTCATATGCTCATATGTTTCTACATGCTTCTAGGCTTCTTCTAGCACTTCTAGTCACTTGGAGGATTCGGTTGGCTTGGATTTTGGAGGAATTGCGAATGATGGAGAAGGAAGAGATTTTCTATGGACTTCTGAGACATGACGGATTAGCATCAGTATCCAGGTGCACTCGTGATATTCACATATTCTCTTTGCACTATTTCTCTTCTTGTCTTCATTATGTCTGTTATATGTGTCTGAATACTCTTTGTGATTGAATCCAGAATTAAATTGGAATCTAGATATGTATGGTTGCAAAGAAAACAATAGAAAAACCCTAGATCCATTTAAGGAAGAAATTAGATCTAAACGAGTTTGGGTTCGAATTAAAATCAAATTGAAATAGATTTGAAGATAGTTTCAAAATTTATGGCCAAATCCATTAGTGAAATTATTGGATAAATTTAGAGAACAATTACCTTTTAAGAGAAAATTTTTAATTCATCACAAATTGTCCTATCACTGCCCCTTGGATAGACCCGAACTCAGTCAATCATAATTTTTTATCGTGATCAAATTTATTCGATCGCTCCGGTCAGAAGTGACGCAACTTGGCCCTCTCCAACATATTTCAATCTCAGCCTGATCCAACGGTTCATTAGAGAGATATGACCGTCGTACTGGGACTGTTTTATTCAAAGACAGATATTTCTCCATTTCCCATAGCCAAGAGTTCTTTATGCTTAAACTTCACAAAAATAATTTATCAAAGCATGGAATGGATTAAAGATATTATTGCAATCTTCCCTTAGTAGAATCTTATTAATATGCATTAGTTTTATATGGTTTATTATCTAATCTAATTAAATCAAATTTAATTAAGATTGATTAATAGTAGAAGTGTAATTAATTATTAGTCAATCTAAGTAAATGGATTTTTAAATGAGAGAAAATTAAAATAAAAGATATTTTAATATAATTTATATAGTGGACTTTTTATATTTATTTAATGTATATTATATACTATTTAATATATATTTAATAATTTAGAGATGGTAATTTAATATTATGATATGATTTTAAATTAAGAAACTTAAATTTTAATGATACTGGATAGTGGGTCATTGTTACATTTTGACCTTGTTATAACATAGCTACGATTGGAATTATTATTATGACTAATACGTTATGTGTTAATTATTGATATATCTTAATGGTGATTAGAGTTAGCTAATGAAGTTTATGTAAAGATTCTCTAAATTGATTAATAATAGTTTTGATAAGTTATTATTTATTAATGTTTGTTGGGTCTAACAAACTATTAATAAATAATAGTATAAATGGTTAATCCGATAGAGTTAATCTAAAAGAGGTTATTTAATGATTAAAGTTTTGCAAAAGATATTAATTCTTGGATTTGGGTTATAATTGATTTTAATCAATTGATATTCATTGAGTTGTCAATATAATTATATTATGCGATAGAGTTTTAACTTGAAATGATTATCATTAAACGATATTGTTAAGAAAATATTAGTAAGACGAATAGGGATGTTACAAGATTATTATTAAGATTTTCAATATAACTTGTTAATAAATATTAACAAGTTATTATTATTGAATTATTAATATGATCATTTGAGTATTGAATTATAGTTGATTTTTGACTTACATAATTCTAGTTGGTTATTAGTCAACTGATATTAGTTGAAACATTGCTATGGTTATGCAATTATTAATTAAATCAATTAATGAGAGTTAATTAGATTTAATTAATAATTAAGTTATGTAATAGAGATTTAATTGATATAATTTTTTTAACGAGATTGTAAAAATATTGATATCGAAGTTGATAAGTCTTATGACTTGAATAATGACTTTAGATATTATATGGTTGTTGACGATGATAACGATTAAATAAAAAGAATCAAACTTTAGTAATACTTTATTAAGTTTTTATTTGAAAATTAATAAGATATTAATAGGTCATGGATGGTGTACCTATGTTAATAGATTGTGATAAATAAAGTTATCTTCTTCTTATTCGAAGATTGATAATTGGTTCTTTTATAAATGAATAATGATCTTAGAAAAGTAAAAAGGTTAATTAATTAGTAATATGGATCTTAGTTATATAAAGAGAACAATTTAAATAAAGGTCAATAATGATCAGTTTAGTAAATATTTATCCTTAAGTTATTCTTAAAATGTAATTCTTAATAATGGAAGGATAATACTATTGGGAAACAAATGGGTTGACTTGTAGGTCAAATCATAACTTTATACACTTGAAAGTATACTTGCAAACAGAAAACTGAAAACCCTTACACATTATTCAACTATGAGAATTTAGTAAACAAAAATATGTGTTTGCATCGTGTATTCTCTATGCTTCTTGTTTTGGGTTTTGGGTTGACTAGTGTTGACCAGTCCTAAGTTGTTACTAGAGGCTCAGGGGTTATGAGATGTGTTGGCATGTTGATCTTATTTGGTCTCGATCTTTATAAGCCCAACCATGGTAATGTGATTGTATGCTCTATGAAATGTTTGTATTTACTGATTGTTATTATTCATCAGTCTTCATGTGTGAAGCTGAGATGTATGTGTATGAGACACTTGAGCTAATCATTTTTGAGTTATCGATCAGTTATCCTTGGTTTATTTTCTAGTCGCCATGATGGGACTTAAATGTGGATTTATTTTTTGATGATGTCATGTTGTGATATGTTTTGACTCAACCATTTTGGAGTCTTCGATCAGTATGATTTTGAGATATTCTTGGTTGCTTGTTGAGAACCAATAGATATTGTGATTTATTTTGAGAAATATTTTAGTTATTGAGAACCAATGGATACTTATGATTATCAATGATGCCTTCAGTTGCCAATAGAGAACTGTTGTGGTCATGATTTTCTATGGATGCTTTTCAGATGCTCATGGAGATTTGATGATTCTTATCTTGGAGATTTGATGATTCTTATTATGGATATTTGATGCTTTTATGCATATTTGATGATTTTATTATGGAATATCTTTTATGATTTTGAGATTTATGATTCCATGAGCTTAGGGTAGGTAATCTACTTGTAGTGTCAGGAAGTGGCTTGCAACGGGGGTCGGGGCCCTAAGTGGCTGCCAGGGTAACTCATTGTAAGTTTGGTTAATAAGTGATAACATTTACACACTAAATGAGGATTAAATGAACCTAAAAAGATAATTGTTTTAATGTTCTCGCCCATGCCTTGAGTGCTTGTACAGGCTAGGATGGGAGTAGTGAGAATGCATGGTTGCGACCGTGCATTTCGTTGTATGCCTCGTTAGTATGAGAGAAAATTAGGATAACTTGTACGTGATAAATGCGATGACACTTTCCCGCTTGCATAGTAGATTTCCTACATGTCATTGTGTGCCTCTGAGAATTAGATGTCGGTTTTGTGTGATGGAACCTTTGAGTTAGTATAATTTTAGGATTTCTAGACTTTTAGAGATTTATGCTATGTGATTTTGATATCTTGTTTGGGACTTGAGATTATCTCCTTAGCACGGTGGGAGTGGACCATTTAGGTTCCACGCGGTCGGGTGGTAGTATTTTTCCACTCTTATCATTTGAGATACGTCCGAGACACCGTAGCTAGAGCATTCTTGGTTGGTATTTATCTTCATTCTGTTCTTGGATCATTATGATAGATGATATACCTTATGATGGATGTATTTATTGGTATGTTTTTTATATTGATGATTTGCATATGTTAGAAGATGTTATCTTATGCTTTACTTTGCATGTTAGTAGGATGTTTTAGGAGTGACATTCCTACTATGTTAATACCGATGATCTCTTTGGTGATTTGAAATGTTACGCACGGAGGGATGGCTAGAATCCACGATGGTCTAATGATACTATTAACGGTTAGGAAGAACCGTGCACTTAGTTATTTATGTTTGTGATTTATAGTTATCTCTTATGATGGATGTTTATATCTTTATGGTGATGATGTAACATGTATGACATGTGGTTTCATTTGCTTTAATTGCATCATGGATTAATATTAGATAATGTACTTTATTTACATAGATGTATATTCTTTTAAGCTTTTCATATTCTGTGACATGTATAGAGGATGATTGAATAATCTAAAATGTAATTACTAAAAGGACACTTGTATATTGTTTAAGTACATTGGATGTAACATTGCTAAGAATGTGATGTTAGATGAATGGTTGATTTAGATGTAATTCAACATTAAAGAATCTTTAAAGAATGTAACTTGTTATGTATGTTATGTTTACTTTCAATTGTATTATTATTGCTTCCGCTATTGTGTGAATGATGTAGATGATTTTACTTTCATGTTTTAAAAAAATATATTTGGTAAACTTAGTGAAATTCTTTGGATCCCTTGGCGGGGCATTACAATTCATCACAAACTACTCTGTTGCTGCCCCTTGGATAGACCCGAACTCAGTCATTCATAAATTTTTATCGAGATCGAATTTATTCGATCGCTCCAGTAAAAATTGACGCAACTTGGCCTTCTCCAACATATTTCAATTTCAGGCCGATCCAACGGTTCATTAGAGAGATATGGCCGTTGGACTGAGACTATTTTATTCAAAGACAAAAATTTCTCCATTCCCCATAACCAAGAGTTCTTTATGCTTAAACTTCACAAAAATAATATATATCAAAGCATGGAATGAATTAAAGATATTATTGCAATCTTCTCTTAGTAGAATCTTATTTTTATGCATTAGTTTTATATGATTTATTAACTAATCTAATTTAATTAAGATTAGCTAATAGTAGAAAAAGTATAATTAATCTATTTATCAACCAATATAGGAGGTATTTAGTTGAGAATATTGGAGATTTATTATAATTTGAATATTGATGGAATGATAGATAGTTGACTCTTAATAAACGAAACTATTATTAGCTGATAATCATGTAGTTATTGACATAGCTACTAGTTAATTTAATCGTAGAATTAATTAGATTTAATTGATAATAGAGTTGTAATTGTTTTATCAAGGGAAGTATTTGTTGAAAATTATTTCAATTATTTTGGAGTTCTCGAAATTGTTAAATGATAAATGTTTAATAATAATTTTTCAATTATTATTAATAGAGAAAAGATATTGATATAGTTTATGTAGTGAACTTTTAATATTAATTATTTAATGTATATTAAATACTATTTAATATATATTAAATAGTTAAGAGGTGGTAATTTATAAAGATGATTAATGATGATTATTAAGATATACAAATTTTTATGATATTGGACAATGGGTCATTGTTACATTTTGACCTTGTTATAACATAGCTACGATTTGAATTATTATGTTGATTATAAATTATTGATATGCCTTAAAGGTTAGTTAAATATTAACTAGTGGGGTTTATGAAAATATAGTTTGATGAGTTTATTATTTATTAATGTTTGTTGAGTCTAACAAACTATTAATAAATAATGGTTTAAATAGTTATCAACAAATTTGATTAGAGATAATCTAGTGGAGATTATTTATTGATTGAAGTTTTGTAAAAGATAATAATTTTTGGAGTTGGATTATAATTGATTTTAACCAATTGATATTCATTGAGTTGTTAATATAATTATATTATCTGATAGAGTTTTAACTTGAAATGATTATCATTAATACGAACTCGTTAAGAAAGATGAATGTAGTCATTATGGATAAGATTTCTAAAATAACTTGTTAATATTATTATTATTAAAATATTAATATTTGTGTATTGGATTGAAGTTGACTTTGACATACAAACTATTGTTAGTCAACTAATACTCATTGGGTTGATGGTTTGGTTGTGAAATTATTAATTAAATCAATTAACTAGAGCTAATTGGATTTAATTAATAATTATATTATGTAATAGAGATTTAATTGATATAATTCTTTTAATGAAATACTAATATCAAAATTGATAAGTCTTATTCTGATGACTTGAATAACGACTTTAGATATTTTAATGGTGAAGACTTAGTAATATATAATTAAGAATTATTAGGATGATAAAAGGTCAAAGATTGTGAACCGATATTAATTGATCATTCTAATGAAGTTATAATCTCTTATTCGAAGAATGATAATTGGTCCTCTTATAATATAACGAATAATGATCTTAGAAAAGTTGAAAGGTTAATCAATTAGAATATGGATCATGGTTAAATATAGAGGACAATTTAATTAAAAGTCAATGATGATAAGTTTAGTGAATATTTATCTTTAAGTTATTTTTAGAATGTAATTATTAATAATGGAAGGATAATGCTATCGGAGAACAATTGGGTTGACTTATACGTCAAATGATGAAACTAAAGACAATTGAAAGTATACTTGCAAACAGAAAACAGAAAACTCCTACACATTATTCAACTATGTGAATTTAGTAAATCAAAACATGTGTTTGCATTGTGTATTCTATATGCTTCTTGTTTTGGGTTTTGGGTTAACTAGTGTTGACCAGTCCTAGGTTGTTACCAGAGGCTCGGGGGTTTTGAGATGTGTTGGCATGTTGATCTTATTTGGTCTCGATCTTTATAAGCCCAACCATGGTTATGTGATCGTGTGCTCTATGAAATGTTTGTATTTACTGATTGTTATTATTCATCAGTCTTCATGTGTGAAGCTGAGATGTATGTGTATGAGACACTTGAGCTAATCATTTTTGAGTCATCGATCAGTTATCCTTGGATTATTTTCAAGTCACCATGATGAGACTGAAATGTGGATTTATTTTTTGATGATGTTATGTTGTGACATGTTTGACTCAACCATTTTGGAGTCTTCAATCAATATGATTTTGAGATATTCTTGGTTGCTTGTAGAGAACCAATGGATATTGTGATTTATCTTGAGATATATTTTGGTTATTAAGAACCAATTGATACTTATGATTATCAGTGATGCCTTCAGTTGCCAATAGAGAACTGTTGTGGTCATGATTTTCTATGGATGGTTTTCAGATGCTCATGGAGATTTGATGATTCTTATCTTGGAGATTTGATGATTCTTATTATGGATATTTGATGCTTTTATACATATTTGATGATTTTATTATGGAATATCTTTTGTGATTTTGAGATTTTATGATTCCATGAGCTTAGGGTAGGTAATCTACTTGTAGTGTTGAGAAGTGGCTTGCAATGGGGGTTGGGGCCCTAAGTGGCTGCCAGGGTAACTCATTGTAAGTTTGGTTAGTAAGTGATAACATTTACACACTAAATAGAGATTAAATGAACCTAAAAAGATAATTGTTTTGGTTCTTGCCCATGCCTTGAGTGCTTGTATAGGCTAGGATGAGAGTAGTGAGAACACATGGTTGCGACCTTGCATTTCGTAGTATGCCTCGTCAGTATGAGAGGATACTAGTGGCCGCATGAGATCAGTATGGACCCATGGAGTTTAGCTAACTACCAGAGTAACTTGTACATGATAAATGTGATGACACTTTCCCACTTGTAGAGTAGGTTTTCTACATGTCATTATTGTGCCTCTGGGAATTAGATGTCAGTTTTTGTGATGAAACCTTTGAGTTAGTATACTTTTAGGATTCCTGACTTTAGAGAGTATTTATGCTATGTGATTCTGATAGCCTATTTGGAACTTGAGATTATCTCCTTAGCACAGTAGGAGTGGACCACTTAGGTTCCATGCAGTCGGGTGGTAGTATTTTTTCCACTCTTATCATTTGAGATCCATCCATAGACACCATGGCTGGAGAATTCTTGGTTGGTATTTATCTTCATTATGATCTTAGAGCATTATGATAGATGTTATACCTTATGATGGACGTATTTACTGGTATGTTTCTTATATTGATGATTTGCATATGTTAGATGATGGTATCCTATGCTTTACTTTGCATGTTAGTAGGATGTTTTAACAGTGACATTCCTACTATGATAATACCGATGATCTCTTCGGTGCTTAGGAATGTTATGCGCTGAGGGATGGCTAGGATCCATGATGGTCTAATGATGCTATTTACAGTTGGGAGGAACCGTGCACTTAGTTATTTATATTTGTGAGATATGGTTATATTTTATGATGGATGTTTATATCCTCTATGATGATGTATCATGTGTGATTTATGGTTTCATTATGTTATTGCATCATGGATTAGTATTGGATGATGATGTTCTTTATTCACACAGATGTATGTTCTTTTAAGCTTTTTCATACCTTGTAATATGTATGGTGGATGATTGAGCAATTTGAAAATGTAATTTATGAACATTGGATGTATCATGGTTATTTTATAAGGATGTGATGTTAGATGAATAGTTATGATTAGATGTAATTCAACATTAAGGGATCTTTAAAGAATGTATCTTGTTATGTATGCTATGTATACTTTCATTTGAATTGTTGTTATTGCTTCTGCTATCATGTGGATGGTTTATATTTCATGTTTTTAAAAAAAAAAAATTTTAGCAAGCTTAGTGAAATTCTTTGGATCCCTTGGCGGGGCATTACATTTGGTATCAGAGCCTAGTTTCAACATTGGGAGCTCTGGGTACATTGGAATGCCACTAGTGTTTAGCTAGTTAAACAAAACGAAAACTTTGAACTATCATGTGTATCTTTTTCAAATTGAAAACTTGAAACTAGGTGAACTAAAATAGAACTTAAATTGTTACTTGCATATTTTTTATGCTTCAACACTTAGCTTTCAAAACTGAAAATTCTACTTAAACCTAAACATGGGCAAACTAAAAATTGAAACTCATTCTAGTTGTAAAACATCTATTATTATATATCAATGTCGTAAGGTAGTATGCCCTTGATTATCTTTTTAAGCATTAAGTTGCTCTTGATTATAATGTATTAGGGAATCTATTTTAGTAGTTGTTAAAAGAATGAATGTTGGATCGATATGGTTTTCGGTTTACCATTAAACTAGAATCATATTGCTCTATGGGTGTTGTAATATCTTCAGTGGAATCATGTGTTCCTATAAAGGGAAAGGGTTCAATGAGACCCACATAGTGATTATCTTAGTTTCTCATTCTTGTAGGCTTCCAGGAGTAAGCCTAATCCCAAGGGGGGTGGATGTAGTGCCTGCCCCTGATTCGCATTTTGTTATCATTTTTGAACTCTTTTAGAGCTGGTTTTATGTTGTTGGTTAGCAACATTCTTTTGAGATTATTAGATATTGTGCTATGGATTCAGTTGATATGTGATGAGATTACTTAAATTTTGCATTTCATGTATGCATAATTATTTTCAGTGTTTGCAGTTATTAATGATGATTAGTAAAATGATTTATTATCATATGTGTTTTCTTATGGATACTTACCCCATACTTGCATGTGTATGGTATGTGTGTGTTTGCTTTGCGTGTTTGCTTTTGTACGGCATGTCTGATGTGGTTAAGGAAGAGAGTCATAGTCACCTGCTAGTCGAGATCTACACGATGCACCACTTCCTGCCATTGCCTGTTTAGTTAGTATATTTGTGCTTGTACATGCATGATTTTAATGCAGGTTGCAGGTACCGGGTATCGACTTTCTTGAATTGCTAGGATGAGCGTACCCTATCACATTATCTCAATGATAAGAGAGGGGAGATAAATTCTCAAGTCCAAATCCCAACCCTTTAAGCCATTTGTCTTAATTGGAAAATTAGGACAAGTATCTGAGTTGAGTACCCTTTGAATACGTTGGATAACGTAATTCGTGATATAAACCTTTGGTTTTATTTTGTATGTATTTTGGCTATGATGAATTTTCATATTTTTACTTTATGAGTCTTTGATGTATTTTCTATTAATTAAGCCTAATTAAAAGATTTAATTAATGGATAAATTTAATGGAGAATAAATATGGTAATTTGATATTTATTTTATTTAATTAATTGAAAATTTAATTAAATAAAATAATTAAATTTGAAAATAAAAGTTAAAAAGCTTAAATTTGGAATGTGACAATATTTATTTTAATAATAATATATTTGGAGTTCATTTTTAAATAAATGACTAAATAATATTATTATTAAAGTTAATAAATATTTTAGCAATAAAGTTTTGGAAAATGAAATTTAAAAGTGGAAAATATATTTTAAATTATTAAAAGATTCTAGATTTCATGTGCTTAAAATATAAATATATTAAGATTGAAAAGTGAAGATATTAAAATTAGTGCATGAGACTTAATAAATAAATAAATTAAATTGGAAAGAGTAAAGTAAATATTATATTAATTATTGTGCATTATTTGCTCACATAGGAGTTGGCAAATTCTTGAAATTTGTCATGTAGACAACACAGGAGTTTGCACTCTAAGAATGCACAAGTTGTCTACACTTAGAAGTTAGCATTTTATTTGAGCACATGGTGTCTACAACCTTAAGACTCATCTGGAAGGTTCGAGAAGACTCATGCTTGATTGTTATGCTTATCTTCTACTTATTTCTAGAGACACTCTAGATTCATCTTAGAGGCCTTTAAATTGAGGCTCTCCTAGTGTGTTTGAACAAGCTGAATGGAAGCTACAAGCTACAATCTTAAAATGGAAGCTTCAAAGCTTACATGCATTGGAGAAGTTCATATGCTCATATATTTTTTACATGCTTCTATGTTTCTTCTAGCTCTTCTAGTCACTTAGAGGATTCGATTGGCTTAGATCTTGGAGGAATTGTGAATGACGAAGAAGGAAGGGATTTCTTATGGACTTCTGAGGCATGGCAGATTAGCATCAGTGTCTAGGTCCACTCGTGATATTCGCATATTCTCTTTGCACCATTTCTCTTCTTGTCTTCATCATGTTTGTTATGTGTCTGAATACTCTTTGTGATTAAATCTACAATTAAATTGGAATCTAGATATGTATGGTTGCAAAGAAAACAATAGAAACACCCTAGATCCAATTAATGAAGAAATTAGATCTAAACGGGTTTGGGTTCGAATTAGAATCAAATAGAAATAGATTTGAAAATGGTTTCAAGATTTATGGCCAAATTCATTAGTGAAATTATTGGATAAATTTAGAGAACAATTACCTTTTAAGAAAAATTCTTAATTCATGTAGTGCTTGCCCTAGTTCGCATTTTGCTAACATTGTTGAACTCTTTTAAGAGCTAGTCTCATGTTGATGGTTAGCAACATTGTTTTGAGATTATCAGATATTGTGCTATGGATTCAGTTTATTATGAGATTTTGCATTTCATGTATGCATGATGATTATTTTCAATGTTTGCAGTTATTAATGATAATTAGTAAGATGATTTATTATCATATGTGTTTTCTTATAGATACTTACCCCATACTTGCATGTGTATGGTGTGCATGTTTGCTTTGTCTGTTTGCTTTTGTATGACGTGTCTGATGTGGTTAAAGAAGGGAGTCGTAGTCACCTGCTAGTCGGGATCTACACGATGCATCACTTCCTACCATTACTTGTTTAGTTTAGTATATATTGTGCTTGTACATGCGTGGTTTTTATGCAGGTTGTAGGTACCGGGTATCGACTTCTCTGAATTGCTAGGATGAGCATACCCTATCACATTATCTCAATGATAAGAGAGGGAAGATAAATTCTCAAGTCCAAATCTCAACCCTTTAAGCCATTTGTTCTAATTGAAAAATTAGGATAAGTATCCGAGTTGAGTACCCTCCGAATGCGTCAGATGACATAATTCATGATTTAAACCTTTGGTTTGATTTTGTATGTATTTTGGCTATGATGGGTTTTCATATTTTTACCTTATGAGTCTTTGATGTATTTTCTATTAATTAAGCCTAATTAAAAGATTTAATTAATGGTTTAATTTAATGAAAAATTAATATGGTATTTTAATATTTATTTTATTTAATTAATTGAGAAATTAATAAAATAAAATAATTAAATTTAAAATTAAAAATTTAAAGTTTAAATTTGGAATGTGACAATATTTATTTTAATAATAATATATTGGAGTTGATTGAAATCGATCTTAACCGTTGATGAATTCTAGGAAAGTCTATTGCAGAGACCTTCATCTCTTCATTTTGAAAGGTTGAATGGGAATTTGCATCAAGTTATTACTGAAATTCATACTCACATTTGCTCATATTCACATACGCAAAGATCAAGTTTGACCAAAAGTTGACCAGATTTAACCACGGTTGACTTGAGTTGACTAGTTTCAAAAAAAATTTGAAATAATTAAATGAAATTATTTAATTAAATGGAGTACTTACTTCTAATTAATTAAACAAATTTATTTAATTAAATGAGATGCCATTCCTAATTAATTAAATGAAGTTATTTAATTAAATAAGAAAAGTGTCTCTAATTAATTAAAGATTACTTAATTCAATAGAAAAAGTAATTATGAGAGCATATCTCATTTTATTAAATCAAATATCTCAACAAAATCTCTCTTCAGTTCAAAAAGGGAAATTTCCAGTTCATTGTTGATAAAAAATGAGTTAAATGAGTTAACTCCTTTTTCTACTCATTTTGAATTAGTTAACTCCTTATTTTACTCAAATTAAATCTGTTAACTCTCTTTAATTTAAAAATCTCCCTTTATGACTGAATTTCACATTTAATCTTGACCGTTGATTGAAATCGATCTCAACCGTTGATGAATTCCACGAAAGTCTATTTAAGAGACCCTCATCTTTTCATTTTGAAAGGTTGAATGAGAATTTGCATCGAATTGTTGCTGGAATTTATACTCACATTTTCTTATATTCATGTATGCAAAGATCAAGTTTGACCAAAAGTTGACCAGATTTAACCACGGTTGACTTGAGTTGACTAGTTTCAAATATTTTTGAAATAATTAAACGACATTATTTAATTAAATAGAGTACTTACTTCTAATTAATTAAACAAAATTATTTAATTAAATGAGAAGCCATTCCTAATTAATTAAATGAAGTTATTTAATTAAATAAGAAAAGTGTCTCTAATTAATTTAAAATTATTTAATTAAATAGAAAAAGTAATTATGAGAGCATATCTCATTTTATTAAATTAAATATCTCAACAAAATCTCTCTTCAGTTGAAAAAGGGAAATTTTCAGTTCACTATTGATAAAAAATGAGTTAAATCAGTTAACTCCTTTTTCTACTCAAATTGAATCAGTTAACTCCTTATTTTACTCAAATTAAATCTGTTAACTCCCTTTAATGTGGAAATCTCCTTTTATGACTGAACTTCACCTTTAATCCTGACCGTTGATTGAAATCGATCTCAACCGTTGATGAATTCCAGGAAAGTCTATTTAAGAGTCCCTCATCTCTTCATTTTGAAAGTTTGAATGAGAATTTGCATCGAGTTGTTGCTAGAATTCATACTCAAATTTGCTCATATTCACATACGCAAAGATCAAGTTTGACCAAAAGTTGACCAAATTTAACCACAGTTGACTTTAGTTGACTAGTTTCGAAAAGAATTTTGAAATAATTAAACAAAGTTATTTAACTAAATGGAGTACTTACTTCTAATTAATTAAACAACGTTATTTAATTAAATGAGAAGCCATTCTTGATTAATTAAATGAAGTTATTCAATTAGATAAGAAAAGTGTCTCTAATTAATTAAAGATTATTTAATTAAATAGAAAAAGTAATTATGAGGGCACATCTCATTTTATTAAATTAAATATCTCAACAAAATCTCTCTTTAGTTCAAAAAGGGCCATTTCCAATTCACTATTGATCAAAAATGAGTTAAATGAGTTAACACCTTTTTCTACTCAAATTGAATCAGTTAACTCCTTATTTTACTTAAATTAAATTTGTTAACTCCCTTTAATTTTGAAATCTCCCTTTATGACTGAAATTCACCTTTAATCCTGATCGTTGATTGAAATCGATCTCAACCGTTGATGAATTCTAGAAAATTTTATTTAAGAGACTCTCATCTCCTCATTTTGAAAGGTTGAATGAGAATTTGTATCGAGTTGTTGCTAGAATTCATACTCACATTTGCTTATATTCACATATGCAAAGATCAAGTTTGACCAAAAGTTGACCAGATTTAACCACAGTTGACTTGAGTGGACTAGTTTCGAAAAGAATTTTAAAATAATTAAACAAACTTATTTAATTAAATGGAGTACATACTTCTAATTAATTAAACAAAGTTATTTAATTAAATGAGAAGCCATTCCTAATTAATTAAATGATGTTATTTAATTAAATAAGAAAAGTGTCTTTTATTAGTTAAAGATTATTTACTTAAATAGAAAAAGTAATTATGAGAGTATATCTCATTTTATTAAATTAAATATCTCAACAAAATCTCTCGTCAGTTCAAAAATGAAAATTTTGAGTTCATTATTGATCAAAAATGAGTTAGATCAGTTAACTCATTTTTCTACTCAAATTAAATCAGTTAACTCTTTATTTCATTCAAATTAAATATGTTAAGTCCTTTTAATTTGGAAATCTCCCTCTATGACTGAATTACACCTTTAATCCTGACCGTTGATTGAAATCGATCTCAACCGTTGATGAATTCTAAGAAAGTCTATTTAAGAGACCCTTGTCTCTTCATTTTGAAAGGTTGAATGAGAATTTGTATCGAGTTGTTGTTGGAATTCATACTCACATTTGCTCATATTCACATACACAAAGATCAAGTTTGACCAAAAGTTGCCCAGATTTAGCCATGGCTGACCTGAGTTGACTAGTTTTGAAAAAAAATTTGAAATAATTAAACAAAATTATTTAATTAAATAGAGTACTTACTTCTAATTAATTAAAAAAAGTTATTTAATTAAATGAGAAGTCATTCCTAATTAATTAAATGAAGTTATTTAATTAAATCAAAAAAGTGTCTCTAATTAATTAAAGATTATTTAATGAAATATAAAAAGTAATTAGTAGAGCATATCTCATTTTATTAAATTAAATATCTCAACAAAATCTCTCTTCAGTTCAAAAAGAGAAATTTTCAGTTCACTATTGATAAAAAATGAGTTAAATCAGTTAACTCCTTTTTCTACTCAAATTGAATCAGTTAACTCCTTATTTTACTCAAATTAAATCTGTTAACTCCCCTTAATTTGGAAATCTTCTTTTATGATTGAACTTCACTTTTAATCCTGACCGTTGATTTAAAGAGATCTCAAACGTTGATCAATTCCAGGAAAGTCTATTTAAGAGACCCTCATCTCTTCATTTTCAAAGGTTGAATGAGAATTTGCATCGAATTGTTGCTGGAATTCATACTCACATTTGCTCATATTCACATTGGCAAAGATCAAGTTTGACCAAAAGTGAGCCAGATTTAACCACGGTTGACTTGAGTTGACTAGTTTCAAAAATAATTTTGAAATAATTAATGGAAATTATTTAATTCAATAGAGTACTTACTTCTAATTAATTAAAAAAAAGTTATTTAATTAAATAAGAAGCCATTCCTAATTAATTAAATGAAGTTATTTAATTAAATAAGAAAATTGTCTCTAATTAATTAAAGATTATTTAATTAAATAGAAAAAGTAATTATGAGAGCATAGCTCATTTTATTAAATTAAATATCTCAACAAAATCTCTCTTCAGTTCAAAAAGGGAAATTTTTAGTTCACTATTGATAAAAAATGAGTTAAATCAGTTAACTCCTTTTTCTACTCAAATTGAATCAGTTAACTCTTTATTTTACTCAAATTAAATGTGTTAACTCCCTTTAATTTGAAAATCTCTTTTTATGACTGAACTTCACCTTTAATCTTGACCGTTGATTGAAATTGATTTCAACCATTGATGAATTCCAAGAAAGTCTATTTAAGAGACCCTCATCTGTTCATTTTGAAAGGTTGAATGAGAATATGCATCGAGTTGTTGCTGGAATTCATACTCACATTTTCTCATATTCACATTCGCAAAGATCAAGTTTGACCAAAAGAGGACCAGATTTAACCATGGTTGACTTGAGTTGACTAGTTTCGAAAAGAATTTTGAAATATTTAATGAAAATTATTTAATTCAATGGAGTACTTACTTCTAATTAATTAAAAGAAAAGTTATTTAATTAAATGAGAAGTCATTCTTAATTAATTAAATGAAGTTATTTAATTAAATAAGAAAAGTGTCTCTAATTAATTAAAGATTATTTAAATAAATACAAAAAGTAATTATGAGAGCATAGCTCATTTTATTAAATTAAATATCTCAACAAAATCTCTCTTCAGTTCAAAAAGGAAAATTTCCAGTTCACTATTGATAAAAAATGATTTAAATTAGTTAACTCCTTTTTCTATTCAAATTGAATCAGTTATCTCCTTATTTTACTCAAATTAAATCTATTAACTCCTTTTAATTTGGAAATCTCCCTTTATGACTGAAGTTCACCTTTAATCCTGACCATTGATTGAAATCGATCTCAACCGTTGATGAATTCCAAGAAAGTCTATTTAAGAGACACTCATCTCTTCATTTTGAAAAGTTGAATGAGAATTAGCATCGAATTGTTGCTGGAATTCATACTCACATTTGCTCATATTCGCATACACAAAAATTAAGTTTGACGAAAAGTTGACCAAATTTAACCACACTTGACTTGAGTTGAATAGTTTTGAATTTTTTTTTTGAAATAGTTAAACAAAATTATTTAATAAAATGGAGTACTTACTTTTAATTAATTAAACAAAGTTATTTAATTAAATGAGAAGCCATTCCTAATTAAATAAATGAAGTTATTTAATTAAATATGAAAAGTGTCTCTAATTAATTAAAGATTATTTAATAAAATAGAAAAAGTAATTATGATAGCATATCTCATTTTATTAAATTAAATATCTAAACAAAATCTCTCTAAATTTCAAAAAGGGAAATTTCTAGTTCACTATTGATAAAAAATGAGTTAAATCAGTTAACACCTTTATCTACTCAAATTGAATCAGTTAACTCTTTATTTTACTCAAATTAAATCTGTTAACTCCCTTTAATTTGAAAATCTCCCTTTATAACTAAACTTCACCTTTAATCCTGACCGTTGATTGAAATCGATCTCAACAGTTGATGAATTCCAGGGAATTCTATTTAAGAGACCATCATCTCTTCATTTTGAAAGGTTAATTGAGAATTTGCATCGAGTTGTTGCTGGAATTCATACTCACATTTGATCATATTCACATACAAAAAGATCAAGTTTGACCAAAAGTTGACCAGATTTAACCACGGTTGACTTGAGTTGACTACTTTCGAATTTTTTTTTGAAATAATTAAACAAAATTATTTAATTAAACAGAGTACTCACTTCTAATTAATTAAACAAAGTTATTTAATTAAGTGAGAAGCCATTCCTAATTAATTAAATGAAGTTATTTAATTAAATAAGAAAAGTGTCTCTAATTAATTAAAGATTACTTAATTAAATAGAAAAAATAATTATAAGAGCATATTTCATTTTACTAAATCAAATATCTCAACAAAATCTCTCTTCAGTTCAAAAAGGTAAATTTCCAGTTCACTGTTGATTAAAAATGAATTAAATGAGTTAACTCATTTTTCTACTCATATTGAATTAGTTAACTCCTTATTTTACTCAAATTAAATCTGTTAACTCCCTTTAATTTAGAAATCTCCCTTTATGGCTGAACTTCACCTTTAATCCTAACCGTTGATTGAAATCGATCTCAACCGTTGATAAATTTTAGGAAAGTCTATTTAAGAGTCCCTCATCTCTTTATTTTAAAAGGTTGAATGAGAATTTGCATCAAATTTTTGCTGGAATTCATACTCACATTTACTCATATTCACATACGCAAAGATCAAGTTTGACCAAAAGTTGACTAGATTTAACCGCGATTGACTTGAGTTGACTAGTTTTGAAAAGAATTTTGAAATAATTAAATAAAATTATTTAATTAAATGGAGTACTTACTTCTAATTAATTATACAAAGGAATTTAATTAAATGAGAAGCCATTCTTAATTAATTAAATGAACTTATTTAATTAAATAAATAAAGTGTCTCTAATTAATTAAAGATTACTTAATTAAATAGAAAAAATAATTATGAGAGCATATCTCGTTTTATTGAATTAAATATCTCAACAAAATCTCTCTTTAGTTCAAAAAAGGAAATTTTCAGTTCACTATTGATAAAAAATGATGTAAATCAGTTACCCTTTTTTTCTACTTAAATTGAATCAGTTAACTCCTTATTTTACTCAAATTAAATTTGTTAACTCGCTTTAATTTGGAAATCTCCCTTTATGATTGAACTTTACCTTTAGTCCTAACCGTTGATTGAAATCGATCTCAACCGTTGATGAATTCCACGAAAGTCTATTTAAAAGACCCTCATCTCTTCATTTTGAAAGGTTGAATGAGAATTTGCATCGAGTTGTTGCTGTAATTCATACTCACATTTGCTCATATTTACATATGCAAAGATCAAGTTTGACGAAAAGTTGACCAGATTTAACCTCAGTTGACTTGAGTTGACTAGTTTCAAAAAGAATTTTGAAATAATTAAACAAAATTGATTAATTAAATGGAGTACTTACTTCTAATTAATTAAACAAGGTTATTCAATTAAATGAGAAGCAATTCTTAATTAATTAAATGAATTTATTTAATTAAATAAGAAAAGTGTCTCTAATTAATTAAAGATAATTTAATTAAATAGAAAAAGTAATTATGAGAGCATATCTCATTTTATTAAATTAAATATTTCAACAAAATCTCTCTTAAGTTCAAAAAGAGAAATTTCCAATTCACTATTGATAAAAAATGAGTTAAATCAGTTAACTCCTTTTTCTACTCAAATTGCATCAGTTA
This sequence comes from Cupressus sempervirens, assembly GCA_028749045.1. Classification (NCBI taxonomy): domain Eukaryota; kingdom Viridiplantae; phylum Streptophyta; class Pinopsida; order Cupressales; family Cupressaceae; genus Cupressus; species Cupressus sempervirens. Next base: position 281,894,254 of record CM053791.1, read on the forward strand.
ACTCCTTATTTTACTCAAATTAAATCTATTAACTACCTTTAATTTAGAAATCTCCCTTTATGACTGAACTTCACCTTTAATCTTGAACGTTCATAAAAATCGATCTCAACTGTTGAGGAATTCCAAGAAAGTCTATTTAAGAGACCCTCATCTCTTCATTTTGAAAGGTTGAATGAGAATTTGCATCGAAATGTTGTTGGAATTCATACTCACATTTGCTCATATTCACATACGCAAAGTTTAGGTTTGACTAAAAGTTGACCAGATTTAAGCATGGTTGACTTCAGTTGACTAGTTTCGAAAAGAATTTTGAAATAATTAAATAAAATTATTTAATTAAATGCAGTACTTACTTCTAATTAATTAAACAAAGTTATTTAATTAAATGACAAACCATTCCTAATTAATTAAATGAAGTTATTTAATTAAATAAGAAAAGTGTCTCTAATTAATTAAAGATTACTGAATTAAATAGAAAATATAATTATGAGAGCATATCTCATTTTATTATATTAAATATCTTAACAAAATCTCTCTTCAGTTCAAAACGGGAAATTTCCTTTTGAGTATTGATAAAAAATGAGTTAAATCAGTTAACTTCTTTTTCTACTCAAATTGAATTAGTGAACTCTTTATATTATTCAAATTAAATCTGTTAACTCCATTTAATTTAGAAATCTTCCTTTATTACTGAACTCCACCTTTAATCCTGACCGTTGATTGAAATCGATCTCAACCGTTGATGAATTCTAGGAAAATCTATTTAAGAGACCCTCATCTCTTCATTTTGAAAGGTTGAATGAGAATTTGCATCAAACTGTTGCTAGAATTCATAGTCACATTTGCTCGTATTCACATACACAAAGATCAAATTTGATCAAAAATTGACCAGATTTAACCACGGTTGACTTCAGTTGACTAGTTTCGAAGAAAATTTTGAAATAATTAATCAAAATTATTTAATTAAATGGAGTACTTACTCCTAAATAATTAAACAAAGTTATTTAATTAAATGAGAAGCCATTCCTAATTAATTAGATGAACTTATTTAATAAAATAAAAAAAGTGTCTCTAATTAATTAAAGATTACTTAATTAAATAGAAAAAATAATTATGAGAGCATATCTCGTTTTATTAAGTTAAATATCTCAACAAAATCTCTCTTCAGTACAAAACGGAAAATTTTCAGTTCGCTATTGATAAAAAATGAGTTAAATGAGTTAACTCTTTTTTCTACTTAAATTGAATCAGTTAACTCCTTATTTTACTCAAATTAAATCTGTTAACTCTCTTTAATTTGGAAATCTCCCTTTATGACTGAACTTCACCTTTAATCCTGACCATTGATTGAAATCAATCTCAATCGTTGATGAATTCTAGGAAAGTTTATTTAAGAGACTCTCATCTCTTCATTTTGATAGGTTGAATGAGAATTTGCATAGAGTTTTTGTAATTCATACTCACATTTGCTCATATTCACATATGCAAAGATCAAGTTTGAACAAAAGTTGACCAGATTTAACCACGGTTGACCTGAGTTGACTAGTTTTGAAATGAATTTTGAAATAATTAAACAAAATTATTTAATTAAATGGAGTACTTACTTCTAATTAATTAAACAAACTTATTTAATTAAATGAGAAGCCATTCCTAATTAATTAAATGAAGTTATTTAATTAAATCAAAAAAGTATCTCTAATTAATTAGAGATTATTTAATTAAATAGAAAAAGTAATTATGAGACCATATCTGATTTTATTAAATTAAATATCTCAACAAAATCTCTCTTCAGTTCAAAAAGGGAAATTTTCAGTTCACTATTGATAAAAAATGAGGTAAATCAGTTAACCCTTTTTTCTACTTAAATTGAATTACTTAAATCTTTATTTTAGTTAAATTAAATATGTTAACTTGCTTTAATTTGGAAATCTCCCTTTATGACTGAACTTCACCTTTAATCCTGACCGTTGATTGAAATCAATCTCAACTGTTGATGAATTCTAGAAAAGTCCATTTAAGAGACCCTCATCTCTTCATTTTGAAAGGTTGAATGAGAATTTGCATCGAATTGTTGCTGGAAATCATACTCACATTTGCTTATATTCACATATGCAAAGGTCAAGTTTGACCAAAAGTTGACCAAATTTAACCACAGTTGACTTGAGTTGACTAGTTTTGAAATATTTTTTGAAATAATTAAACTAAATTATTTAATTAAATGGAGTACTTGCTTTTTATTAATTAAACAAATTTATTTAATTAAATGAGAAGCCATTCCTAATTAATTAAATGAAATTATTTAATTAAATAAGAAAACTGTCTCTAATTAATTAAAGATTACTTAGATAAATAGAAAAAGTAATTATGAGAGCATATCTCATTTTATTAAATTAAATATCTCAACAAAATCTCTCTTTAGTTCAAAAAGAAAAATTTCCAATTCACTATTGATAAAAAATAAGTTAAATCAGTTAACTCCTTTTTCTACTCAAATTGAATCAGTTAAATCCTTATTTTACTCAAATTAAATCTGTTAACTCCCTTTAATTTGGAAATATCTCTTTATGACTGAACTTCACCTTTAATCCTGACCATTGATTGAAATCGATCTCAACCGTTGATGAATTTCAGGAAAGTCTATTTAAGAGACCCTCATCTCTTCATTTTGAAAGGTTGAATGAGAATTTGCATCGAATTGTTGTTGAAATTCATACTCAAATTTGCTCATATTCACATACCCAAAGATCAAGTTTGATGAAAAGTTGACCACATTTAACAATGGTTGACTTGAGTTGACTAGTTTCGAAAAGAATTTTTAAATAATTAAACGAAATTATTTAATTAAATGGAGTACTTACTTCTAATTAATTAAACAAAGTTATTTAATTAAATGAGAAGCCATTCCTAATTAATTAAATGAAGTTATTTAATTAAATTCTCATTTTATTAAATTAAATATCTCAAAAAAATCTCTCTTTAGTTCAAAAAGAGAAATTTCTAGTTCACTATTGATAAAAAATGAGTTAAATCAGTTAACTCCTTTTTCTACTCAAATTCAATCAGTTAACTCCTTATTTTACTCAAATTAAATCTATTAACTCCCTTTAATTTGGAAATCTCCCTTTATGACTGAACTTCACCTTTAATCCTGACTGTTGATTGAAATCTATCCCAACTGTTGATGAATTCCAAAAAAGTCTATTAAAGAGACCTTCATCTCTTCATTTTGAAATGTTGAATGAGAATTTGCATAGAGCTGTTGCTAGAATTCATACTCACATTTGCTCATATTCACATACCCAAAGATCAAGTTTGACCAAAAGTTGACCTAATTTAACCACGGTTGACTTGAGTTGACTAGTTTCGAAAAGAATTTTGAAATAATTATACGAAATTATTTAATTAAATAGAGTACTTCTAATTAATTAAACAAAGTTATTTAATTAAATGAGAAGCCATTCATAATTAATTAAATGAAGTTATTTAATTAAATAAGAAAAGTGTCTCTAATTAATTAAAGATTACTTAATTAAATAGAAAAAGAAATTATGAGAGCATATCTCATTTCATTAAATTAAATATCTCAACAAAATCTCTCTTCAGTTCAAAAAGGGAAATTTTTAATTCAGTATTGATCAAAAATGAGTTAAATCAGTTAACTCCTTTTTCTACTCAAATTGAATCAGTTAACTCCTTATTTTACTCAAATTAAATCTATTAACTCCCTTTAATTTGGAATTCTCCCTTTATGACTGAACTTCACCTTTAATCCTGACCACTGATTAAAATCAATCTCAACCGTTGATGAATTCCAAGAAAGTCTATTTAAAAGACCCTCATCTCTTCATTTTGAAAGGTTGATTGAGAATTTGCATTGAATTGTTGCTGAAATTCATACTCACATTTGCTCATATTCACATACGCAGAGATTAAGTTTGACCAAAAGTTGACCAGATTTAACCACGATTGACTTGAGTTGACTAGTTTCGAAAAGAATTTTGAAATAATTAAACAAAATTATTTAATTAAATGGAGTACTTACTTCTAATTAATTAAACAAAGTCATTTAATTAAATGAGAAGCCATTCCTAATTAATTAAATGAAGTTATTTAAGTAAATAAGAAAAGCGTTTCTAATTAATTAAAGATTATTTAATTAAATAGAAAAAGTAATTATGAGAGCAGATCTCATTTTATTAAATTAAATATCTCAACAAAATCTCTCTTCAGTTCAAAAAGGGAAATTTCTAGTTCACTATTGATTAAAAATGAGTTAAATTAGTTAACTCCTTTTAATACTTAGATTGAATCAGTTAACTCCTTATTTTACTCAAATTATATCTATTAGCTCCCTTTAATTTGGAAATCTCCTTTTATGATTGAACTTCATCTTTAATCCTGGCCGCTAATTGAAATCGATCTGAACTGTTGATGAATTCCAAGAAAGTCTATTTAAGAGACCCTCATTTCTTCATTTTGAAAGGTTGAATGAGAATTTGCATCAAATTGTTGTTTGAATTCATGTGCACATTTTCTCATATTCACATAGGCAGAGATCAAGTTTGACCAAAATTTGACCAGATTTAACCACGGTTGACTTGAGTTGAGTAGTTTCGAAAAGAATTTTGAAATAATTAAATGAAATTACTTAATTAAATGGAGTACTTACTTCTAATTAATTAAACAAAATTATTTAATTAAATGAGAAGCCATTTCTAATTAATTAAATTGAAGTTATTTAATTAAATAAGAAAAGTGTCTCTAATTAATTAAATATTACTTAATTAAATAGAAAAAGTAATTATGAGAGCATATCTCATTTTATTAAATTAAATATCTCAACAAAATCTCTCTTCAGTTCAAAAAGGGAAATTTCCTGTTCACTATTGATAAAAAATGAGTTAAATCAGTTAACACCTTTTTCTACTCAAATTGAATCAGTTAACTCTTTATTTTACTCAAATTAAATCTATTAACTCCCTTTAATTTGGAAATCTCTCTTTATGACTGAACTTCACCTTTAATCTTGACCGCTAATTGAAATCGATCTCAACCGTTGATGAATTCCAGGAAAGTCTATTTAAGAGACCCTCATCTCTTCATTTTGAAAGGTTGAATGATAATTTGCATCGAATTGTTGTTGGAATTCATACTCACATTTGCTCATATTCACATACACAAAGATGAAGTCTGACCAAAAGTTGACCAGATTTAACCATTGTTGACTTGAGTTGACTAGTTTCAAAAAGAATTTTGAAATAATTAAACAAATTTTTTTAATTAAATGGAGTACTTACTTCTAATTAATTAAACAAAGTTATTTAATTAATTGAGAAGCGATTCCTAATTAATTAAATGAAGTTATTTAATTAAATAAGAAAAGTGTCTCTAATTAATTGAAGATTACCTAATTAAATAAAAAAAGTAATTATGAGAGCATATCTCATTTTATTAAATTAAATATCTCAACAAAATCTCTCTTTAATTCAAAAAAGGAAATTTCCAGTTCACTATTGATAAATAATGAGTTAAATCAGTTAACTTCTTTTTATCTCAAATTGAATCAGTTAACTCCTTATTTTATTCATATTGAATCTGTTAACTCCCTTTAATTTTGAAATCTACTTTTATAACTGAACTTCACCTTTAATCCTGACCGTTGATTGAAATCGATCTCAACCGTTAATGAATTCCAGGAAAGTCTATTTAAGAGACCCTCATCTCTTCATTTTGAAAGGTTGAATGAGAATTTGCATCGAATTGTTGCTGGAATTCATACTCACATTTTCTCATATTCACATACGCAAAGATCAAGTTTGACCAAAATTTGACCAGATTTGACCACGGTTGACTTGAGTTGACTAGTTTCAAAAAGAATTTTGAAATAATTAAACAAAATTGTTTAATTAAATGGAGTACTTACGTCTAATTAATTAAGCAAAGTTATTTAATTTTTTATTTTTATTTTATCAATAAATGGCCGAAGCGTTGATTAAATTATAATTAAATCAAAGTCTAACAGAAAGTCCCCTGTTCTGACAGGCACTGGTAGGGAAGAACGGGAAAAGAAAGCCTCCAGTCTTTCTTGGGACCGCAGTCCTATATTATACATTGATAAAAGGGGCATACCCCAGTTTTTACAATGATAAAAGGGGCATACCCCAGTAGAGAATATCACAATTTCAAATTTTCAATACATACGGTTTCGGGGCATAGCTCTATTATTTACATTTGCTTTCGAGGTGAGTAAAATACAAATATCCTCTTATCTCCAACCTAAAAGAAAGATCTAAAGCAAAAGAATCTGCTCGTATCCATATTTTGGCTATCTAAATCTTTCCTATTAAACTGGAACTCTGTTTAGAGGAGTACATTCCTTGCCAACCTGTGCCAAATATACCTATCTTTCTAAAAACCTTTTCAAAGGACTGGTTAATCATAAACTATTCTGTCTGATAATGAAGATATATCAGCATCTTTACCACAACTTATTTTGGAAATCTATCCAAAAAATACCTCATCTTTCCTAATTTAAATTCGAAATACAAGAGAGGGAGAGAAAATTAATTACCAAAATGGGATATCACCTGATCAATACCTGTGAAACACCAATAGCTGGGAAAGCAGTAATAAAGTATTTTTCCAAGACACAGATATTTTGAAAACCTCAAGTCATAGGATTAATCATAGATGAATGCTCATAGCATATACTTTAAAAGACCAATCTAGTAGACTAAATCTCTATCCAAATAATTCCTAAGAATTATCCATTAATCCACTCTTTCACAAAGGCATACCAAGAGGATACCCTGTTTTGTCTGAGGGTTTGAGAATAAATACTCCAGCAGTTTAATCAAGTGCTTCTCCAACCAAAATAGGCCTAGTTAATCTTTCTCAAGAAAGATTATCTAGATATCTCAATAGTAGCCTCATTCATACAACGGAATTTTTAAGAGCATATCCTCTAATTTTAGATTAGAGCACTGTTATTAATCTATGACAATCCCATCAAAATAATAAGAAACAAACTCGAAAATCAATCATAATAGGAAGAATCAATACGATGAAAGTTCTAATTAAGCACTTCTTCTAGAATAAACTTACAGGGGAACCGTAAGAAATAGACACATACTATTCTAAAAGGAAGCAGAAGAAACCCAAAAGAAATTTAACACAGAGACAAATTAGTTCTATAATGTTCATACATCAGAGGATTACTACATGAAGTCCTAAATTTAATCAGATGATCAATTTCTCATAGCCAACCGAAGCATCTACAACATTCATACTTTTAAACTAAATACTACTGTTTAAAAGACAGAGTAACCCAAGTTAGAGGGGGGTTTTAAACTTTCAAAATTCTATCGTGTTCATATATATACCATAGAAAAGATTTTATATGGGAGGAGATTAGATCCTAGACCCTTAGTATTCCCAAAAAAGAGCACAAAATTAGGAGGTATCAATCTATCCGATATAGAGTATAACATAAAGTTTATACTACTACTGAGCTACTCCAACTACTTAAACCAAACCTAAGACCGGATTCTTCAAGCTATATTAACACATTACCAATAAAAGTCCTTACTACTGAGAGACCTACCCCATCCTTAATCTTTTCATGTGACCATAAGCACTACGGGTTCATCTTCAATATCATCTGTGGCCATATTCATCGGCAGATCGATTCGTAGTGAGACCCTGCTTGTTTTTTCAGACTTGAGGATGTCGAAATTGATAACATTCAGATCCTCGAAGGAGACTCCCGGCTCATTGTATGTATTAAACAGTTTGAGGTAGTTGTATACCCATTCGTTGCTATCTTCTTCAATGATCCCTCTCTAGCGTAAAAGAAAATTAATGCTGGCTTCCATACAAGGCCATTCCTCATAGAAGGCTAGGCCTTCCCTCAAGATTAGGGCTTGTCGACGAGGGGCCATCTTCAATTCTTCATCACCCTCCGTGAGACCCATGTATTTTTCAGGGTATGGAATTCTGTCATTATCATCTATGCTGTATATGGCCTTTTTCATCCCCTTCCTCCACGCTGGGCTGAGAATGTCAAAACAAAGCCATATAATGTCCTCCTTAGGGATCTTAGCCCTAACCATTATCCCAATAAAAGAGCCGATGATGGAGCTGTTTGTCCTCCAAGTTGTGGAATAATCAAAAATTTCTTCACCCAGTGCTCTGTTAATAGAAAATCTAATCATGTCATCAGTGATTCTCAACAGCTGGCTCCATCTTTCAGGCTTGATTTTTCCTAAGAATGCCATAGTTCTGCTTTTGGTAGAGTGAAAGACGTGAATGTTGGATTCCATCTTCGATCAAAGGACTACAATACCAAAGTTTCTAAGAAGAGACTAAGAGGGGAGGAAACTATGACCAGAGATCTTCACTCTAAACCTTTCCTTCTGCTATGATTCTAGGAATGCCTTAAAGTTTTAAATGAACCAGTGGTCATGAATAATCATGAACTAGCTTGAACTCTAACATATACCTCACACAGATGTTGGAACCTAACTTCGTACCCTGTCATGACAATTTAGGTCATTCATACAAGCTTGGGAGATCCTTCCATATCTTGTGATGATGGGAGTGAGATCATGCTCAGCTTTGGCATGCTCGAATCAGACATGTATTAACTAACTATAATTAAATACTCCACTGGGAACAATTTTAGAGAGACATACAGGGAAAAAGGAACAACACGTACTCTTTCTAAAATGAAAGAATAATCAAAATTAATATCAATATTGAATAATCATTCATATTGCTAAAAGAAGGAGGTTCTGGATAGTTTTATCTAATAATTAGATTACGAATGCTAATTACATATCATAAAAAAGGCATAATTTATTAATGATTAAAATAATAGACTTAATCCTAATCCAAAAGTACTCAATAATTAAATTCTAATTATATACTTATAATACTTGTTAATGTTACTATCTAACACAGGTATGTTAATATCTCTGAATAGATTAACATATTTGATCTCTCGTTATATATATATAAGAAAATATTATTATATCTATATACCTGTAGTTTAAAATAATATAAATGATATAATTATGTATGTATATATATATATATATATATATATATAAACTAGTATTAAGTAATTATTAATAATTTGGACCTTCAAAATAATTTTTAAATACTATAAGATAGGTGATTTATTTTGAAGGATTATAAATCAAAAGGATATAGGAATTAGCATTATTTTAAAGAATATAAATATTTGACAATATGACACATTGCTTATATTATATCTTGAGTTGATGTGATAATATTTCGCTGAATATTAATGCTTGTGAATTGGTTGAATATAAATGCAATTCTTTTGAATAGGAACTATATCTGGGCTTGGGATTTGCCCAAAAAGGTAACTTTTGTATCAATCTGCAGTTGATTATATTGATAAGTAACTATCTTGTTATTATAAAGGAGGGGAGATATCTGACTTGAACAATAAAATTGATTCTCCATCCGCACCCTTATTGGCAAGTTCATCTGCCAATGAGTTACCTTCTTGATAAATATGACTAATATTGATCTCCTCAAAATGCTCTATTAAAATTAACACTTCTTGGAGTTTCGAATTCAAGACCCAATTTGGGGTCTTTTTTTGTCCAATAGCATCAAGAACGACTTGAGAATCGCCTTCAATGTGGATTTTGGGGAGGCTTAATTTAAGACATAACTGAAGACCCTTCTCCAAGGCTTCAAGTTATGCCACGTTATTGGAAACAGGAGGAAGGGGGGCAGCTAGCTTTGCTACCCATCTACCATTCTCATCATTTAAAATACATCCTACCCCAGCTATACCCAGGTTCCCTCTCGCTGCCCCATCAAAGTTCAATTTGTGCCAACCTGGGGGAGGAGGCACCCATTTACATTTTGCCCTTGCCACTTTATTGCTTGCCGCATACACCAGTGGTGGATTGATAAGGTTGGACCATAATTTCTTCATAATTCCATCCCAATATGAGAAAGATCCTTCCACATGCATTGTCTTCCTCAGATTAGCATTCATTACTTCTACTATTGAAGCTTCTAGATTTAGTATAAATCTACCTAGATTCTGCTCTTGATCTTTAAAAATATGACGGTTTCTTTCTTTCCATATTTCCCATACAACTATGGATGGGCAAATATTCCAGAATTTTCTATAGACCCCATGTCCCATATTTGTGGGCCATGAACATAGGAGCCCTTTAAGAGAATTCTATAGAGGGGTAGCCTAGTTTAGTCAAGACTTGAGCCATTCCCAGCAATTTTGTGCGAAAGGACAATTGAGAAAGAGATTATCAACATCTTCATTGTTCTGTTTACACATGACACACCAATTAGGACCATTTATACCAAATATAGCGAGTCTGTCTACTATTAAAGCTCTGTTCTAAAGGGCAAGCCATAGAAAGAAACCGGCCTTAGGAAGACAAGCTGTATCCCAACACAATTTTAATGGGATCTCCATCGAGTTCCATTGTTGTGAATGAATAATACCCTGATAACCTTGTTTCACACTGTATAATCCATCCTTTGAACCAGCCCAAATAAGACTATCTGGCCTTTCGGATTATTTTATTTTCCTATTCGAGATGATCTTTTTGAAGGCTACAATTGATTCCGGATCAAGATCTAAATCATCTATTGATTGCCATCTCCATCGAAGTTCCCCATCAATCAACTCTTTAATTTTGTAATCTTTGACCTTACTACCCCACAAAGATTTTAGCCTTATTATTAGGTTTTCTAAATTGGGAGGTGTGTTTAAAGGGGGGAGCCCATCCTAGGAGTCTTCCCAGAACAAGGCTTTATCTCTTGCAGCCGGGTCCCACATTAGGTATTTGCTGATAATACCCCTGCATTTTACAATGAAATTCCAGCATTCCAACCCTTTCAGCAAATTTCCCATTTTGAACAGTGATTCCGGTTTCGTTGGATCCAGATATTTATGATATAAAATTTTAGCCCATTTGTGCTCATGTTCTTGGTATAATCTCCATACAATTTTGGCTCCTAGAGCCTCATTTTGCCATTGTGGTTTCCTCGATCCTAAACCTCCACAATTTTAGTAGGGTTTTCTGTACGCAAACCTTGCGGAGTCGAGATACTAGATATCTTCTGTAGAGATCAATTCTGAATAGTAGAATTGTGAAAAAAATTTATGTTTCGATCTCCCTCTTCCAACCATTTCTCTCTAGATTTTTGTCTCTAGAAGGTTTCCTCTTTGGATAAAATATCTTCTTGTTTCAGGAGGAGCTCTTTTTCTAAAGTATATTTCTCATAATTCATGCCATATTTTATAATTTCCTGGTTCAGGTTTTTTAGTTTATCTTCAACTTCCAACTTTTCTTTAAAAATGTTGTTGAAGTGTTCTTTGTTCCACCTCAAAATGTTTTCTTTCAACAATTTGAGTTTCGAAATGAAAACGAACATTTTGGACCCAGCGAAGTCCGCTTGAGTCCACCATGTCTTAATCAGTTCTAAAAATTTTGAATCCTGAAACCACATATTTTCACACTTAAAAGGATTTCTCTGTGGTTTAGAAGGTTCTAAAATCTCCAAACATACTGGGAAATGATCTGATCCTGTGAAGGGAAGAATGGAGGATTGGAAGTTCTTATTGTAAGAAGAGATATTTCCTACAATAAAGAATCTATCTAACTTTTTTGCAATATAATCATTATCCTTTCTTCTATTATTCCACGTGAATATGCCATTGCTTGGAGGAATTTCTAATAAACTAAATTTGTCGATCCATACTTTGAATTCTATTGATGATAGCGAGAGATGTTGAGTACTCCCTATTTTCTCATTTAAACTTAAAATTGTATTAAAATCACCTCCTAATATAATCGAACAATCTTTGTGTTATGATAACCATACTTAATTCAGCCCAAACAATTTTTTTTCCTATTGTATTATTAGGACCATACACAGTTTTTCTTTCAAATTCTTCCACTTCCAATTCTTTGCAGATTTTACTCCCGAGACTGTCCTCCTCCAGTTCTTTATTCTCTCTTTCTCCCATGTTTGTCTGTTCACCTACCTGATTGTCTTTTGATTTCTTCTCACTCTATTTGTCCTGCTTCCTTGCACTATCTTCCATCTAGATCTTTATCATATCCCTTTGGAGATCTTCAGCAGTATAATCATCTCCTCCCAGTTTGATAATTTTTTGGATCAGCCTCTCTTTTTGAGAGGTAGTACTCTTATCTAAATTATCAAAGTCAAACACCTTAATAAGTTCCTCTGATAGCTGCTCAAGACTGTTAGCCTCAACCTTTGATAATCCAACCTCTGGTGTAAATTCTAGGTCCTCATTTAAAAATTGCTGAATGTCTTTAATGATAGAGACTTCTAGTCTTTTGCCATCATTTTGAATCTGCGACTGAATCTCCTCTGGGGTGAACGGTGAGGAAGGATATCCATCTGGTGTCTGCCAAAATTTTGAAGTTCTTCTAGCACCTTCAATTTGTGGGGTGGTTAACTCTGATTCAGGGATAAAATCAGTGTTCAAATGCTGAGAATCCTGTTTTTCTGCTCTAGAAGCTGCTTTTTCCATCCACACCTTGGGAGAAGAGAAAAGCATGACATTTTCTGCTTCACCTATATCTTGATTATCTGTTGATTTTGTAATGCTGTTTTGTATCTCTCCTTGTCCTGTAGTATCCTTGTTCCCATCAATCTCCTCTTGATATATGTATATGTTAGGCCCCTTCATTTTTTCTGATTTCTAACTACTTTCTTCATTTCCATCCTCCTTATTACATCTTTCTTTATACTTTGCAGGAGCCTCATGCCTTACTGTGCCTTGCTCAAGATTTTGGTCTCTATTCCAAATCCCATCTGATTTGCATGTTGTTTCATGATTTTGACCAAATTTTTCTCTATTGCCTGCCTCAATTTTGATTTTTGCTGATTCTTCCTTCTCCTTCCATTTTCTATCATCCAGGGCTTCCTTCTCTGTATGATTCACAGAATCCAATTCTAAGGGAGGGAAAACTTGATCTCCCAAATTCTCCTTGTTTGTCCTATAATCCTTACTGTCTGCTCTATCTAATAATTCATTTCGCTCTAAAGCCTTGCTTTTTTCCTTGTACTGTCTAACAATTGGCTCTATAATTTTTCTAAGGTGCTCTCTTCTGTCATTTGGAAACTGAATCTTAATTCCATCAGATCCCCTTTTGTTGGTCTTATGTTTGTTGTCACATTTTTCTGTTCCCTTGAGTTCCTTGTCATTTTTGCTACAAACACCATTCTTCAATACTCTTGTATCCTTTATTAAATCTACTTTTGAGATTAATAGGGTACCTTTTGTCTCATCTGGCATCATTTTTATCAATGAAGCCCTCTGTTCTGCCTAAGAATTTTGTCCAATCTGAATCTTTGATTGGTAGTTTCCTGAATTTTTATTCCTTCTGACTAATTTAGAACTTAGTCCTAGGAGTTTGTCCCTGAAGTGCGATGTGAGGGGAATGACCTTAGGTCTATGATTATTTTTAATTTCAGATTTTAGTATATCGATGATTTTCCCTTTATACTCTTGAATGGTTATATCATATGAGGCTTTCCTGGTAATAATTTTCTTTTGGAACTCTGAAGGGTGATTAATATTAAGTTTGATGAGAATTTGAATACTATTACAGCTAAAAAAGGAAGCATCAATAGCAGTAACTACTATTGCAGAGCCTATTTCATAGATATTATCAACATCACATAGCTCTGAAGGAAGAGACATGGAATACCATAATGGGATCATACAATCCACCTTATCAATATGAAAATTAGGAACCCATTTAAAAAAATTGACACAGGATCCTTTAAAGAAACATTCTGAGACAGCAATAAACTCATTTTTAATAGACTCTTCTTCACATTTTAAAAACAAAACATTTTCATGATCGTGAAAGATACTTACCTATTCCTCGCAATTGTCCTATAGCCATTCCATTAAGAGATGGATGTCTTTGGAAGGGCCAGTCCAAATTGTGAAGATCCTTCTCTTCAGATAGTCGAACCAAGAATCTTCAACATCATCAATGGTGATGTGAACTGGTTTGTCAAGGGGGTTTGTTTGCAGTGATCCAAGAGAACAATTAGGGTTAGGAGAAGGGGATGAGTTGCTAAGCCGTTTATGAGGGGGTATATAGATTGGAGAGGAGACTGGTTTTAAATCAGATTTAACATCTAGAAGATTAGAGGGAATTGAAGCGCTTCCTGGAGGGGACAAAGATTTGAAAGAATTTGGAAATACATATTTAGTCATGTTAAAAACCCGGATATGGTTATCGAGATGTTCTACCGTGAATATAGGCAATTGGGGGCGCATTCCAGATAGGTTTTTGATATCAGAGGAAGCTTCCACATTGATTGTAAGTTTTTGAGGCCCTTCTTTTGGATGGAAGCGGGTGGCCTCGACTACTGATTTATCCGGAGCCTCAAATCTGTTGGTCGTAGGAACATCGAATCTTACATCCATTTTACAATATTTTAGGTTAAGAAATTTGCTCTGGTTCACTAGAGAGCTTCCATGTCTCACTATTTTGATGGCGCATGCAGTTCTGGAGAGTCTTCGTTTGTTCCTATGCCCTTGATTCTGGCCTGGATAACTGAGTGAAGTGTTCACTTTCGGCATTTTCATCAAAGTTATTTAATTAAATGAGAAGCCATTCATAATTAATTAAATGAATTTATTTAACTAAATAAGAAAAGTGTCTCTAATTAATTAAAGATTATTTAATTAAATAGAAAAAGTAATTATGAGAGCATATCTCATTTTATTAAATTAAATATCTCAACAAAATCTCTCTTCAGTTCAAAAAGGGAAATTTCCAGTTCACTATTGATAAAAAATGAGTCAAATCAGTTAACTCCTTTTTCTATTCAAATTGAATCAGTTAACTCCTTATTTTACTAAAATTAAATCTGTTAACTCCTTTTAATTTGGAAATCACCCTTTATGACTGAACTTCACCTTTAATCCTGACCGCTGATTGAAATCGATCTCAATCGTTGATGAATTCTAGGAAAGTCTATTTAAGAGACCGTCATCTCTTCATTTTGAAAGGTTGAATGAAAATTTGCATCGAATTGTTGTTGGAATTCATACTCACATTTCCTCATATTCACATACCAAAGATCAAGTTTGACCAAAAGTTGACCAGATTTAACCACGATTGACATGAGTTGACTAGTTTCGAAAAGAATTTTTAAATAATTAAACAAAATTATTTAATTAAATAGAGTACTTACTTCTAATTAATTAAACAAAGTTATTTAATTAAATGAGAAGCCATTCCTAATTAATTAAATGAAGTTATTTAATTAAATAACAAAAATGTCTCTAATTCATTAAATATTATTTAATTAAATAGAAAAAGTAATTAGAAGAGAATATCTCATTTTATTAAATTAAATATCCCAACAAAATCTCTCTTCGGTACAAAAAGGGAAATTTCCAGTTCACTATTCATCAAAAATGAGTTAAATCAGTTAACTCCTTTTTCTACTCAAATTGAATCAATTAACACCTTATTTTACCCAAATTAATTCTGTTAACTCTCTTTAATTTGGAAATCTCCCTTTATGACTGAGCTTCACCTTGAATCCTGACCGCTGATTGAAATCGATCTCAACCGTTGATGAATTCCACGAAAGTCTATTTAAGAGACCCTCATCTCTTCATTTTGAAAGGTTGAATGAGAATTTGCATCAAATTGTTGTTGGAATTCATACTCACATTTGCTCATATTCACATACGCAAAGATCAAGTTTGACCAAAAGTTGACTAGATTTAACCACAGTTGACTTGAGTTGACTAGTTTCGAAAAAAAATTTGAAATAATTAAACGAAATTATTTAATTAAATGGAGTACTTACTTCTAATTAATTAAACAAAGTTAATTAATTAAATGAGAAGCCATTCCTAATTAATTAAATGAAGTTATTTAATTAAATAAGAAAAGTGTCTCTAATTAATTAAAGATTACTTAATTATATAGAAAAAGTAATTATGAGAGCATATCTCATTTTATTAAATTAAATATCTCAACAAAATCTCTCTTCAGTTCAAAAAGAGAAATTTTCAGTTCACTATTGATAAAAAATGAGTTAAATCAGTTGACTCTTTTTTTTACTCAAATTGAATCAGTTGACTCCTTATTTTACTCAAATTAAATCTGTTAACTCCCTTTAATTTGAAAATCTCCCTTTATGACTGAACTTCACCTTTAATCTTGACCGCTGATTGAAATCGATCTCAACCGTTGATGAATTATAGGAAAGTCTATTTAAGAGACCGTCATCTCTTCATTTTGAAAGGTTGAATGAGAATTTGCATCGAATTGTTGCTAGAATTCATACTCACATTTGCTCATATTCACATACGCAAAGATCAAGTTTGACCAAAAGTTGACCAGATTTAACCACGGTTGACTTGAGTTGACTAGTTTCGAAAAGAATTTTGAAATAGTTAAACAAAATTATTTAATTAAATGGAGTACTTACTTCTAATTAATTAAACAAAGTTATTTAATTAAATGACAAGCCATTCCTAATTAATTAAATGAAGTTATTTAATTAAATAAGAAAACTGTCTCTAATCAATTAAAGATTATTTAATTAAATAGACAAAGTAATTATGAGAGCATATTTCATTTTATTAAATTAAATATCTCAACAAACTCTCTCTTCAGTTCAAAAAGGGAAATTTCCAGTTCACTATTGATAAAAAATGAGTTAAATCAGTTAATTCCTTTTTCTACTCAAATTGAATCAGTTAACTCCTTATTTTACTCAAATTAAATCTATTAACTCCCTTTAATTTGGAAATCTCCCTTGATGACTGAACTTCACATTTAATCCTGACCACTGATTGAAATCGATCTCAACCATTGATGAATTCAAAGAAAGTCTATTTAAGAGACCCTCATCTCTTCATTTTGAAAGGTTGAATGAGAATTTGCATCGAATTGTTGCTGGAATCCATACTCACATTTGCTCATATTCACATACGCAGAGATCAAGTTTGACCAAAAGTTGACAAGATTTAACTACGGTTGACTTGAGTTGACTACTTTCAAAAAGAATTTTGAAATAATTAAACGAAATTATTTAATTAACTAGAGTACTTACTTCTAATTAATTAAACAAAGTTATTTAATTAAATGAGAAGCCATTCCTAATTAATGAAATCAAGTTATTTAATTAAATAAGAAAAGTGTCTTTAATGAAATCAAGTTATTTAATTAAATAAGAAAAGTGTCTCTAATTAATTAAAGATTATTTAATTAAATAGAAAAAGTAATTATGAGAGCATATCTCATTTTATTAAATTAAATATCTCAAAAAAATGTCTCTTCAATTCAAAAAGGAAAATTTTAGTTCACTATTTATAAAAAATGAGTTAAATTAGTTAACTCCTTTTTCTACTCAAATTGAATCAGTTAACTCCTTATTTTACTCAAATTAAATCTTTTAACTCCCTTTAATTTGGAAATCTCCCTTATGACAGAACTTCACCTTTAATCCTTACCGCTGATTGAAATCGATCTCAACCGTTGATGAATTAAAGGAAAGTCTATTTAACAGACCCTCATCTCTTCATTTTGAAAGGTTGAATGAGAATTTGCATCGAATTGTTGCTGGAATTCATACTCACATTTGCTCATATTCACATACGCAAAGATCAAGTTTGACCAAAATTTGATCAAATTTAACCATGGTTGACTAGTTTCGAAAACTTTTTTGAAATAATTAAAATAAATTATTTAATTAAGTGAAGTACTTACTTCCAATTAATTAAACAACGTTATTTAATTAAATGAGAAGCCATTCCTAATTAATTAAATGAAGTTATTTAATTAAATAAGAAAAGTGTCTCTAATTAATTAAAGATTATTTATTTAAATAGAAAAAGTAATTATGAGAGCATATCTCATTTTATTAAATTAAATATCTCAACAAAATCTCTCTTCAGTTTAGAAAGGGAAATTTTCAGTTCATTATTGATCGAAAATGAGTTAAATCAGTTAACTCATTTTTTTACTCAAATTGAATAAGTTAACTCCTTATTTTACTCAAATTAAATTTGTTAACTCCCTTTAATTTGGAAATCTCCCTTTATGACTGAACTTCACCTTTAATCATGAGCGCTGATTGAAATAGATCTCAACCGTTGATGAATTCCAAGAATGTCTATTTAAGAGACCCACATCTCTTCATTTTGAAAGCTTGAACAAGAATTTAGAAAGACTTGTTGCTGGAATTCGTACTCACATTTGCTCATATTCACATACGTAAAGATCAAGTTTGACCAAAAGTTGACTAGATTTTAAAACGGTTGACTTGAGTTGACTAATTTTGAATTTTTTTTTGAAATAATTAAACGAAATTATTTAATTAAATGGAGTACTTACTTCTAATTAATTAAACAAATTTATTTAATTAAATGAGAAGCCATTCCTAATTAATTAAATGAAATTATTTAATTAAATAACAAAAGTGTCTCTAATTAGTTAAATATTACTTAATTAAATAGAAAAAGTAATTATGAAAGCATATCTCATTTTATTAAATTAAATATCTCAACAAAATCTCTCTTCAGTTCAAAAAGAGAAATTTCCAGTTCACTATTGATAAAAAATGAGTTAAATTAGTTAACTCTTTTTTCTACTCAAATTGAATCAGTTAACTCATTATTTTACTCAAATTAAATCTGTTAACTCCCTTTAATTTGGAAATCTCCCTTTCTGACTGAACTTCACCTGTAATCCTGACCGCTGATTGAAATCGATCTCAACCGTTGATGAATTCTAGGAAAGTCTATTTAACAGACCCTCATCTCTTCATTTTGAAAGGTTGAATAAGAATTTGCATCAAATTGTTGCTGGAATTCATACTCACATTTGCTCATATTTACATACGCAGATATCAAGTTTGACCAAAAGTTGACCAAATTTAACCACAGTTGACTTGAGTTGACTATATTCGAAAAAAATTTTAAAATAATTAAATGAAATTATTTAATTAAATGGATTACTTACTTCTAATTAATTAAAAAAAGTTATTTAATTAAAAGAGAAGCAATTCCTAATTAATTAAATGAAGTTATTTAATTAAATAAGAAAAGTGTCTCTAATTAATTAAAGATTATTTAATTAAATAGAAAAAGTAATTATGTGAGCATATCTCATTTTATTAAATTAAATATCTCAACAAAATCTCTCTTCAGTACAAAAAGAAAAATTTCCAATTCACTATTGATAAAAAATGAGTTAAATCAGGTAACTCCTTTTTCTACTCAAATTGAATCAGTTAACTCCTTATTTTACTCAAATTAAATCGGTTAACTCCCTTTTAATTTGGAAATCTCCCTTTATGACTGAACTACACCTTTAATCCTGACCGTTGATTGAAATCGATCTCAACCATTGATGAATTCTAAGAAAGTCTATTTAAGAGACCCTCATCTCTTCATTTTGAAAGGTTGAATGAGAATTTGCAACGAATTGTTGCCGAAATTCATACTCATATTTGCTCATATTCACATACGCAGAGATCAAGTTTGACCAAAAGATTATTAGATTTAACCACGCTTGACTTGAGTTGACTAGTTTCGAAAAGAATTTTGAAATATTTAAATGAAATTATTTAATTAAATGGAGGACTTACTTTTAATTAATTAAACAAAGTTATTTAATTAAATGAGAAGCCATTCCTAATTAATTAAATATAATTATTTAATTAAATAAGAAAAGTGTCTCTAATTAATGAAATATTACTTAGTTAAATAGAAAAAGTAATTGTCAGAGCATATCTCATTTTATTAAATTAAATATCTCAACAAAATCTCTCTTTAGTTCAAAAAGTGAAATTTCCAGTTCACTATTGATAAAAAATGAGTTAAATTAGTTAACTTCTTTTTCTACTCAAATTGAATCAGTTAACTCCTTATTTTACTCAAATTAAATCTGTTAACTCCTTTTAATTTGGAAATCTCCCTTTATGACTGAACTTCACCTTTAATCCTGACCATTAATTGAAATCGATCTCAACCATTGATGAATTCTAGAAAAGTCTATTTAAGAGACCCTCGTCTCTTCATTTTGAAAGGTTGAATGAGATTTTGCATCGAATTGTTGCTGAAATTCATACTCACATTTGCTCATATTCACATACGCAGAGATCAAGTTTGACCAAAAGTTGACCAGATTTAACCACGGTTGACTTGAGTTCACTAGTTTCAAAAAAAAATTTGAAATAATTAAACGAAATTATTTAATTAAATAGAGTACTTACTTCTAATTAATTAAACAAAGTTATTGAAGTTATATAATTAAATGAGAAAAGTGTCTCTAATTAATTAAACATTATTTAATTAAATAGAAAAAGTAATTATGAGAGCATATCTCATTTTAGTAAATTCAATATCTCAACAAAATCTTTCGTTTCAGTTAAAAAAGGAAAATTTTCAGTTCACTATTGATCAAAAATGAGTTAAATCATTCAACTCCTTTTTCTACTCAAATTGAACCTTTTAACTCCTTATTTTACTCAAATTAAATCTATTAACTCCCTTTAATTTGGAAATCTCCCTTTATGGCTGAACTTCACCTTTAATCCTGACCGCTGATTGAAATCCATCTCAACTGTTGATGAATTCCAATAAAGTCTATTTAAGAGACCCTCATCTCTTCATTTTGAAAGGTTGAATGAGAATATGCATCGAATTGTTGCTGGAATTCATACTCACATTTGCTCATATTCACATACGCAAAGATCAAGTTTGACCAAATGTTGACTAGACTTAACCACAGTTGACTTGAGTTAACTAGTTTCGAAAAGAATTTTGAAATAATTAAACGAAATTATTTAATTAAATGCAGTACTTACTTCTAATTAATTAAACAAAGTTATTTAATTAAATGAGAAGTCATTTCTAATTAATTAAATGAAGTTATTTAATTAAATAAGAAAAGTGTCTCTAATTAATTAAAGATTATTTATTTAAATAGAAAAAGTAATTATGAGAGCATATCTCATTTTATTAAATTAAATATCTCAAAAAAATCTCTCTTCAGTTCAAAAAGGGAAATTTCTGTTAGAGTAATTATTTTTTCTAACTTATTAATTAAATCACTTTGATTTAATTAATTAAGTTGCCTATTACTCTAGTTTTCTTAAGCTATCTTGTAGGTGCATATAATTAATATTTTATTAATTATATTGTTCAACCTTAGCTTTTTTAGGCTTTATTTTCCCTTTTCGAGTTTCGTGATTCCTTTATAAGAATTCATCTCTTTGTATTTTAATTCACTTATTGGATTATATGAGATATTGCTCTTTGCATGTCCATAAGATGGATCTGGCTTTCTGGCATCTTTGATTTTTCCTTGCCTCTATTCTTTGCTTCATCCATTTGGCAGGGTTATGCATGCAGGTGTTCTTGGGAGATTAGTTTTTCACCTAATCTAAATTGTATTAGAGCTAGTTTGCTGCTCCCTGTTCGTGGTTTGTTGAAGCGTTTTAGAAAAGAGGGAAATTTCCAGTTCACTATTGATCAAAAATCTCTCTTCAGTTCAAAGAGGGAAATTTCCAGTTCACTATTGATCAAAAATGAGTTACATCAGTTAACTCCTTTTTCTACTCAAATTGAATCAGTTAACTCCTTATTTTACTCAAATTAAATCTATTAACTCCCTTTAATTTGGAAATCTCCCTTTATGACTGAAATTCACCTTTAATCTTGACCGTTGATTGAAATCGATCTCAACAGTTGATGAATTCCAAAAAAGTCTATTTAAGAGACCCTCATCTCTTCATTTTCAAAGGTTGAATGAGAATTTGCATAGATTTGTTGCTGAAATTCATACTCACGTTTGCTCATATTCACATACGCAAAGATCAAGTTTCACCAAAAGTTGACTAGATTTAACCACGGTTGACTTGAGTTGACTAGTTTCGATTTTTTAAAAAAAATAATTAAACAAAATTATTTAATTAAATGGAGTACTTGCTTCTAACAAATTAAACAAAGTTATTTAATTAAATGAGAAGCCATTCCTAATTAATTAAATGAAGTTATTTAATTATATAAGAAAAGTGTCTCTAATTAGTTAAAGATTATTTAATTAAATAGAAAAAGTAATTATGAGAGCATATATCATTTTATTAAATTAAATATCTCAACAAAATCACTCTTCAGTTCAAAAAGGAAAATTTCCAGTTCACTATTGATAAAAAATGAGTTAAATTAGTTAACTCCTTCTTCTACTGAAACTGAATCAGTTAACTCCTTATTTTACTCAAATTAAATCTGTTAAATCTCTTTAATTTGGAAATCTCCCTTTATGACTGAACTTCACCTTTAATCCTGACCGTTGATTGAAATCGATCTCAACCGTTGATAAATTCTAGGAAAGTCTATTTAAAAGACCCTCATCTCTTCATTTTGAAAGGTTGAATGAGAATTTGCATCGAATTGTTGCTGAAATTCATACTCACATTTGCTCATATTCACATATACAAAGATAAAGTTTGACAAAAAGTTGACCAAATTTAACCACGGTTGACTTGAGTTGACTAGTTTCAAAAAGAATTTTGAAATAATTAAACAAAATTATTTTATTAAATGAAGTACTTACTTCTAACTAATTAAACAAAGTTATTTAATTAAATGAGAAGCCATTCCTAATTAATTAAACGATGTTATTTAATTAAATAAGAAAAGTGTCTCTAATTAATTAAAGATTATTTAATTAAATAGAAAAAGAAATTATGAGAGTACATCTCATTTTATTAAATTAAATATCTCAACAAAATCTCTCTTTAGTTGAAAAAGGGAAATTTCCAGTTCACTATTGATAAAAAATGAGTTAAATTAGTTAACTCCTTTTTTTACTCAAATAGAATCAGTTAACTCCTTATTTTACTCAAATTAAATCCATTAACTCCCTTTAATTTGGAAATTTTCCTTTATGACTGAACTTCACATTTAATCCTAACCGTTGATTGAAATCGATCTCAACCATTGATGAATTCCAGTAAAGTCTACTTAAGAGACCCTCATCTCTTCATTTTGAAAGGTTGGATGAGAATTTGCACCGAATTGTTGATGGAATTCATACGCGCATTTGCTCATATTCACATATGCAAAGATAAAGTTTGACCAAAAGTTGACCAAATTTAACCACGGTTGACTTGAGTTGACTAATTTTGAAAAGAATTTTGAAATAATTAAACAAAATTATTTAATTAAATGAAGTACCTACTTTTAACTAATTAAACAAAGTTATTTAATTAAATGGGAAGTCATTCCTAATTAATTAAATGAAGTTATTTAATTAAATAAGAAAAGTGTCTCTAATTAATTAAAGATTATTTAATAAAATAGAAAAAGTAATTATGAGAGTATATCATATTTCATTAAATTAAATATGTCAGCAAAATCTCTCTTCAGTTCAAAAAGGGAAATTTCTAGTTCACTATTGATCACAAACGAGTTAAATCAGTTAACTCATTTTTTTACTCAAATTGAATCAGTTAACTCCTTATTTTACTCAAATTAAATCTGTTAACTCCCTTTAATTTGGAAATCTCCCTTTATGACTGAACTTCACCTTTAATACTGACCGTTGATTGAAATCGATCTCAACCATTGATGCATTCCAAGAAAGTCTATTTAAGAGACCCTCATCTCCTCATTTAGAAAGGTTGAATGAGAATTTGCATCGAATTGTTGCTCGAATTCATACTCGTATTTGCTCATATTCGCATACGCAAAGATCAAATTTGAACAAAAGTTGACCAGATTTAACCACGGTTGACTTGAGTTGATTAGTTTCAAATTTTTTTTGAAATAATTAAACGAAATAATTTAATTAAATGGAGTGCTTACTTCTAATTAATTAAACAAAATTATTTAATTAAATGAGAAGCCATTCCTAATTAATTAAATGAAGTTATTTAATTAAATAAAAAAAGTGTCTATAATTAATTAAAGATTATTTAATTAAATAGAAAAAGAAATTATGAGAGCATATCTCATTTTATTAAATTAAATATCCCAACAAAATCTCTCTTTAGTTCAAAAAGAGAAATTTCCAGTTCACTATTGATAAAAAATGAGTTAAATCAGTTAATTCTTTTTTCTACTCAAATTGAATCAGTTAACTCCTTATTTTACTCAAATTAAATCTATTAACTCCCTTTAATTTGAAAATCTCCCTTTATGACTGAACTTCACATTTAATCCTGACCACTGATTTAAATTGATCTCAACAGTTGATGAATTCCAAGAAAGTCTATTTAAGAGACCCTCATCTCTTCATTTTGAAAGGTTGAATGAGAATTTGCATCGAATTGTTGCTGGAATCCATACTCACATTTGCTCATATTCACATACGTAGAGATCAAGTTTGACCAAAAGTTGATGAGATTTAACTACAGTTGACTTGAGTTGACTAGTTTCGAAAAAAATTTTGAAATAATTAAACATAATTATTTAATTAAATGGAGTACTTACTTCTAATTAATTAAACCAAGTTATTTACTTAAATGAGAAGACATTCCTAATTAATTAAATCAAGTTATTTAATTAAATAAGAAAAGTGTCTCTAATTAATTAAAGACTATTTAATTAAATAGAAAAAGTAATTATGAGAGCATATCTCATTTTATTAAATTAAATATCTCAAAAAAATCTCTCTTTAGTTCAAAAAGAGAAATTTCAGTTCACTATTTATAAAAAATGAGTTAAATTAGTTAACTCCTTTTTCTACTCAAATTGAATTAGTTAACTCCTTATTTTACTCAAATTAAATCTGTTAACTCTCTTTAATTTGGATATCTCACTTTATGACTGAACTTCACCTTTAATCCTTACCGCTGATTGAAATCGATCTCAACCGTTGATGAATTCAATGAAAGTCTATTTAAGAGAACCTCATCTCTTCATTTTTAAATGTTGAATGAGAATTTGCATCAAATTGTTGCTGGAATTCATACTCACATTTGCTCATATTCACATACGCAGAGATCAAATTTGACCAAAAGTTGACCAAATTTAACCACAGTTGACTTGAGTTGACTAGTTTCGAAAAGAATTTTAAAATAATTAAATGAAATTATTTAATTAAATAGAGTACTTACTTCTAATTAATTAAACAAAGTTATTTAATTAAATGAGAAGCCATTCCTAATTAATTAAATGAAGTTATTTAATTAAATAAGAAAAGTGTCTCTAATTAATTAAAGATTATTTAATTGAATAGGAAAAGTAATTATGTGAGCATATCTCATTTTATTAAATTAAATATCTCAACAAAATCTCTCTTCAGTACAAAAAAGGAAATTTCCAATTCACTATTGATAAAAAATGACTTAATTTAGGTAACTCCTTTTTTACTCAAATTAAATCAGTTAACTTCTTATTTTACTCAAATTAAATTGGTTAACTCCCTTTAATTTGGAAATCTCCCTTTATGACTGAACTTTTTTTTTAATCCTGACTGTTGATTGAAATCGATCTCAACTGTTGACGAATTCCACGAAAGTCTATTTAAGAGACCCTCATCTCTTCATTTTGAAAGGTTGAATGAGAACTTGCATCAAATTGTTGCTAGAATTCATATTCATATTTTCATAAAATAAACAACAACATTATTTAATTAAATGAGAATCCATTCCTACTTAATTAGAAGTAAGTACTCCAGTTAATTAAATAATTTCGTTTAATTATTTCAAAATTCTTTTCGAAACTAGTCAACTCAAGTCAACCGTGGTTAAATTTGGTCAACTTTTGGTAAAACTTGATCTTTACATATGTGAATATGAGAAAATGTGAGTGTGAATTCCAGCAATAATTCTTTCCAAATTCTCATTCAACCTTTCAACAATTCCATTTTCACTATTGATAAAAAATGAATTAAATCAGTTAACTCCTTTTTCTACTCAAATTGAATTAGTTAACTCCTTATTTTACTCAAATTAAATCTATTAACTCCTTTTAATTTGAAAATCTCCCTTTATGACTGAACTTCACCTTTAATCCTGACCATTGATTGAAATCGATCTCAACCGTTGATGAATTCCAAGAAAGTCTATTTAAAAGACCCTCATCTCTTCATTTTGAAAGGTTGAATGAGAACTTGCATCGAATTGTTGCTGGAACTCATACTCACATTTGCTCATATTCACATACGCAAAGATCAAGTTTGACCAAAAGTTGACAAGATTTAGCCACAATTGACTTGAGTTGACTAGTTTCAAAATTATTTTTTCAAACAATTAAACAAAATTATTTAATTAAATGGTGTACTTACTTCTAATTAATTAAACAAAGTTATTTAATTAAATGAGAAGCCATTCTTAATTAATTAAATGAAGTTATTTAGTTAAATAAGAAAAGTGTCTCTAATTAATTAAAGATTATTTAATTAAACAGAAAAAGTAATTATGAGAGCATATATCATTTTATTAAATTAAATATCTCAACAAAATCTCTCTTCAGTTCGAAAAGGAAAATTTTCAGTTCACTATTGATCAAAAATGAGTTAAATCAGTTATCTCCTTTTTCTACTCAAATTGAATCGATTAACTTCATATTTTACTCAAATTAAATCCGTTAACTCCCTTTAATTTGGAAATCTCCCTTTATGACTGAACTTCACCTTTAATCTTGATCGTTGATTGAAATCGATCTCAACCGTTAATGAATTCCATGAAAGTCTATTTAAGAGACCCTCATCTCTTCATTTTGAAAGGTTGAATGAGAATTTGCATCGAATTGTTGCTGAAATTCATACTCACCTTTGCTCATATTCACATACGCAAAGATCAAGTTTGACCAAAAGTTGACCAGATTTAGCAAAGGTTGACTTGAGTTGACTAGTTTCGAAAAGAATTTTGAAACAATTAAACAAAATTATTTAATTAAATGGAGTACTTAATTCTAATTAATTAAACAAAGTTATTTAATTAAATGAGAAGCCATTCCTAATTAATGAAATGAAGTTATTTAATTAAATAAGAAAAGTGTCTCTAAGTAATTAAAGATTATTTAATTAAATAGAAAAAGTAATTATGAGAGCATATCTCATTTTATTAAATTAAATATCTCAACAAAATCTCTCTTCAGTTCAAAAAGGGAAATTTCAAGTTCACTATTGATCAAAAATGAGTTAAATCAGTTAACTCTTTTTTCTACTCAAATTGAATCAGTTAACTTCTTATTTTACTCAAATTAAATCTGTTAACTCCCTTTAATTTGGAAATCTCCCTTTATGACTGAACTTCACCTTTAATCCTGACCGTTGATTGAAATCGATCTCAACCGTTGATGAATTCTAAGAAAGTCTATTTAAGAGACCCTCATCTCTTTACTTTGAAAGGTTGAATGAGAATTTGCAACGAATTGTTGCCGAAATTCATACTCATATTTGCTCATATTCACATACGCAAAGATCAAGTTAGACCAAAAGTTGACCACATTTAACTACGGTTGACTAGAGTTGACTAGTTTCGAAAAGAATTTTGAAATAATTAAATAAAATTATTTAATTAAATGGAGTACTTACTTCTAATTAATTAAACAAAGTTATTTAATTAAATGAGAACCCATTCCAAATTAAGTAAATGAAGTTATTTAAATAAATAAGAAAAGTGTCTCTAATTAATTAAAGATTATTTAATTAAATAGAAAATGTAATTATGAAACTCTCTTCAGTTCAAAAAGGGAAATTTCCAGTTCACTATTCGTGAAAAATGAGTTAAATCAGTTAAGTCCTTTTTCTACCCAAATTGAATTAGCTAACTCCTTATTTTACTCAAATTAAATCGGTTAACTCCCTTTAATTTGGAAATCTCCCTTTATGACTGAACTTCACTTTTAATCCTGACCGTTCATTGAAATCGATTTCAACCGTTGATGAATTCCAAGAAAGTCTATTTAAGAGACCCTCATTTCTTCATTTTGAAAGGTTGAATGAGAATTTGCATCAAATTGTTGCTGGAATTCATACTCACATTTTCTCATATTCAAATACGCAGAGATCAAGTTTGACCAAAAGTTGACCAGATTTAACCACAGTTGACTTGAGTTGACTAGTTTCGAAAAGAATTTTGAAATAATTTACTCAAATATATGTATATGACTGAACTTCAAATAGTTTCGAAAACTTTTTTGAAATAATTAAAAAAAATTATTTAATTAAATGAAGTACTTACTTCTAATTAATTAAACAACTTTATTTAATTATTTGAGAAGCCATTCCTAATTAATTAAATGAAGCTATTTAATTAAATAAGAAAAGTGTCTCTAATTAATTAAAGATTATTTATTTAAATAGAAAAAGTAATTATGAGAGCATATCTCATTTTATTAAATTAAATATCTCGACAAAATCTCTCTTCAGTTCAAAAAAAGAAATTTCCAGTTCACTATTGATAAAAAATGAGTTAAATCAGTTAACTCTTTTTTTTACTCAAATTGAATCAATTAGCTCCTTATTTTACTCAAATTAAATTTGTTAACTCCCTTTCATTTGGAAATCTCTCTTTATGACTGAACTTCACCTTTAATCCTGACTGTTGATTGAAATCGATCTCAACCATTGATGAATTCTATGAAAGTCTATTTAATAGACCCTCATCTCTTCATTTTGAAAGGTTGAATGAGAATTTGCATCGAATTGTTGCTGGAATTCTTACTCACATTTGCTCATATTCACATACGCAAAGATCAAGTTTAACCAAAAGTTGACCTGATTTAGCCACAGTTGACTTGAGTTGACTAGTTTCAAAAAGAAGTTTAAAATAATAAAATAAAATTATTTAATTAAATGGAGTACTTACATCTAATTAATTAAACAAAAGTTATTTAATTAAATGAGAAGCCATTCCTAACTAATTAAATGAACTTATTTAATTAAATAAGAGAAGTGTCTCTAATTAATTAAA
This sequence comes from Cupressus sempervirens, assembly GCA_028749045.1. Lineage (NCBI taxonomy): Eukaryota > Viridiplantae > Streptophyta > Pinopsida > Cupressales > Cupressaceae > Cupressus > Cupressus sempervirens. The sequence continues at coordinate 281,923,225 of CM053791.1, forward strand.
GATTATTTAATTAAATAGAAAAAATAATTATGAGAGCATATCTCATTTTTTAAAATTAAATATCTCAACAAAATCTCTCTTCAATTCAAAAAAGGAAATTTCCAGTTCATTATTGATAAAAAATGAGTTAAATCAAATAACTCCTTTTTTTACTCAAATTGAATCAGTTAACTCCTTATTTTACTCAAATTAAATCTGTTAACTCCCTTTCATTTGAAAATCTCTCTTTATGACTGAACTTCACCTTTAATCCTGACCGTTGATTGAAATCGATCTCAACCGTTGATGAATTCCAGGAAAGTCTATTTAAGAGACCCTCATCTCTTCATTTCAAAAGGTTGAATGAGAATTTGCATCGAATTGTTGCTAGAATTCTTACTCACATTTGCTCATATTCACATACACAAAGATCAAGTTTGACCAAAAGTTGACCTGATTTAACCACAGTTGACTCGAGTTGACTAGTTTCGAAAAGTATTTTGAAATAATTAAACGAAATTATTTAATTAAATGAAGTACTTACTTCTAATTAATTAAACAAAGTTATTTTATTAAATGAGAAGCCATTCCTAACTAATTAAATGAAGTTATATAATTAAATAAGAAAAGTGTCTCTAATTAATTAAAAGTTATTTAATTAAATAGAAAAAGTAATTATAAGAGCATATCTCATTTTATTAAATTAAATATCTCAACAAAATCTCTCTTCAGTTCAAAAAGGGAAATTTTCAGTTCACTATTGATCAAAAATGAGTTAAATCAGTTAACTCCTTTTTCTACTCAAATTGAATCAGTTAACTCCTTATTTTACTCAAATTAAATCTGTTAACTCCCTTTAATTTGGAAATCTCCCTTTATGACTAAACTTCACCTTTAATCCTGACCGTTGATTGAAATCGATCTCAACCGTTGATAAATTCCAAGAAAGTCTATTTAAAATACCCTTATCTCTTTATTTTGAAAGGTTGAATGAGAACTCGCATCAAATTGTTGCTGGAACTCATTCTCACATTTGCTCATATTCACATACGCAAAGATCAAGTTTGACCAAAAGTTGACCAGATTTAACCACAGTTGACTTGAGTTGACTAGCTCAATTAAATTAAATTATTTAATTAAATGAGAAGCCATTCTTAATTAATTAAATGAAATTATTTAATTAAATAATAAAAGTGTCTCTAATTAATTAAAGATTATTTAATTAAATAGAAAAAGTAATTATGAAAGCATATCTCATTTTATTAAATTAAATATCTCAACAAAATCTCTCTTCAGTTGAAAAAGGGAAATTTCCAGTTCACTATTGATCAAAAATGAGTTAAATCAATTAACTCATTTTTTTACTCAAATTGAATCGGTTAACTCCTTATTTTACTCAAATTAAATCCGTTAACTCCCTTTAATTTGGAAATCTCCATTTATGACTGAACTTCACCTTTAATCCTAACCGTTGATTGAAATCGATCTCAACCGTTGATGAATTCTAGGAAAGTCTTTTTAAGAGACCCTCATCTCTTTATTTTGAAAGGTTGAATGAGAATTTGCATCGAATTATTACTGAAATTCATACTCACATTTGCTCATATTCACATACGCAAAGATCAAGTTTGACCAAAAGTTGACCAAATTTAACCACGATTGATTTGAGTTGACTAGTTTCAAAAAAAATTTGAAACAATTAAACAAAATTATTTAATTAAATGGAGTACTTAATTCTAATTAATTAAACATAGTTATTTAATTAAATGAGAAGCCATTCCTAATTAATTAAATAAAGTTATTTATATAAATAAGAAAAGTGTCTCTAATTAATTAAAGATTATTTAATTAAATAGAAAAAGTAATTATAAGAGCATATCTCATTTTATGAAATTAAATATCTCAATAAAATCTCTTTTCAGTTCAAAAAGAGAAATTTCCAGGTCACTATTGATCAAAAATGAGTTAAATCTGTTAACTCCTTTTTCTACTCAAATTGAATCAGTTAACTCCTTATTTTACTCAAATTAAATCCATTATGTAATGCCCTGCCTAGGGGTCCAAAGAATTTTACTAAGTTTTCAAAACAATTTTTTTGTTTAAACATGAAAAATAAAACCATTCATAACATTTGTGGAAGTAATAGGAACAATTCAAATGAAAATAAACATAACATATATACATAACAGGCTACATTCTTTATAGATCCCTTAACGTTGTATCACATGTTAATTAACTATTCATCTAAAATCCCATCTTTATGAAATAACAATGATACATCCAATGTACTTAAACAATATACAAGTGTCCTTTTGTAATTATATTTTAGTTTAGCTCAATCATCCACTATATATATCACAGGGTAAGAAAAGCTTAAAAGAATAAACATCCAAGTAAATAAAGTACATCATCATCATCTAATATTAATCCATGATGCAATAACATAAATGAAACTACATATCATACATGATACATCATCACAAAAGATATAAATATCCATTACAAAAGATAACCATATATCACAAACATAAATAACTAAGTGCACGGTTCCTCCCAACCGTAAATTGCATCATTAGACCATCGTGGATCCTAGCCATCACTCCGTGCGTAACATCCCAAAGCATCGAAGAGATCATCGGTATTAACATAGTAGGAATGTCACTCCTAAAAAATCCTACTAACATGCAAAGTAAAGCATAATAAATCATCAACTAACATATGCAAAGTAAAGCAAATCATCAATATAAGAAACATACCAGTAAATACATCGATCATAAGGTATATTATCTATCATAATGCTCCAAGAACATAATGAAGAATAAATACCTGTAGTGCCTACCCCTAAGTCGCATTTCAGTTATCTTTGCCAAACTCTTTTAGGCCAATTTTATGTTTGATGATTAGTATTATTATTTTAGAGATTATCAGATGTTATTTTACAATCAGTTTATTATATGATGAGATTACTTGGTACTCTATATTTCATGCATGTATGATAATTATTCAATGTTTGCAGTTATTGATGATGATTAGTTAGATGGTTTATTATCACATGCGCTTTCTTATGGATACTTACCCTATACTGCATGTGTATGGTGTGCGTGTTTGTTTTTTTTATGTATGGTGTTTCTGATGTGGTTAAGGAAGGGAGTCGTAGTCACCTGCTAGTCGGGATCTACACGATGCACCACTTCTTGCCATTGTTTGTTTAGCTTAGAATATTGTTTTTGTACATGCATGGATTTTAAGCAAGTTGCAGGTACCGGGTATCAACTTTCCTGAATTGCCAAGATGAGCGTACCCTATCACATTATCTCAATGGTAAGAGAGGGGAGATAAACTCTTAATTCCAATTCCTAAACCCTTTAGCCAATTGTCCTAATTGATAATTAGGACAAGTATCTGAGTTAAGTACCCTCTGAATGCATCAAATGATGTTATTTCGCGATTATAACCTTTTTTGTTTAATTTAGTATGTATTTTTCTATGATGAGTTTTTGTATGTTGCTTTATGAGTCTTTCATGTATTTTCTATTAATTAAGTCTAATTAAAGAGATTAATTAATGATTTAATTTAATAGAAAATTATTATGATATTTTAATATTTAATTATATTTAATTAATTAAGAAATTAATTAAATAAAAGAATTAAAATTTGGATATTAAAGTTTAAAGATAAATTTAGAACATGATAATATTTATTTAATTTAATAATAATATATTTAGAGTTCATTTTTAAATAAATGCTAAATATTATTGTTATTTAAATTAGTTAAATATTTTATCAATTAAGTTTCTAAAATAAATTAAAAGTTGAAAGATATTAAATTATTAAAGTTTCTAGATCACATGATGTGAGCTTGAGTTGAAAATAAAAGAAATAAATTAAAAGATAAAATAAGGGGAAATAGTAATGTTATTTTAATTTCATAAAAGGTGCATGCAATTAAAAATAATAAAGATTAAAAATAGAAGTCAAGTGGAATATTAAATAAAATTATTTAATAATTCATTTAAGGTGCATTAAAAGATTAAGCAAAGATTAATAAAAATTAATTTAGAGTTTGAGTCTTGTGAGCAAGGAGTCCTCTCAGGTGAACGCACAATTAGTGCTCCGATTTGAGGAGAAAACTCCTTATCACAATTTTAGGGTTCATGTTTGGGGGACAAGAATTTGGACTGGGAATTTTGGGAGACAAGAATTTTGGAAGACAATTTTTGGAAGCAAATTTCAGAAGGAGAATTTTAGGAAAGATTTTCAGAGGAAAGATATTGAAGAAGAGCGAATTCTCTCACAGTTTTTCGAGGATTTAGTATTAGCATCAGGATCAGGTAGGGTCTTGTGTTTTGATTACTGATTAATTATGCAAAAATCCTTTCCTGTCTTCTTTGTGTCTTGGATTGTAAATCTGAATTTTTGATGATAAAAGCTTAAATATTTCAATGTTGTAATTATTAAATGGTTGTCATAAAATTTTGTATACATGGGAAATAGAAAAGTAATCAGAGACCCTTGTTTTCCTAGATTAAAGAAAGTAGGATTAAATTTTGAGAAGGGTTCGAATTAAAAATAATAATAATAAATAAATATTTTTCAGTATATTTGTTTTATTAAATTTTGTAAGTTACAAAATTATAATAAAATAAATTATGAATAAGAAGGAAAGCTTTGTTTATTTTTAAAATTTTATTAAAAAGAATTTTAAATAAATGAATTAAATTTTAATATTAATGGAGTCTTTAAATATATAATCATTTAAATGGAAGGAGGATGTTTTATTATAAATGAATTCATATACAAAGAATAATAATATATATTTATATTTAAGAAAATAAATAAATAAATAAAAATTATGGGGGGGGGGGGGGGGGTGGTGTTGGAAAAAGTTTGTTTATATTAAAAGAAAAATAATTAAAATAAAATTTTAATTTATATCCACCCACCATCTGACGGCGGACGTACTACCTGCATACCTACAGTATTCGCAGGGTACCTACGTATACCACAGGCGATAATAATGTTGGCGGCCCTTTTTGTAAGGAGTCTGCATGGCTAAAAAAGCCATTGGCTTTAATGTATATGCGATGTGTTTTGTTTTTTTATTATATTATAATTGTTTAAAATTTATTATTATTTAATAGTAATTTTATATATTTTTAAATATTATTTATAGTTTATATTAATATATGTTAATAAATATTAACTTTATTACTATTTAGTATGATTTTTAATAATAAGTTTTATAATATTTATTTAAAAAGGGTTTAATTTAAAGATTTAGTTAATAATTAATTAAGTTAATTAATGATATAATTTTATAAACAAGAATGAGTTTAATTGCTAGGGTAAAATTGTGATTCTTATCTACTTGAAAATTTATACTGATAACGAAAATTGAAACCCCATATATAATTTAACTATGTGATTTCAAAAATAAACCAAAAAAAAATGAAACTATACTATTTTGTTTGTACTATCTATGCTTTGGGGATTTTGGGGTTGTCTTAGAGTGTTGACCGGTTTAGGATGTTTACCAGAGGCTCGAGTGTTGTATGATTGTGATGCTATGATGATTTGGTCTCAATCTTTCTAAACCCAACCACGGTGATGTGTTGAGTATGCTCTATGATGGATGTATTTACTGTGTGTCATTGCTTTCCAGTTTCCTTGTGTGAAGTTGAGGTGTATGTTTATGAGAAAACCTGACTTAACCATTTTTGAGTCTTGATCAGTTATATTTGATTTGCCTTCCAGTTGCTTTGAGAGGACTGAGATGTTTTGGATGGTTGCTCTTGATGATGTCATGTTGTGACATGTTTTGACTTGACCATTTTGGAGTCTTCGATCAGTATTGTGATTTACTATTGGGATACTTTCTGGTTGCTCGTTGGAGAACCATTAGATATTGTGATTTATCATTGATGCCTTCAGTTGCTGATAGAGAACTGTTGTGATCATCATGATTATTATTTGATGCTTATCAGTTGCTTGTGGAGAACTGATGTGATTATTGTGGATTATATTTATGATGCTTTCAGTCATTTTTATAGGACTGAGGTGATTTTATTATGATTCTTTGATTGTGATTTCATGAGCCTAGGGTAGGTTATCTATGTGTAGTGTCAGAAAGTGGCTTGCAATGAGAGACGGGAGACCCGAAGTGGCTCTGGGGATGACTCATTGTAAGTTGTTTATTTTAATAAGTAAAAACATCTCACCTAAATACTGACTTAAATGAACTTAATAAGATAACTGTATGTTCTTTCTCATGCCTTGAGTGCTAGTACAGACTAGGATGGGGTAGAGAGAACGCTTGGTTACGACCTTGCATTCCATAGTATGCCTCGTCAGTATGAGAGGATACTAATGGCCGCAAGATTACTGGGGACCCGAGATTCTTGAGGGATTGCTCGGGTAACTTCCAATGTGATTCATGTGATGACACTTTCCCACTTACATAGTAGGTTTCCTACGTGTCTTTGTGTGCCTCTAGGTCTAGATGTCTATCTATGTTGGAACCTTTGAGTTAGTATACTTTTAGAATTTTCCAGACTTAGAGAGTACTTGTGTTTTGTGTTTTGATACCTTGTTTGGGACTTGAGACTATCTCCTCAGCGTGGTGGGAGTGGACCATTTAGGTTCCACGTGGTTGGGTGGTAGTGCTTTTTACTCTTACCATTAAAATCCGTCCGTGGTCACTGTGGCTGGAGCTTTCTTGGTTGGCATTTACCTTCACTATGTTCTTAGATTATTATAATGGATGGTTAGATTTTATGATAGATGTTTTATCATTATAGATGTATGGATGTATCATGTATGGTGAATGGTTTCATTTATTTTTATTGTACTTTGTATCATGGATTTGTGGAGGTTGATGCATTTCTATTTTTGCATATGTATATTTTGTTAAGCCTTTCATACCTTGTGACATGTACAGTGGATGATTGAGCATTCCAAATTAATTTTCCAAGAGGCATTCAGAACAAATGTATATTGTGGACATTGGACTTTATTTTTATTCTTTCATGTGGATATGGTAGTTGTTAGACTTAGAATTAATTAAATTTAAAAGTGACTCAACGTCTTGGGATCCTTAAGGAATGTAACATGTTATGTATGTTTCTTGATAATTACATGTTATTGCTTCCGCTACTATGTGATTAATGTGTATGTTATACATTCTTACTTTAAAAAAAAAAATGTTTAGCAAACTTAGTAAAACTTTAGGTTAATTCTTTTGGATCCCTTGGCGGGGCGTTACAATACCAACCAAGGATACTCCAGCCACGGTGTCTCGGATGGATCTCAAATGATAAGAGTGAAAATACACTAGCACCCGACCGTGTGGAACCTAAGTGGTCCACTCCCACCATGCTGAGGAGATAATCTCAAGTCCCAAACAGGATATCAATACACATAGCATAAAAAGTTCAGGAATCTTAAAATTATACTAACTCAAATGTTCCAACACACACAAAACTGACATCTAATTTCGAGAAGCACACAAAGACATGTAGGAAACCTACTCTGCAAGCGGAAAAGTGTCATCGCAATTATCATGTACAAGTTAACCTGGTAGTTAGCTAAACTCCACAGGTCCATACTGATCTCATGCGGCCACTAGTATCCTCTCATACTGACGAGGCATACTATGGAATGGACAGTCGCAACCATGCATTCTCACTACTCCCATCCTAGCCTGTACAAGCACTCAAAGCATGGGCGAGAACATCAAAACAATTATCTTTTTAGGTTCATTTAATCCCCATTTAGTGTGTAAATGTTATCACTTGTTAACCAAACTTACAATGAGTTACCCTGGTAGCCACTTAGGGCCCCGGCCCCCATTGCAAGCCACTTCCCGACACTATAAGTAGATTACCTGCCCTAAGCTTATAGAATCATAAATTTCAAAATCATAAAAGATAATCCATAATAAAATCATCAAATATGCATAAAAACATCAAATATCCATAATAAGAATCATCAAATCTCCAAGATAAGAATCATCAAATCTCCATGAGCATCTACAAAAATATTCATAGAAAATCATGACCACAACAATTCTCTATTGGCAACTGAAGGCATCACTGATAATCATAAGTATCAATTGGTTCTCAATAACCAAAATATATCTCAAGATAAATGGTTCTCAACAAGCAACCAAAAATATCTTAAAATCATACTGATGGAAGACTCCAAAGTGGTTGAGTCAAACATGTCACAACATGACATCATCAAGAAATAAATTCACATTTTAGTCCCATCATGGCAACTAGAAAGTAATCCAAGGATAACTGATCGATGGCTCAAAAATGATTAGATCAAGCATCTCAGATATATATACATCTCAGCTTCACACATGAAGGCTGAAGAACAAATACAAACATTTCATAGAGCATACGATCACATAACCATGGTTGGGCTTATAAAGATCAAGACCAAATAAGATCAACATGCCATCACATCTCATAACCCTCGAGCCTCTGCTAACAACCTAAGATTGGTCAACACTAGTCAACCCAAAATCTAAAATAAGAAGCATATAGAATACACGATGCAAACACATGTTTTGGTTTACTAAATTCACATAGTTGAATAATGTGTAGGAGTTTCCAGTTTTCTATTTGCAAGTATACTTCAAGTGTTTTAAGTTTCATCATTTGACCTACAAGTCAACCCAATTGTTCCCCGATAGCATTACCCTTCCATTATTAAGAATTACATTCTAAGAATAACTTAAGGATAAATATTCACTAAACTGATCATCATTGACCTTAATTAAATTGTCCTTTATATTTAACCATGATCCATATTCTAATTGATTAACCTTTCAACTTTTTAATAATCATTATTCATTATAAGAACCAATTACTAGTCTTCGAATAAGAAGATTATAACTTGGTCAATTAAATCAATCAATTAATATAGGTTCACAATTCATGACCTTTTATCATTTTAATAATTCTCAATTATATATTACTAAGTCTTCACCATTAAAATATCTAAAGTCGTTATTAAAGTTATGAGAGTACGGCTTATCAACTTCGATGTAAATACTTCACAACTTTGCTAGAGGAATTGATATTAGCATATCAATTAAAACACTATTACATAACTTGATTATTAATTAAATCTAATTAACTCTAATTAATTCAATTAATAATTACAAATCCAGTTGACTAATAACTAACAATAGTTTGAACGTAAAAAGTCATCTACAATCCAAATATTCATATTAATAGTTCAATAACTTTTTAATAACAAGCTATGTTGGAAATCTTATTAATAAATCTATAATGACCACCTTCGTCATTCTATCAATGAAAACTAACTTTTCTTTGACAAACCCGTAGTATTGATAATCATTTAGTTAAACCTCATTTTATTCAACTAATTATCAATCAACTATATTCCATTTCATTAACATTAGAATTAGTAATAGTTTAATAACTAATAACAAGTTAAAATAAATCTACGATAATAGATTCTTTATTATTTTTGCTAACAATGATGTCACTAATAAATTAAATATAACTTCCTTAAGAATCGTTCCCCGGATAAGATTTACCAATAATCAATAGGTAATCATTTGTCCAAAATAATCTTTGATGATTCTAAGTATAATGATCACCAACTTCATTAATCACAATTTCATTCATGATAACATGAATTCATTTCCATTGTCCCTTAATTTGATCACAACTAAATTCTTAATACTATCCTTCGATTATTAACTAATCTCAATTAGTTTGAACTTAATTGAATCAATTAATAATTATATAAACTTATATATACTATCTTTCATTAATAATTTGTTAAACTTAACAGTTATTAATAAATAATAACTCACTAATAATTTCAATATTCAATTATAATGATTGATATTCGAACCAATCAATGAATAACAACTAAATCATTAGTATCTCTTTTTTTTAAATTTTCTCTCATCCATTTACTTAGATTGACTAATAATTAATTACACTTCTTCTACTATTAACTAATCTTAATTAAATTTGATTTAATTAGATTAGATAATAAACCATATAAAACTAATGCATATTAATAAGATTCTAATAAGGGAAGATTGCAATAATATCTTAATTCATTCCATGCTTTGATATATTATTATTTGTGTGAAGTTTAAGCATAAAGAACTCTTGATTATGGGAAATGGAAAAATATCTGTCCTTGAATAAAACAGTCCCAGTACGATGGCCATATCTCCCTAATGAACTTTTGGATCGGGCTGAAATTTAAATATGTTGGAGAGGGCCAAGTTGCGCCAATTCTAACTGGAGCGATCAAATAAATTCGATCCCAATAAAAAGTTATGAATGACTGAGTTCGGATCTATCCAAGGGGCAGCAACAGGACAATTTGTGATGAATTAAGAATTTTCAGTTAAAATAATTGTTCTCTAAATTTAACCATAAAAGGGTTTGTTCATATGCATCTAAAAATATAATTTGATAGAAAGATTACATCTAATCATTCAAATTTTTACCATAAAATTTTTATTTTAATTCCAAATCTTGTCTTTCTAATTTAATATAAATTCAAACCCAAACCCGATTAAAATCTAATTTCTTTGTTTTGGTACTAGGATTTTTCTATTTTTTCTTCTCATCCAAATAAAATATCTAGATTCCAATTTCAAATACAGAGAGTATTCAGACACATAAAATAGATATGATGAAGATAAGAAGAGAAAGAGTGGAAATGGAATATGAGAATATCACGAGTGCACCTGGACACTGATGCTAATTTTCCATGCCTCAGAAGTCCATAGAAAATCCCTTCCTTCTCCATCGTTCGTAATTCTTCCAAGGATCCAAGCCGATCGAATCCTCTAAGTGATTAGAAGAGCTAGAAGGAGCATAGAAGCAAGTAGAAAATATATGAGCATATGAATCTTCTCCCATGCATGTAAGCTTTGAAGTTTCTATTATTTTTTAGTTTGTAGCTCGAGGCTTCCATTAAGCTTGTAGCTTCCATTAAGCTTTTCATTTAAGCTTCTATGAATGCCTGAATATCAAGAGCTTCAAGAAACCTTTGGAATGCTTTTTGAAACTGCTAAAAGGTGTCACCAACTAAGCATGGGTCTTTTCCAATTCTTATTGACGAGTCATAGAATTGTAGACACCTTGTGCTTAATTGATGCACTAACCCTCGTGTTGTTGACACATGTTAATTCCCATGCAAGCTTATAACTCCAATTTACTTTTTAAATAATTTCTATTTAAATTTTATAACTTTCATTTTAATTTTTATAACTTCTATTATTTTTATTTTATTTATTACTTTATTATTATTTTATAATTATTATTAATTTTAATTTCTAGTTTTCTTTTATTTAATTTTTTTTCTCCAATGATTCACATTTAATTAATTACAATCAAAATATCAAAGATCATAATATTTTATTAATTTTCTCAAATAAATAATTTATTAATTAAATCTATTTATTAAAAATTAATTAATGGAAAATTCACCATAGACCTCCAAGATAAAATATGAACACCCATCATAGAACAAATCATACAAAATAAATCTAAAGGGTTAAAAATCATGAAATATGTCATCCGACACATTCGGTGGGTATTCAACTCAGATACTTGTCCTTATTTTTTAATTAGGACAAATGGCTCAAAGGGTTGGAATTTGGACTTGAGAATTTATCTCCCCTCTCTTATCATTGAGATAATGTGATAGGATACGTTCATCTTGGCAATTCAGGGAAGTCGATACCCGGTACTTGCAACCTGCATAAAAACTATGCATGTACAAACACAATATATACTAAACTAAACAGACAATGGTAGGAAGTGGTGCATCGTGTAAATCCTGACTAGCAGGTGACTACGACTCCCTTCCTTAACCACATCAGAAATGCCATACAAAAGCAAACACACAAGGTAAACACACACACCATACACATGCAAGCATGGGGTAAGTATCCATAAGAAAGCACATATGATAATAAATCATCTTACTAATCATCATTAATAATTGAAAGCAATGTAATAATCATCATCAATAATTGTGAACACTAAAAATAATCATCATACATACATGAAATGTAGAATCTAAGTAATCTCATCACATAATAAACTTAATCCATAGCACAATATCTGATAATCTCAAAAGAATGATGCTAACCAACAACATAAAACTAGTTCTAAAAGAGTTTAGCAATGATAACAAAATTTGAACTAGGGGAAGGCACTACATCCACCCCTCTTGAGATTAGGCTTACTCCTGGAAGCCTAGAAGAATGAGAAACTAAGATACTCACTATATGGGTCCCATTAAACCCTTTCCCTCTGTAGGGAAACATGTTTCCACTGAGGATATTACAACACCCTTAGAGCAATATGATTCTGGTTTAATGGTAAACCGAAAATCATATCAATCCAACATTCACTCTTTTAACAACTAAAATAGATCCCTTAATACATTCTAAACAAGAGCAACTTAATGCTTGCAAAAATAATCAAAGGCATACTACCTTAAAACATAGATAGAATAATACATGTTTTGCAATAAGTTTCAATTTTCTAGTTTTACCCATGTTTAGGTTTAAGTAGAATTTTCACTTAAGAAAGCTAAGTATTGAAGTATGAAAAATACGCAATTAAAAATCTTAAGTTCTGTTTCAGCTCACCTAGTTTCAAGTTTTTAGTTTGAAAGAGTTACTCATGATAGTTCAAAGTTTTCATTTTCTTCAACTAGTTAACAACTGGCATTCAAATATACCCAGAGCTCCCAATGTTGAAACTTGGGCTTTGATACGTTAACTCCCTTTAATTTGGAAATCTCCCTTTATGACTGAACTTCACCTTATATCCTGACTATTGATTGAAATCGATCTCAACCATTGATGAATTCTAGGAAAGTCTATTTAAGAGACCCTCGTTTCTTCATTTTGAAAGGTTGAATGAGAATTTGCATCGAATTGTTGCTGGAATTCATACTCACATTTTCTCACATTCACATATGAAAAGATCAAGTTTGACCAAAAGTTGACTAGATTTAACTACGCTTGACCTGGGTTGACTAGTTTCGAAAAGAATTTTGAAATAATTAAACGAAATTATTTAATTAAATGGAGTACATACTTCTAATTAATTAAACAAAGTTATTTAATTAAATGAGAAGCCATTCCTAATTAATTAAATGAAGTTATTTAATTAAATAAAAAAGAGTTTCTAATTAATTAAAAATTATTTAATTAAATAGAAAAAGTAATTATGAGAGCATATCTCATTTTACTAAATTAAATATCTCAACAAAATCTCTCGTCAGTTCAAAAAGGGAAATTTTTGGTTCACTATTGATAAAAAATGAGTTAAATCAGTTAACTCCTTTTTCTACTCAAATTGAATCAGTTAACTCCTTATTTTACTCAAATTAAATCTGTTAACTCGCTTTAATTTAGAAATCTCCCTTTATGACTGAACTTCACCTTTAATCCTGACTGTTGATTGAAATCGATCTCAACCATTGATGAATTCCAAAAAAGTCTATTTAAGAAAATCTCATCTCTTCATTTTGAAAGTTTGAATGAGAATTTGCATCGAATTGTTGGTGGAATTCATACTCACATTTGCTCATATTCACATACGCAAAGATCAAGTTTGACCAAAAGTTAACCAGATTTAACCACGGTTGACTTGAGTTGACTAGTTTCGAAAAGAATTTTGAAATAATCAAACAAAATTATTTAATTAAATGGAGTACTTACTTCTAATTAATTAAACAAAGTTATTTAATTAAATGAGAAGCCATTCCTAATTAATTAAATGAAGTTATTTAATTAAATAGAAAAAGTAATTATGAGAACATATCTCATTTTATTAAATTAAATATCTCAACAAAATCTCTCTTCAGTTCAAAAAGGGAAATTAACAATTCACTATTGATAAAAACTGAGTTAAATCTATTGACTCCTTTTTCTACTCAAATTGAATCAGTTAACTCCTTATTTTACTCAAATTAAATCAGTTAACTCCCTTTAATTTGGAAATCTCCCTTTATGACTGAACTTCACCTTTAATACTAACCCTTGATTGAAATCGATCTCAACTGTTGATGAATTCCAAGAAAGTCTATTTAAGAGACCCTCATCTCTTCATTTTGAAAGGTTGAATGAGAATTTGCATCGAATTGTTCCTGAAATTCATACTCACATTTGCTCATATCCACATACGCAAAGATGAAGTTTGACCAAAAGTTGACCAGATTTAACCACGGTTGACTTGAGTTGACTAGTTTTCAAAAGAATTTTGATATAATTAAACGAAATTATTTAATTAAATGGAGTACTTACTTCTAATTAATTAAACAAAGTTATTTAATTAAATGAGAAGCCATTCCTAATTAATGAAATGAAGTTATTTAATTAAATAAGAAAAGTGTCTCTAATTAATTAAAGATTATTTAATTAAATAGAAAAAGTAATTATGAGAGCATATCTTATTTTATTAAATTAAATATCTCAACAAAATCTCTCTTCAATTCAAAAAGGGAAATTTTCAGTTCACTATTGATAAAAAATGAGTTAAATTAGTTAACTTCTTTTTCTACTCAAATTGAATCAGTTAACTCTTTATTTTACTCAAATTAAATCTGTTAACTCCCTTTAATTTGAAAATCTCCCTTTATGACTGAACTTCATCTTTAATCCTGACCGTTGATTGAAATCAATCTCAACCGTTGATGAATTCCAGAGAAGTCTATTTAAGAGACCCTCATCTCTTCATTTTGAAAGGTTGAATGAGAATTTGCAACGAATTGTTGCTTGAATTCATACTCACATTTGCTCATATTCACATACGCAAAGATCAATTTTGACCAAAAGTTGACTAGATTTAACTACGCTTGACTTGAGTTGACTAGTTTGAAAAAGAATTTTGAAATAATTAAATGAAATTATTTAATTAAATGGAGTACTTACTTCTAATTAATTAAACAAAGTTATTTAATTAAATGAGAAGCCATTCCTAATTAATTAAATGAAGTTCTTTAATTAAATAAGAAAAGTGACTCTAATTAATTAAAGATTACTTAATTAAATAGAAAAAGTAATTATGAGAGCATATCTCATTTTATTAAATTAAATATCTCAACAAAATCTCTCTTTAGTTCAAAAAGAGAAATTTCCAGTTCACTATTGATAAAAAATGAGTTAAATTAGTTAACTCCTTTTTCTACTCAAATTGAATCAACTAACTCCTTATTTTACTCAAATTAAATCTGTTAACTCCCTTTAATTTGGAAATCTCCCTTTATGACTGAACTTCACCCTTAATCCAGACTGTTGATTGAAATAGATCTCAACCGTTGATGAATTCTAGGAAAGTCTATTTAAGAGACCCTCATCTCTTCATTTTTAAAGGTTGAATGAAAATTTGTATCGAATTGTCGTTGGAATTCATACTCACATTTGCTCATATTCACATACGCAAAGATCAAGTTTGACCGAAAGTTGACTAGATTTAACCACGGTTGACTTGAGTTGACTAGTTTTGAAAAGAATTTTGAAATAATTAAATGAAATTATTTAATTAAATGGAGTACTTACTTCTAATTAATTAAAAAAAGTTATTTAATTAAATGAGAAGCCATTCCTAATTAATTAAATGAAGTTATTTAATTAAATAAGAAAACTGTCTCTAATTAATTAAAGATTATTTAATTAAATAGAAAAAGTAATTATGAGAGCATATCTCATTTTATTAAACTAAATATCTCAACAAAATCTCTCTTCAGTTCAGAAAGGTAAATTTCCAGTTCACTATTGATCAAAAATGAGTTAAATCAGTTAACTCCTTTTTCTACTCAAATTGAATCAGTTAACTCCTTATTTTACTCAAATTAAATCTGTTAACTTCCTTTAATTTGCAAATCTTCCTTGATGACTGAACTTCACCTTTAATCCTGACTATTGATTTAAATCGATCTCAACCGTTGATGAATTCCAGGAAAGTCTATTTAAGAGACCCTCATCTCTTCATTTTGAAAGGTTGAATGAGAATTTGCATCGAATTGATGCTGGAATTGATACTCACATTTTCTCATATTCACATACGCAAAGATCAAGTTTGACCAAAATTTGACAATATTTAACCACAGTTGTCTTGACTTGACTACTTTCAAAAAGAATTTTAAAATAATTAAACGAAATTATTTAATTAAATGGAGTACTTACTTCTAATTAATTAAATAAAGTTATTTAATTAAATGAGAAGCCATTCCTAATTAATTAAATAAAGTTATTTAATTAAATAAGAAAAGTGTCTCTAATTAATTAAAGATTATTTAATTAAATAGAAAAAGTAATTATGAGAGCATATCTTATTTTATTAAATTAAAAATCTCAACAAAATCTCTCTTCAGTTCAAAAAGAGAAATTTCCATTTCACTATTGATAAAAAGTGAGTTAAATCAGTTAGCTCCTTTTTCTACTCAAATTGAATCAGTTAACTACTTATTTTACTCAAATTAAATTTGTTAACTCCCTTTAATTTGAAAATCTTCCTGTATGACTGAACTTCATCTTTAATTCTGACCGTTGATTGAAATTGATCCCAACCATTGATAAATTCTAGGAAAGTCTATTTAAGAGACCCTCATTTGTTCATTTTGAAAGATTGAATGAGAATTTGCATCGAATTGTTGTTGAAATTCATACTCACATTTGCTCATATTCACATACGCAAAGATCAAGTTTGACCAAAAGTTGACTAGATTTAACCATGGTTGACTTGAGTTGACTAGTTTCAAAAAGAATTTTGAAATAATTAAATGAAATTATTTAATTAAACGGAGTACTTACTTCTAATTAATTAAACAAAGTTATTTAATTAAATGAGAAGCCATTCCTAATTAATTAAATGAAGTTATTTAATTAAATAAGAAAAGTGTCTCTAATTAATTAAAGATTATTTAATTAAATAAAAAAAGTAATTATGAGAGCATATCTCATTTTATTAAACTAAATATCTCAACAAAATCTCTCTTTAGTTCAAAAAGGGAAATTTCCAGTTCACTATTGATAAAAAATGAGTTAAATCAGTTAACTCTTTTTTATACTCAAATTGAATCAATTAACTCTTTATTTTACTCAAATTAAATTTTTTAACTCTCTTTAATTTGGATATATCCCTTTATGATTGAACTTCGCCTTTAATCCTGACTGTTGATTGAAATCGATCTCAACCGTTGATGAATTCCAAGAAAGTCTATTTAAGAGACTCTCATCTCTTCATTTTGAAAGGTTGAATGAGAATTTGCATCGAATTGTTGCTGGAATTTATACTCACATTTGCTCATATTCACATACGCAAAGATCAAGTTTGACCAAAAGTTGATCAGATTGAACCACAGTTGACTTGAGTTGACTAGTTTCGAAAAGAATTTTGAAATAATTAAACGAAATTATTTAATTAAATGGAGTACTTACTTCTATTTAATTAAACAAAGTTATTTAATTAAATGAGAAGCCATTCCTAATTAATTAAATAAAGTTATTTAATTAAATAAGAAAAGTGTCTCTAATTAATTAAATATTATTTAATTAAATAGAAAAAGTAATTATGAGAGCATATCTCATTTTATTAAATTAAATATCTCAACAAAATCTCTCTTCAGTTCAAAAAGAGAAATTTCTATTTAAGTATTGATCAAAAATGAGTTAAATTAGTAAATCCTTTTTCTACTCAAATTGAATCAGTTAACTCCTTATTTTACTCAAATTAAATCAATTAACTCCCTTTAATTTGGAAATCTTCCTTTATGACTAAACTTCACCTTTAATCCTAACCGTTGATTGAAATCGATCTCAATCGTTGATGAATTCACAGAAAGTCTATTTAAGAGACCCTCCTCTCTTCATTTTTAAAGGTTGAATTAGAATTTGCATCGAATTGTTGGTGGAATTCATACTCACATTTGCTCATATTCACATACGCAAAGATCAAGTTTGACTAAAAGTTGACCAGATTTAACCACAGTTGACTTGAGTTGACTAGTTTCGAAAAGAATTTTGAAATAATTAAATGAAATTATTTAATTAAATGGAGTATTTACTTCTAATTAATTAAACAAAGATATTTAATTAAATGAGAAGCCTTTCCTAATTAATTAAATGAAGTTATTTAATTAAATAAGAAAAGTGTCTCTAATTAATTAAAGATTATTTAATTAAATAGAAAAATTAATTATGAGAGCATATCTCATTTTATTAAATTAAATATCTCAACAATATCTCTCTTCAATTCAAAAAGGGAAATTTCCAATTCACTATTGATCAAAAATGAGTTAAATCAGTTAACTCCTTTTTCTACTCAAATTGAATCAGTTAACTCCTTATTTTACTCAAATTAAATCTGTTAACTCTCTTTAATTTGGAAATCTCCCTTGATGACTGAACTTCACCTTTAATCCTGACTGTTGATTGAAATCGATCTCAACCGTTGATGAATTCTAGGAAAGTCTATTTAAGAGACGCTCATTGTGAGGCCTCGCCCCGACCCATCCTAGCACCGATGATACATTGCTATTTTGATACTCGTGCTTGTTATGTCAGAACATTATTGGATACATTGAACATTGTTAAGCTATTTTTACGATGTGTGATGGTTACTTTAGTTATTTGATTTTGTCATTTAATGCTTATAAATATGCATAACGATGAAGAAAATGTATGCAACACTAACACATTTTGTAATGCAAGTCGAAAGGTTAGAAATATGAGTAAAATTAGATAAACAATTATTTGTTGAGTAATGGATGCTTTAATTTATATAATTCTTCTAATATGTAATTCACATTATGCATGTGGTTTTGGACCTACTGATGTGTGCAATGAGTGTGGAAGAAAATTAGTTGAGACAACGCAACGGAAAAGCGGAGTTAAACTACTTGTTAATTTTGTGCTAACCTTATATTGTAATTCTTTAAAGGTTGTAATTTGATCTTACTATTCTCCTAACTTTTAATTGTTCCTAATAAGCCTTTAAAGGCTTAGAAACATTAAATTTAAGTACCCCTATGGGTAAGGGTATGGGTGGGGGTACTTTCCAACCCTTTAGCCTCCTAGGTTGACTCTTAGGGTCTCTTAAAAACCCTATTATAGGCTGATTTCGAAAATGGGGTTGCTCTTTACTTGGGTTAGTGAGACCAAACCCCCATCTTGAGTTACTTGAAGCTTAGTGGAGTCAAGGACCATACTTAGAGGCATTTTTGGGGGAGTTTAGTTTTGTCACTCAATCCTCTAGCTTTGGAGGAAGTCTTGAAGATTGAAGGAAGAAAGGTAAGCTCTTCTCAAACCACCATGGTCATAACTCTTTATGAAGGTAGGAGTTCTTCACTCCATGAATGGTTCTTCATGTGTGTTCATATTTTAAATTTTGCTTGAATCATGTTGGAGACATTATGTAGTTTTGCATTTCTTGTTGTGTGTTGGGGGTGGATATGGGAGGGATTTTATCTTGTTTTCTTTTGATGTTATTCATATGCCTTCGTGGTGTGTTGATTATTTTTGTGAGATTTTCATGAGGATGTTTTTGGCAACACTCACCCTTGGATAGGGAAGAAGTGGCCATGCTTGGGGAAAGGGCATTAGTTGGACCTCAATAGTGTAGAGTCTCCTCTCATGGAGAGAGAAGGGAGAAAGGGTAGGGTGTATGGGCTCCTACTTGTCATTCCATATCTTGTTGTTATTGAGAATTCTTGAAGGTGGAAAAGAATGAAAAAAAATCCTTGTGGATATAGCCTCGAAAGGGCCTTGTGAAAGAATGGAAGTTCTTGAAGTTTTAGCCCCGAAAGGGCTAAGTGAAGGTATGGTGATTGACTTCTCCTATTGAGAAAATCCACCTTTCCCCTATATTGGTCCATTGTTGGACCTATTGTGCAACCAGGTGGAAATGCATGTTCAAATTGCTTATCTCCTTGTGTTGTTGTCTCCATGTTGATTCTTGTCTCTTTCAAGTTTTTCCTTGATACAATGAAGACATTTGATAGAAGTTCTCTTGTGCAAGCCTTGAAGAAACTCAATGAATTGTAATATTATGCAAGTTGTAATTGAATTTGACGTAGTGGCAAAGACATCGAGTTTTCTTACTGGTTCTTTCTTGACGAAGCCTTGAACCAGGATGAATAATAAAGGAAAGAAAAAGATTATGAAATTTTCCTTGCAATGTTCTCATGTGTTTCCAAACTTTGGCATTCATATGTGAGAAATTAGAATGATAGTCAATGTCTTGAATTGGGAATTCTAAGTTTCAATTATGATAATGAAATGTAATGGATGTATTGAAGTTTCAATTCAATGTTTTGAACATTAACATGTTATAATATCAATCCTATATTGTGATCACCAAGCTAACACTTTCATTGTTAAGTTACACTAGTGATACAATTAAATTTGATAAGGATTAATTCATCACCTTTTTGAACTCTGATTATAAGATCATAATTCCTTGTAAGCTTCATAAGGAATAAAATCAATTTTGATTAGGAGGATTATATTCCTTTGCATGCTTGTGTGTCAAATTGATTTAGAAGATTATAACTCCATATTGCCTCTAGGAATGTTTAACTCATCTTGTTTACCAAAGAATCTTAACAAGGAAACATGTCAACACTTAGCCAAATTGGCCTCTTAAGAGAAAAATGTGCATCTCCAGGTCAAAAAGGCCCTCTGGAAAATGTATGGGAGAGATTTTAATTTCCCCCAAGTCACAGAGAATATTCTTTGTATTATTTTTTTGGTTTGCAATAAAAATCAATAATAAATTCTTTAAAAAAATAATATAAATTAAATGCATTTGAAACTTTAAAATATTTAAATGGAAATTTGGTTGACTTATCTCATCTACAAAACTTTGCATTTAACTCTTAAGGACTGAGGGGGCAGGGTACCTTCCTAGACATCATTCCATTTATTTAATTAATAAAAAAAAACCCATCGCACCCACTAAATTAATATCCCTATTCCCCATATTTTCTTCCACCCTCCTATCTAGGATAGGCCTGGCAAGGGGTTTAGTGGTTAAGCATCCCACTAATGACACATCATGTCATGGGGAGAGCAAGGGAGTCTCTTAGAACAATGCATATATTCATATTTAAACCCTTTCATATCGCCCACCATCACTTCACTAATTCCATGCAATGACCATGGCTCGCCCACCTCGCACGAACCTTGAGGAGTATGGGACAGCACTGCCAACATGAATTCCTCATGCCACTTATGGCATGTCACGCCAGTCAAGAGGGGAGTAAGGTTGTAAAGTTTGACCTTTTTACCAACCCCCTTTATTCCACCTCTTACCAGGCACATGCTCTTGGTTGAAGGTCACGCAAGATGGAGGTGACGTGGATATTGGGTCTGTAGTGTGCAGACTTGGGCAGCGTGTTGTCCTTGCGTGTGGCCATGGTTGGGATTAGATGAGTTGAGTTTGGGGGGGGGGGGCAAAATAAGTCTTTCATTAAATTCCTTACCTGGCAAACGGTCTACTCCTTTCTCCTGCTAGCACTTACCTCCTTACTGTAGGATCACGCAATGAGGAGAGGGGGCTGAAACCAAGTCTGCACTACACAGACATTGGATAGTGCGATGCCTTGGGAAGTGCCCCATGCATGAGGCGAGCCACTTGGCCGTAGGATGTGGGGTAGTTTGGATGTTGGTTGGTGGGTAGGTGGCCACGTAGGATGGGGTTAGTGGGAAGTTAGTGTAGGTAATTATGCTTTAGAATAGTAAGTCAATTTTGTTTTTTTTTAAAGTTGTTAGTTAGTGTTAGTTTAGTAAGTTTAGATGTTAAGGTTAGTTTAGAAAGACTTGTTTTAATTAAAATGTTAGCTACTCTTTTGTTAGTATTGTTTGTTATCTTTTAAAATTTAGTATATAAAAAAAAAAAAAAAAGAAAGGATGGGTGAAATTTTAACATGTACTTGTAATCATGAATTCATATAGTTAGTTAATGCTAATGTAGTCTAGATTAGTTTTAAGTTTATGTGATGGTTGTTTCATATTAAATATAGTTTAGTTTATTTTATTTTATTCTGATTTGATTTAAGTTAGTTTAGATTTATTATATTATTAAGTACATTATATCATAGATTGTAAGATTAGATAGATTGAACATTGTATTGGTATCAATAATATGGATTTAGATTTATAATAGTGTTATATAAAGTTTAGTTTCACTTATGGATTTAATTGAAATAAATCTAGCCTCCAACTTTATTTGAAGATTGATAGATTAGTAAATGAGAATGTTATAAGTATGTTAGAAAAGTTATAAAAGTTAGTGAAAAATTGGAAAGTAACGTTTCTTTTTAAATAGAAATAAAATAAATAAAACACAAAAGAAAAATATTGTTAGCATGCGTGGACAAATGGGATTTTAAACTGATTCTCTAATGTAACGAATTCTCTTGGTGTTAAATGTTTAAAAATTGTAGCAACACTTGAGTTATCAAGTAGGTGGAAGGAACTAGTTAATTAGTTTTAGATCATAATTCTTTGATGCTAGACAAGATATGAAATGAAGGGTTTTATGGCCCTTCTGTTGGTAGGTTATTTTGATCTAACGAACAAAATGTGGAGACCTACCCATCGTCATCCTTAGGGGGTAATATTTTAAGAAAGTATTAAAGTTAATTGATGGATTAGGTCTTTAGTTAAATGGATTAGTCGTTGATTTAATTAACTGACTTAATAAGAAATTTTCAGTTCACCCTAATGACCCCACTAACGAAATGTCCAAACTAAGTTGTATCTTTTTTTATATCGTTGCGAACTTGCATCTAAAATCTTTTATGACCTTAATATCATTCTATTTTTTTAAAAAAAATTATGTACGTTTTTGGCCTTATATTTTGGGCATGACACTCATTTCTTCATTTTGAAAGGTTGAATGAGAATTTGCATCAAATTGTTGCTGGAATTCATACTCACATTTGCTCATATTCACAAATGCAAAGACCAAGTTTGACCAAAAGTTCACCAGATTTAACCACGGTTGACTTGAGTTGTGAGGCCTCGCCCCGACCCATCGTAGCATAGTGATACATTACCCTTATTTTGTTATTCACGACTTGAGATGTCGAGACATTATCTGATGCTTAGAACATACTTTATTATTTCATGTTGTGTGATGTTACTTCAGATATATTTGATGATTGTCATTTAATATTCACGAATATGTATGTTGATGAAATCAGTAAAGGTAGGATCAAGACTTTGATTTAAGAGATTTTAAATGATTAAGAATTAAGTAGGATAAAAAAACCCTTATTGATGTATGTTTTAATTTATGAGAATTTCTAAATACGCATACATTTATGTGCATGTGATTTTATGGGACTACTGATGTGTGCAATGAGTGTGCAGATATTTTAGCAGAGAAACCCTATAGAGGAACACAACTGATCTCTATGTGCTAAATTTGAAAACCTTGTTGTTCGTAATTCACATATTTGTATTGTGAGATGTATGTATGCATATTCTTTGTTCAGTGAATGTTAATGTTCGTAATTGTGTTCTTTCAGTGTCGCTTGACACTCGTAAAATGTATATGTGCTTCGGTGTGCTGTTTACTATTAATTGCTTAACCTTTGGACCAAGTTGGTTTAAGTTAGTATCAGTTTTCTATTGGATTCTTAATCAAGGTTAGTCATCCCTTAATTCGGATTAGTGCCTTTTTGCATGATAGAGTAGTTAGATGGTCCTATTTTATTCCTAGAGTTTATTTGACTCTAACCTCTTTCCTAAGGCTTTTAATTATGTTTTTATTCTAACCAAAGGGTATGGGTATGGGTTAGGGGTCTTTTCCATCCCCTAAGCCCCTTTTTTTGACTTTTGAGGTCACCCAAAAAGTCCCTTTTTGCCTTTGTGCGAAAATTGATCATGGTTATCTTGAGTTACCTCACCTCATCTCCACTTAGGGTTTAACCATAGTGTAGGTTGAGTTAGGAGTTTCTAGAGTGGCTAGTGGGTGGAAATAGTTATTGCTCCTTTTGGGTGGTTGAGTTGGAGGCTTATTTAGAGGCCTTCCTTGGACTAGTGGGTTGTTACCCAATCTCTACATTTAGAGAGGAATTCTTGAAGGTTGAAGGAAGGAAAGGGATACTCTACTCAAACTTGTTCATTGCCATTACCTCTTTGTGAAGGTAGGAAATTCTAATCTCCCTTATTCAGTTTTTATGTTTTGTTTCATGTTCATGCTACCTTATTGTTGTTTCACTGTTTGTATGGTTGTGGGTATGTTGGGAAAATTTGAAAACTATGTTATTTTGGTTGTTTCCTTTCATGTTTATGTTTGCAATTTTGAGTTTTCCTTGCATGGGTGTTTTGGTATTACTCACCCTTGGAGAGGGCAGAAGTGACCAATTTAGGGAGAGGTCTGTTTAGTTGGACTCCAACCAGTGTAGAGTCTCTTCTCAAGATGAGAAGAGGGATAAAGGGTAGGGTGTTATGGGCCCCTACCCGTCAGCACAAACCTGGTATGAATATGGCATGTTTAAATAGAAGAACGGAAGTTCTTGGTTATTAGCCCCAATTGGGCATCTGAATTGGTGTTGTGCTTGACTTCTCCTGTTGGAAGAATCCCCCTTTCCCTAGTTTTGATTCATTGTGAATCCTATTGTGTAAAACATGTATGAACTATGCATGTTTGATTGTCTCTTGGTTACGATTGGTTGTCACCTGATCAGACTCTGTTTCCTCCATGGTTCTAGAAGTGAGTTGCAGAAAACATTATAAATCCATTGATTAGGGTCATGAAGGGGATTTGATTAAATTGTTGAAATTAGGATGGAGACCATATGTAACTTGTAATTTTAACTTTGATTGTGAAGTGGCCACGAAGCCGGGTTTTCTTCCTAGTTCTTTCCCGGCTGAGCCCTTGAATCAGGTTGATAATAAAATAAGTGATTGAGTAAATTTTTCTTCTCTTAAATTTTTCGTATTCTATGTTGTCATATGAGTGTGTATCAAAGATAAGATGAAACAATGATGTTCAATTATGCAAGATTCGAATTGTAAATGTATGGTATTTCCTTTGAGTTTGGTATGATTTAGTTTATGGATGGTTGTGTTGAAAGTGAATTTGCAAGAACATGTAGGAAAAGAATTATGTCATGATATCCAAACTTAAATCTGAAAAACACGATAGAGGAAAGAACTTGGTGTGTTTTGATACTCCCATCAAAATGAATAGAGCATTATCATTTTGATCTCTTTATTGTCTCAATTGCCTTAAGGCTAATCTAGTCACTATGTTATTCCAATTTTGTTCCTTCAGTTAAAAGAGATAGTTAAATGAATATGTAGATGATTATTTCATGTAATGAGAGTATCATTAAAATACATAGTATTTAGGGATCATAGAAATCATCAACCCGAAATTCATAAGAGATTTACGTAGGTTTTGATGATCTTGCAATAGTGTTTTTGGTTGAACATGATACATAGTAAGTGATAAGTTAATATCATTGTGTATCAAAAACACCAACCTTATAAATTCCATAGCAAGACTTTAACTTACAACCAAGTTTCAAATGCAAAAAAAAAAAAGAGAGAAATAAGACCTGTAGCAGCACATATATCTCTCTGGAAATTGTATGAGAGATCTTTTTATTTTGCATGGGAGCAACAGAGAATATTCTTTTCAATATTCTTTTCATTTATATTTTATGGCAAAACGAAATCAGGTTAAAGCAAGATTTACATGATAAAGTGTTTAAAGAAATTTAAAAAAAAGATTATATATTAAATCTCACCACCTCCTCACCTATAAAACTTTTTATGGTTAATGCTCTTCTTTTTCTCCTTGGGTGTCACCTTTTTAATTCATTAAATATGTTTTTCTTTGGTCGTTGTTTGAGCAACTCAATAGTCATCATGATAGATGATGTCACCTGCAAAGTCTCCTTTTTTGGGACGTTGTCTTTGGTTGAGTCAGGGTTGCTTTAATTTGTTTTTAATTTAACTCATCCCTCTTCCCCACCAATCTCCATGGGTGACAATCCTTGTTTCCTTACATGCTGACCCACGTACTTGGCAGGTCTCCTTGGGGCTGCATGTTGCAGACCCTCGTTTTGCGCAGACCATTTTGGGCTGCGTGGAGAGCATGGGGAACTGTGGGGAGGGGTTAAGGGGGTTTAGTGGGTTGGTAAGGTTTTGGGATTAGGTTAGTAGGTTAGTAGGAAGATGCTTAGTTGTTAGTAGTTTAGGTTAGATTAAGTTTTAATGTTTAGTATAGCTTTTAAGTTAAAATTAGTTAGTTTTAAATTCTAAGAATTAGTTTTAGATTTAGTTAGTTATTTTATTTATTCAATTTTAGTTTCTTTATTAATTTTTCCTAATATTTAGTTTTAAATGTAATCTTAATTGTTGGTAATAAGTTATGTTAGTTAGGTTATATGTTGTGTTATATTAAGTTAGCTAATTATTATATTGTTTTAATGTAAAATAGTTTTAATTTGGCGTTAATAGAATGGTGATTTTATTAGAAATAAAAAGGGTAAGCTTAAATTTTTTTATAAATTGTGTATCGTGATTAATTATAGGTTCTACCATCATTTAACTAGTAGAACTATAATTCTCTTCTAATGTTTCCTCTTAACTTGTTTTAATGTACTATTGATTTATGTTTAGTTAGTACGTATTAGATTAGTTAGTTTTGTTCTTAGGTTAATTTAGTTGTTTTTTTATCAAATGTTAGAAAATTTTCAATTAGCTTTAGACTCATAATTATTAGTTGAGATCGGTCTACATATTGTGTTGATTAAAATTTGGATTAGTATTAATTATGTTAGTTGGTAGTGTTTCTTTTTATATATATCCATTTGTAATTAAATAATTAAGTAGCTAAGTGTTAATCAATTAAGTTTTGAATCTATTTAGTAAAGTAGCTCAATTTAAGGGTCATTGGTTAATTAAAACAAGTTTTTTTTAGAAGATTTTAAATTACTTAGATATTTGACCCAAAAATCTAGTAGTCATCTACACTTTTAATTTAAACAATTTTAACTATGATGTTGTATAAGACATGTAAGAACATAAGTTACCATTATCAATCTTAGAACAATGTTTTAATAACTTATCAATATAATCGTCCTCATGTTTATAATCTTAGGATGCAATGTAAAGAACTTGTACTAAAACCTCTATCTCAATTATTTCATCTTAGAGTTTTGTAATTATTAATTTAGTTATTAAAAAAAAAAAAAAAAAAGTGTGTGTGTTTTTGCCCTCATAGTTTGGGCATGACATTTTGGTATCAGAGCCTGTGTTTCAACACTAGGAACCTTAAACCATTGTGCTTTCTTAACATAACTCAAACTTTTAATTGTGTAGATGTCGCCTGTTACTCGTAACTGGCGAGGCAGAGGTCGTAGGACTACGGGTGGTAGAGCGGTACAGGAGGATGGACCACCTCCACCTCCACCACCACCGAACTCGAACCAGGACATTATAGATGCACTTCAGACCTTGATTGGTGTAGTTCAGCAAAGAGTAGTACCTGTAGTTTAGCCAGTTCAACAAATTCCAGTAGTGCAAGCAGAGGGACCTGGAGGAGGCGGGCCCAGAGTCAGAGAGAGGACTAGGAGTCCCCCACCGAGACAGATAGAGGGTCAGGGTGAACACAAGGAAGAGTCCATACACCAAAGAGGACCCCCTTTTGACAAACCTCCTAGACATGTAGGAGATGACATTAGGGAATTGATTCGACATCAGTTCATCAGTTGAGAGGGGATGCCTCCAACTGGTGGCATCAGGAGGAGATCATTGGTGGAGTGAGGATGGACACCCTCACATGGGAATCTTTCTTAGAAATATTCTGATAGAGGTACTTGTCAGAGCATTTTCGGCAGAACTAGATAGAGGAGTTCCATTCTCTTTATCAGAGAGGCCTTACAGTGGCTCAGTACGAGAGTAGGTTTCTCGAGCTCCTTCCTTATGTGGAATATATGAAGGATGAGAAACTACGGGTGCATCGCTTTATCATGGGTCTGAATTTCTCTCTTCAGGGACCAGTTAGGATGGCCTTCCCTACCACCTTTAGATAGGCAGTGGAGATAGCACTAGTTGCTGAGGATACTCGAGGTAGGCAGGAGTCACGGGATCAGTCTCAGAACCAAAACTCCTCCCAGAAGAGACCCCCTTGGAAAGGGAATTAGAACTATACAGCAAGGTCCTCTAGGGGCCAGCAGTCTCAGCAGCAGTAGCAGAAACCTTCTCAGGGTTATTAGGGCTCTAAGCCCAAGCAGTGGTAGTCATAGGGTCCTAGGCAGGATCAAAAAGTACAGGCCCCACAGTCACAGTCAGTGAAGACTCAGTAGTCTTCTAGGGGAGGATTCAGTGGATCTAGCAGGTTAGGAGGCCCACAACAGTTTGGGTCACAGGGTGCACGATCTTATACTTCCAGACCATGCTACACTGGTGGCGGCATGGGTCATAGAGCTAACAGTTGGTGACATGGGTAGATCCCATAGAGTTTTTGCAGCGGTTGACAACCGCCAGGCTGAGCATCAGGCCATAGTTATCGAGGCTACAGGTATTATACAGGGCCATATGGTTACAGTTCTATTTGATTCCAGGGCTATTGACTCTTTTATATCTCCATTTGTGGTCGAGTGTTGCGGGCTAGTGGCAGTTAGACAGGATGTTAGTTGGGAGGTAGAGTTAGCCTCACAAGCCAGAGTGTCAATTAGTTCCATGGTGCAGAGTTGTTAGATGCAGATTGGAGACATGTCCACTAGGACTGATCTACGCATTACCCCTCTAGGTTCTTATGATGTTGTCCTTGGCATGGATTGACTTTATGCC
Source organism: Cupressus sempervirens (assembly GCA_028749045.1). Lineage (NCBI taxonomy): Eukaryota > Viridiplantae > Streptophyta > Pinopsida > Cupressales > Cupressaceae > Cupressus > Cupressus sempervirens. The sequence goes on from CM053791.1 coordinate 281,952,051, forward strand.
CACAGTGCCAAGATGGATTGTCAACAAAAGAGGGTGGAATGTGTGGATGACAATGGTATCTCTAGGGAGATCATGGATTGGCCAACACCCACCAGTGTTATTGAAGTGAGGAGCTTTATGGGGCTAGCAGGATATTACCGATGCTTCATTTTAGGATTCTCTAGATTGGCACACCCGATCACTTCTCTTCAAAGGAAAGGGAAGAAGTACGAGTGGACAGAGAGGTGTGGTAGTGCTTTTGAAGAGCTCAAGAGAGCCCTCACGAGTGCACTGACTCTTGCAGTACCAGATCCTGTTGCAAATTTTGTGGTGTGCACCGATGCATCTTTAGATGGTTTAGGAGCAGTCCTTATGCAAGAAGGACAACCTATTTCCTTTGAGTCTAGGAAGTTGAAGACTCATGAACTCAATTATCCTACTCATGACCTAGAACTAGCGACAATAGTTCATGCCTTGGTGAGATGGCGACATTTCCTTCTGGGTCATAGATTCGAGCTTCATTCTGATCACCAGAGCTTGCAGTATATATTTTCTCAGCCGAACCTTAATGCTATGCAAAGAAGATGGATGGAGTTCCTGTGTGAGTATGATTTTGATGTTCATTACATCAAGGGAAAGGAGAATGTGGTTGCAGATGCCTTAAGTAGAAGGCACCATGAGCTTTCATCTGTGACTACTTGCACTGACTTGAGAGAGCAGATCTTGTAGCACTTACCAGCTGATGAGCTTTATGCAAAAGTAAGTCAATTAGTACATTCTCAGAGACCCTTGGAAGGGAAGTTTGCAGAGTATTCTTTGGAGTCTGATGGACTTTTGCGGTATAGGGGACGTATGTATGTACCTTCCATTAGGGGTTTGCGTGAGCTCATTGAACTTGAGGCTCACAGAGCACCTTATGCAGCGCACCCCGGTGTTAAGAAGTTATATGTAGATTTGAGGCAGCTGTATCATTGGCCAGGCATGAGAGTGCAGATTGCTAGCATAGTTGCGAGATGCCTCGAGTGCCAGAGGGTGAAGGCAGAGCACCGTCATCCTGGCGGGCTTCTCCAACCACATGAGAATGCAGTGTGGAAATGGGACACTATATCTGGCTTTTATTGTTGGTCTTCCTATGTCATCTCGTCGCCATGATGCCATTTTGGTGATAGTTGACACATTGACCAAGGTTGCCCATTTTCACCCATGCATACTACATTCACAGCACAAGACATAGCTCGGGTGTTCTTGCGAGACATTGTTAGACTTCATGGTGTTCCCCGTAAGATCATATCTGACAGAGACTCTTTGTTCACTTCTTCATTTTGGAGAGAGTTGCAGTCGACTTTGGGCACCAGGCTCAATTTTAGTACAGCATACCGTCCTCAGACCGATGGCCAAACCGAGCGAGTGAATCAGGTTTTGGAGGACATGCTACGTATGTACGTGATGGATCATCAGGTCAAATGGGAGGAATACCTTCACCTTGTCGAGTTTGCCTCTAATAATGGGCATCATTCTTCCATAGGTATGCCGCCGTATGAGGCTTTGTACAGGAAACCGTACAAGACACCCTTGAGTTGGGACAGGATCGAGCATCGGGTATCTATTGGTCCCCAATTAGTAAAAGAAATGGAGCAGCACGTGACCCTGATTAGACAATGCCTGAGAGAAGCATAGGATAGGCAGAAGAAGTATGCAAATGCGAAGAGGACAGATCGAGAGTATCAAGTTGGTGATAGAGTGTTCTTGAGGGTACGACCACGCAAGAGTCTGATTCGATTTGGAAACGGCTCTAAGTCTATTTAAGACACCCTCATCTCTTCATTTTGAAAGGTTGAATGAGAATTTGTATCGAATTGTTGCTATAATTCATAATCACATTTGCTCATATTCACATACGCAAAGATCAAGTTTGACCAAAAGTTGACCAAATTTAACCACAGTTGACTGGAGTTGACTAGTTTCGAAAAGAATTTTGAAATAATTAAATGAAATTATTTAATTAAATAGAGTACTTACTTCTAATTAATAAAAAAAATTTATTTAATTAAATGAGAAGCCATTCCTAATTAATTAAATGAAGTTATTTGATTAAATAAGAAAAGTGTCTAAAATTAATTAAAGATTATTGAATTAAATAGAAAAAGTAATTATAAGAGCATATCTTATTTTATTAAATTAAATATCTCAACAAAATCTCTCTTTAGTTCAAAAAAGAAAATTTTCAGTTCACTATTGATTAAAAATGAGTTAAATGAGTTAAATCCTTTTTCTACTCAAATTGAACCAGTTAACTCCTTATTTTACTCAAACTAAATCTGTTAACTCTCTTTAATTTGAAAATCTCCCTTTATCACTAAACTTCACCTTTAATTCTAACCGTTGATTGAAATCGATCTCAACCGTTGATGAATTCTAGGAAAGTCTACTTAAGAGACCCTCATCTCTTCATTTGGAAAGGTTGAATGAGAATTTGTATCGAATTGTTGCTATAATTCATACTCACATTTGCTCATATTCACATACGCAAATATCAAGTTTGACCAAAAGTTGACCAGATTTAACCACGGTTGACTAGTTTTGAAAAGAATTTTGAAATAATTAAACAAAATTATTTAATTAAATAGAGTACTTACTTCTATTTAATTAAAAAAAGTTATTTAATTAAATGAAAAGTCATTCCTAATTAATTAAATGAAGTTATTTAATTAAATAAGAAAAGTGTCTCTAATTAATTAAAGATTATTTAATTAAATAGTAAAAGTAATTATGAGAGCATATCTCATTTTATTAAATTAAATATCTCATAAAAACCTCTCTTCAATTCAAAGAGGGAAATTTCCAGTTCACTTTTCATCAAAAATGAGTTAAATCAGTTAACTCATTTTTCTACTCAAATTGAATCTGTTAACTCCTTATTTTACTCAAATTAAATCTGTTAACTTCCTTTAATTTGGAAATCTTCCTCTATGACTGAACTTCACCTTTACTCCTGACCGTTGATTGAAATCGATCTCAACCATTGATGAATTCCAGGAAAGTCTATTTAAGAGACCCTCATCTCTTCATTTTGAAAGGTTGAATGAGAATTTGCATCGAATCGTTTCTGGAATTCATAATCACATTTGCTCATATTCACATACGCAAAGATCAAATTTGACAAAAAGTTGACCAGATTTAACCACCGTTCACTTGAGTTGACTAGTTTCAAAAATAATTTTCAAATAATTAAACGAAATTATTTAATTAAATGGAGTACTTACTTCTAATTAATTAAAAAAAGTTATTTAATTAAATGATAAGCCATTCATAATTATTTAAATGAAGTTATTTAATTAAATAAGAAAATTGTCTCTAATTAATTAAAGATTATTTAATTAAATAGAAAAAGTAATTATGAGAGAATATCTCATTTTATTAAAGTAAATATCTCAACAAAATCTCTCTTCAGTTCAAAAAAGGAAATTTCCAGTTCACTATTGATCAAAAATGAGTTAAATCAGTTAACTCCTTTTTCTACTCAAATTGAATCAATTAACTCCTTATTTTAATCAAATTAAATTTGTTAACTCCCTTTAATTTCAAAATCTTCCTTTATGACAGAACTTCACTTTTAATCCTGACCGTTGATTGAAATCGATCTCAACTGTTGATGAATTCTAAAAAAGTCTATTTAAGAGACCCTCATCTCTTCATTTTGAAAGGTTGAATGAGAATTTGCATCGAATTCTTGCTGGAATTCATACTCACATTTGGTCATATTCACATACGCAAAGATTAAGTTTGACCAAAACTTGATTAGATTTAACCACGATTGACTTGAGATGAATAGTTTCGAAAAGAATTTTGAAATAATTAAGAAAAATTATTTAATTAAATGGAGTACTTACTTCTAATTAATTAAAAAAAATTATTTAATTAAATGAGAAGCCATTCCTAATTAATTAAATGAAGTTATTTAATTAAATAAGAAAAGTGTCTCTAATTAATTAAAGATTATTTAATTAAATAGAAAAAGTAGTTATGAGAGCATATATCATTTTATTAAATTAAATATCTCAACAAAATCTTTTTTCAATTCAAAAAGGGAAATTTCCAATTCACTATTGATTAAAAATGAGTTAAATCAGTTAACTCCTTTTTCTACTCAAATTGAATCAGTTAACTCCTTATTTTATTCAAACTAAATCTATTAACTCTCTTTAATTTGGAAATCTCCTTTTATGACTGAACTTCACCTTTAATCCTGACAGTTGATTCAAATCGATCTCAACCATTGATGAATTCCAAGAAAGCCTATTTAAGAGACCCTCATCGCTTCATTTTGAAAGCTTGAATGAGAATTTGCATCGAATTGTTGCTGGAATTCATACTCACATTTGCTCATATTCACAAAGGCAAAGATCAAGTTTGACCAAAAGTTGACCAAATTTAACCACGGTTGACTTGCGTTGGCTAGTTTCGAAAAGAATTTTTAAATAATTAAACAAAATTATTTAATTAAATGGAATACTTACTTCTAATTATTTAAACAAAGTTATTTAATTAAATAAGAAGCCATTCCTAATTAATTAAATGAAGTTATTTAATTAAATAAGAAAAGTGTCTCTAATTAATTAAAGATTATTTAATTAAATAGAAAAAGCAATTATGAGAACATATCTCATTTTATTAAATTAAATATCTCAGCAAAATCTCTCTTCAGTACAAAAAGAGAAATTTCCAGTTCACTATTGATAAAAAATGAGTTAAATCAATTAACTCCTTTTTTTTACTCAAATTGAATCAGTTAAATCCTTATTTTACTCAAATTCAATCTGTTAACTCTCTTTAATTTGGAAATCTCCCTTTATGACTGAACTTCACCTTTAATCCTGACCGTTGATTAAAATCGATCTCAACCGTTGATGAATTCTAGAAAAGTCTATTTAAGACACTCTCATCTCTTCATTTTAAAAGGTTGAATGAGAATTTGCATCGAATTGTTGCTGGAATTCATACTCATATTTGCTCATATTCACATACACAAAGATCAAGTTTGACCAAAAGTTGATCAGATTTAACCACGCTTGACTTGAGTTGACTAGTTTCGAAAACAATTTTGAAATAATTTAAAAAAATTATTTAATTAAATGGAGTACTTACTTCTAATTAATTAAAAAAAGTTATTTAATTAAATGAGAAGCCATTCCTAATTAATTAAATGAAGTTATTTAATTAAATAAGAAAAGTGTTTCTAATTAATTAAAGATTATTTAATTAAATAGAAAAAGTAGTTATAAGAGCATATCTCATTTTATTAAATTAAATATCTCAACAAAATCTCTTTTCAGTTCAAAAAGGGGAATTTTCAGTTCACTATTGATCAAAAATGAGGTAAATCATTTAACTTCTTTTTCTACTCAAATTGAATTAGTTAACTCCTTATTTTACTCAAATTAAATCTGCTAACTCCCTTTAATTTGGAAATCTCCCTTTATGACTGAACTTCACCTTTAATCCTAGCCGTTGATTGAAATCGATCTCAACCGTTGATGAATTCCAGGAAAGTCTATTTAAGAGACCCTCATCGCTTCATTTTGAAAGGTTGTATGAGAATTTGCATCGAATTGTTGCTGGAATTCATACTCACATTTTCTCATATTCACATACACAAATATTAAGTTTAACCAAAAGTTGACAAGATTTAACAACGGTTGACTTGAGTTGACTAGTTTCAAAAAGAATTTTGAAATAATTAAGTGAAATTATTTAATTAAATGAGAAGCCATTCCTAATTAATTAAATGAAGTTATTTAATTAAATAAGAAAATTGTCTCTAATTAATTAAATAATATTTAATTAAATAGAAAAAGTAATTATGATAGCATATCTCATTTTATTAAATTAAATATTTCAACAAAATCTCTCTTCAGTTCAAAAAGGGAAATTTCTAGTTCACTATTGATCAAAAATGAGTTAAATCAGTTAACTCCTTTTTCTACTCCAATTGAATAAGTTAACTCCTTATTTTACTCAAATTAACCACGGTTGACTTGAGTTGGCTAGTTTCGAAAAGAATTTTGAAATAATTAAACGAAATTATTTAATTAAATGGTGTACTTACTTCTAATTAATTAAACAAAGTTATTTAATTAAATAAGAAGCTATTCCTAATTAATTAAATGAAGTTATTTAATTAAATAAGAAAAGTGTCTCTAATTAATTAAAGATTATTTAATTAAATAGAAAAAACAATTATAAGAGCATATCTCATTTTATTAAATTAAATATCTCAGAAAAATGTCTCTTTAGTACAAAAAGAGAAATTTCCAGGGCACTATTGATAAAAATTGATTTAAATTAGTTAACTCTTTTTTCTACTCAAATTGAATCAGTTAAATTCTTATTTTACTCAAATTAAATCTGTTAACTCCCTTTAATTTGGAAATCTCCCTTTATGACTGAACTTCACCTTTAATCCTGACGGTTGAGTGAAATTGATCTCAACCGTTGATGAATTCCAAAAAAGTCTATTTAAGACACCCTCATCTCTTCATTTTGAAAGGTTGAATGAGAATTTGCATCGAATTGTTGTTGGAATTCATACTCATATTTGCTTATATTCACATACGCAAAGATCAAGTTTGACCAAAAGTTGATCAGATTTAACCACGCTTGACTTGAGTTGACTAGTTTCGAAAAGAATTTTGAAATAAATAAAAAAATTTATTTAATTAAATGGAGTACTTACTTCTAATTAATTAAACAAAGTTATTTAGTTAAATGAGAAGCCATTCCTAATTAATTAAATGAAGTTATCTAATTAAATAAGAAAAGTGTCTCTAATCAATTAAAGATTATTTAATTAAATAGAAAAAGTAGTTATGAGAGCATATCTCATTTTATTAAATTAAATATCTCAACAAAATCTCTTTTGAGTTCAAAAAGGGGAATTTTCAGTTCACTATTGATCAAAAATGAGGTAAATCATTTAACTCCTTTTTCTACTCAAATTGAATTAGTTAACTCCTTATTTTACTCAAATTAAATCTGCTAACTCCTTTTACTTTGGAAATCTCCTTTTATGACTGAACTTCACCTTTAATCCTAGCCGTTGATTGAAATCGATCTCAACCATTGATGAATTCTAGGAAAGTATATTTAAGAGACCCTCATCGCTTCATTTTGAAAGGTTGAATGAGAATTTGCATCGAATTGTTGCTGGAATTCATACTCACATTTTCTCATATTCACATACACAAAGATTAAGTTTAACCAAAAGTTGACAAGATTTAACAACGGTTGACTTGAGTTGACTAGTTTCAAAAAGAATTTTGAAATAATTAAGTGAAATTATTTAATTAAATGGAGTAGTTACTTCTAATTAATTAAAAATAGTTATTTAATTAAATGAGAAGCCATTCCTTATTAATTAAATGAAGTTATTTAATTAAATAAGAAAATTCTCTCTAATTAATTAAAGAATATTTAATTAAATAGAAAAAGTAATTATGAGAGCATATCTCATTTTATTAAATTAAATATCTCAACAAAATCTCTCTTCAGTTCAAAAAGGGAAATTTCTAATTCACTATTGATAAAAAATGAGTTAAATCAGTTAACTCCTTTTTCTACTCAAATTGAATAAGTTAACTCCTTATTTTACTCAAATTAAATCTATTAACATCTTTTAATTTGAAAATCTCTCTTTATGACTGAACTTCACCTTTAATCTTGACCGTTGATTGAAATCAATCTCAACCGTTGATGAATTCCAGGAAAGTCTATTTAAGAGACCCTCATCTCTTCATTTTGAAATGTTGAATGAGAATTTGCATCGAATTGTTGTTGGAATTCATAATCACATTTCCTCATATTCACATATGCAAATATCATGTTTGACCAAAAGTTGACAAGATTTAACCACAGTTGACTTGAGTTGACTAGTTTCGAAAAGAATTTTGAAATAATTGTACAAAATTATTTAATTAAATGGAGTACTTACTTAAGCCAATAGTGGCATGTTGTGATGGTTAAGTTGTTGCATTGTTATCCTTGCCATCAAGGTTCAAATCTCATGGGGATAAGGTCCGCCATTTGTGGCCTCACTGGTTCATAGCTCTAGGTCAAAGCGTTTAACCCTCTTTCAAAAATAAATGGAGTACTTACTTCTAATTAATTAAACAAAGTTATTTAATTAAATGAGAAGCCATTCTTAATCAATTAAATGAAGTTATTTAATTAAATAAAAAAAGTGTCTCTAATTAATTAAAGATTATTTAATTAAATAGAAAAAGTAGTTATAAGAGCATATCTCATTTAATTTAATTAAATATCTCAACAAAATCTCTCTTCAGTTCGAAAACAAAAATTTTCAGTTCACTATTGATCAAAAAAGGGTTAAATTAGTTAACTCCTTTTTCTACTCAAATTGAATCAGTTAACTCCTTATTTTACTGAAATTAAATCTATTAACTCCCTTTAATTTGAAAATCTCCCTTTATGCCTGAACTTCACCTTTAGTCCTGACCGTTGATTGAAATCGATCTCAACCGTTGATGAATTCTAGGAAAGTCTATTTAAGAGACCCTCATCTCTCCATTTTGAAAGGTTGAATGAGAACTTGCATCGAATTGTTGCTGGAATTCATAGTCACATTTTCTCATATTCACAAATGCAATGATGAAGTTTGACAAAAAATTGATCAGATTTAACCACGGTTGACTTGAGTTGACTAGTTTCGAAAAGAATTTGTAATTAATTAAACGAAATTAATTAATTAAATGAAGTACTTACTACTAATTAATTAAACAATGTTATTTAATTAAATGAGAATTCAATCCTATTTAATTAAATGAAGTTATTTAATTAAATAAGAAACCTGTCTCTAATTAATTAAAGATTATTTAATTAAATAGAAAAAGTAATTATGAGAGCATATTTCATTTTATTAAATTAAATATCTCAACAATATCTCTCTTCAGTTCAAAAAGAGAAATTTTCAGTTCACTATTGATAAAAAATGAGTTAAATCAGTCACCTTTTTTTTCTACTCAAATTGAATCAGTTAACTCCTTATTTTACTCAAATTAAATCTGTTAACTCTCTTTAATTTGGAAATCTCCCTTTATGATTGAACTTCACCTTTAATCCTGACTGTTGATTGAAATTGATCTCAACCGTTGATGAATTCCAGGAAAGTCTATTTAAGAGACCCTCATCTCTTCATTTGAAAGGTTGAATGAGAATTTGCATCGAATTGTTGCTGGAATTCATACTCACATTTTTTTATTCTCACATACGCAAAGATCAAATTTGACCAAAAGTTGATTAGATTTAACCATGGTTGACTTGAATTAACTAGTTTAAAAAAGAATTTCAATATGATTAAATGTCATTATTTAATTAAATGGAGTACTTACTTCTAATTAATTAAATAAAGTTATTTAATTAAATGAAATTATTTAATTAAATAAGAAAAGCATCTCTAATTAATTAAAGATTATTTATTTAAATAGAAAAAATAATTATGAGAGCATATCTCATTTTATTAAATTAAATATCTCAACAAAATCTCTCTTAAGTTCAAAAAGGGAAATTTTCAGTTCACTATTGATAAAAAATGAGTTAAATCAATTAACTCTTTTTTCTACTCAAACTGAATCAGTTAACTCCTTATTTTACTCAAATTAAATCTGTTAACTTCCTTTAATTTGGAAATCTCTCTTTATGACTGAACTTCACCTTTAATCCTGACCGTTGATTGAAATCGATCTCAACCGTTAATGAATTCCAGGAAAGTCTATTTAGGAGACTCTCATCTCTTCATTTTGAAAAGTTGAATGAGAATTTGCATCGAATTGTTGCTCGAATTGATACTCATATTTGCTCATATTCACATACGCAAAGATCAAGTTTGACCAAAAGTTGACCAGTTTTAACCATGGTTGACTTGAGTTGACTAGTTTCAAAAAGAATTTTGAAATAATTAAATGAAATTATTTAATTAAATGAAGTACTTACTTCTAATTAATTAAACAAAGTTATTTAATTAAATTAGAAGCCATTCCTAATTAATTAAATGAAGTTATTTAATTAAATAAGAAAAGTGTCTCTAATTAATTAAAGATTTTTTAATTAAACAGAAAAAGTAATTATGAGAGCATATCTCATTTTATTAAATTAAATATCTCAACAAAATCTCTCTTCAGTTCAAAAAGGGAAATTTCCAGTTCACTAACGATAAAAAATGAGTTAAATCATTTAACTCTTTTTTCTACTCAAATTGAATCAATTAACTCTTTATTTTACTCAAATTAAATCTGTTAACTCCTTTTAATTTGGAAATCTCCATTTATGACTGAACTTCACCTTTAATCCTGACCGTTGATTGAAATCGATCTCAACCGTTGATGAATTCCAAGAAAGTCTATTTAAGAGACCCTCATCTTTTCATTTTAAAATGTTGAATGAGAATTTGCATCGAATTGTTGCTGGAATTCATACTCACATTTGCTCATATTCACATACCCAAAGATCAAGTTTGACCAAAAGTTGACCAGATTTAACCACGATTGACTTGAGTTGACTAGTTTTGAAAAGAATTTTGAAATAATTAAACGAAATTATTTAATTAAATGGAGTACTTACTTCTAATTATTTAAACATAGTTATTTAATTTAATTAGAAGCCATTCCTAATTAATTAAATGAAGTTATTTAATTAAATAAGAAAAGTGTCTCTAATTAATTAAAGATTATTTAATTAAATAAAAAAAGAAATTATGAGAGCATATCTCATTTTATTAAATTAAATATCTCAACAAAATCTCTCTTCAGTTCAGAAAGGAAAATTTTCAGTTCACTAATGAACGAAAATGAGTTAAATCAGTTAACTCTTTTTTCTACTCAAATTGTATCAGTTAACTCCTTATTTTACTCAAATTAAATCTGTTAACTCCCTTTAATTTGAAAATCTTCCTTTATGACTGAACTTCAACTTTAATCCTGACCGTTCATTGAAATCGATCTCAACTGTTGATGAATTCCAAGAAAGTCTTTTTAAGAGACCCTCATCTTTTCATTTTGAAATGTTGAATGAGAATTTGTATCGAATTGTTGCTGGAATTCATACTCACATTTGCTCATATTCACATACGCAAAGATCAAGTTTGATCAAAAGTTGACCAGATATAACCATGGTTGACTTGAGTTAACTTGTTTTGAAAAGAATTTTAAAATAATTAAATGAAGTTATTTAATTAAATGGAGTACTTACTTCTAATTAATTAAACAAAGTTATTTAATTAAATGAGAAGTCATTCCTAATTAATTAAATGAAGTTATTTAATTAAATAAGAAAAATGTCTCTAATTAATTAAAGATTATTTAATTAAAAAGAAAAAGTAATTATGAGAGCATATCTTATTTTATTAAATTAAATATCTCAACAAAATCTCTCTTCAGTTCAAATAGAGAAATTTTCAGTTCACTATTGATCAAAAATGAGTTAAATCAGTTAACTCATTTTTCTACCCAAATTGAATCAGTTAACTCCTTATTTTACTCATCTTAAATCTGTTAACTCCCTTTAATTTGGAAATCTCCCTTTATGACTGAACTTCACCTTTAATCCTGACTTTTGATTGAAATCGATCTCAACCGTTGATGAATTCTAGGAAAGTCTACTTAAGAGACCCTCATCTCTTCATTTTGAAAGGTTGAATGAGAATTTGCATCGAATTGTTGCTGGAATTCATACTCACATTTGCTCATATTCACATACGCAAAGATCAAATTTGACTAAAAGTTGACCAGATGTAAGCATGGCTGACCTGAGTTGAGTATTTTCGAAAAGAATTTTGAAATAATTAAACGAAATTATTTAATTAAATGGAGTACTTACTTTTAATTAATTAAAAAAAGTTATTTAATTAAATGAGAAGTCATTTCTAATTAATTAAATGAAGTTATTTAATTAAATAAGAAAAGTGTCTCTAATCAATTAAAGATTATTTAATGAAATAGAAAAAGTAATTATGAGAGCATATCTCATTTTATTAAATTAAATATCTCAACAAAATCTCTCTTATGTTCAAAAAGGGAAATTTTCAGTTCACTTTTGATCAAAAATGAGTTAAATGAGTTAACTCCTTTTTCTACTCAAATTGAATCAGTTAATTCCTTATTTTACTCAAATTAAATCTGTTAACTCCCTTTAATTTGGAAATGTCCCTTTATGACTGAACTTCACCTTTAATCCTAACCGTTGATTGAAATCAATCTCAACCGTTGATAAATTCCATGAAAGTCTATTTAAGAGACCCTCATCTCTTCATTTTGAAAGGTTTAATGAGAATTTGCATCGAATTGTTGCTGGAATTCATACTCACATTTGCTCATATTCACGTACGCAAAGATCAAGTTTGACCAAAAGTTGACCAGATTTAACCACGTGTAACGCCCCGCCAAGGGATCCAAAGAATTAACCTAGAGTTTCACTAAGTTTGGTAACATTTTTTTTTTACATGAATGTAAATACCATACATAACTTATTCACAATAACGGAAGCAATAGCAATGGCCATCTGAAATTAAACATAACATACATAACATATTACATTCTTTAAAGATCCCTTAACATTGAATTACATACAAGAATCCATCTAGTACAACACCCACATGAAATAATAATTATTAGTCCAATGTTTAAACATTACATTTCCAAATGCTCAATCATCTACTGTACATGTCACAGAGTATGACAAGCTTAAAGAATATACATATGTGAATAAGGTACATCATCCTATTCCAATCCATGATATATCAAAGACAATCACATGATACACATGATACATAATCATAGAATACATATACAAACATAATAAACTAAGTGGACGGTTCCTCCCAACCGTCAATAGCATCATTAGACCATCGTGAATCCTAGCCATCCCTCCCTGCGTAACATCCGAAATCACCGAAGAGATCATCGGTACTAACATAGTAGGAATGTCACTCCTAATATATACAACATCATATGCAAATAAAAGCATAAGATAACATCATCTAACATATGCTAATCATCAATGAAAAAGGATACATATCCACCATCATGAAGGATGCATTAGCCACGATGTCTCAATGAGTCTCAAATGATAAGAGTAGAAAATACACTACCACCCGACCACGGGGTTTCTAATTGGTCCACTCCCACCGTGCTGAGGAGATAATCTCAAGTCCCAAATAGGCTATCCATAACACATAGCACATATCTCTATAATCCAAGAATCCTAAAAGTATACCAACTCAAAGGTTCCAATCACAAAACTAACATCTACTTCCCAGAGGCACACAATGACATGTAGGAACCTACTATGCAAGTGGGAAAGTGTCATTACATTTATCACGTACAAGTTACCCTGGCAGTTAGCTAAATTCCATGGGTCCATACTAATCTCGTGCGGCCACTAGTACCCTCTCATACTGACAAGGCATACTATGGAATGCAAGGTTGCAACCATGTGTCTCACTACTCCCATCCTAGCCTGTACAAGCACTCAAGGCATGGGCGAGAACAAAACAATTATCTTTTTAGGTTCATTCGGTTAATATTAGGTGTGAATGTTATCACTTATTAATCCAACTTACAATGAGTTACCCTGGCAACCTCTTAGGACCCTGGCCCCCATTGCAAGCCACTTCCTGACACTACATGCATATATCTTACCCTAATGCTCATGGACTCATAAATCTCAAAATTACAAAAGATAATCCATAAAATCATCAAATATGCATAAAAGCATCAAATCTCCATGAGCAAACATCCATAGAAAATCATGAACACAACAACTCTCTATTGGCAACTGAAGTATCACTGATAATCAAAAGTATCCAATGGTTCTCAATAACCAAAATATATCTCAATCATACTGATCGAAGACTCCAAAAATGGTTGAGTCAAACATGTCACAACATGACATCATTAAGAATAAATCCACATCTCAGTCCCATCATGGCGACTAGAAAATAACCAAGGATAACTGATCGATGACAAAAATAATGGTTAGATCAAGTGTCTCATACACAAGAATCTCATCTATAACCATCAGTAATCACATCCAATACATAGAGCATTCCATCACATAACCATGGTTGGGTTTATAAAGATCGAGATTAAAACATCATCATGACATCACGATCACAAAACCTCCAAGTCTCTGGTAGACGTCCTATAACTGGTCAACACTAGTCAACCCAATAGCATAAAGAATACACAATGTAAACACATGTTTTGATTTTGCTAAGTTTTCAAATTTGAATTCAAATGCAAAAGTCTCGGTTTATGTTTCCCAAACTATATCAAGTGGAGAAATTTCACGTTTTACCTAACCCATGTATTTGTTTGATAGATAAAAAGTTTCTCCATTACACTTAATTTTCTAATTGATCTAATAATATTTTATTTATATAAACTTTGTTTGAAGATAGACATTTCCTATGAACAAAACTTTGATTATTTATTCTAATAATTAATCTTAATTAAAACTAAGTTTAATTAAATTAATTATTAATATCTCTTCATAATTGACAAGTTTAATAGCAATATTTTAAATCATTAAAAAGAGTGACCCATTAATTGAGAACTTTATCATTAATTATATATACATATATACTTATATACATATATATATATATATATATATATATATATATATATATATATTTATTTAATAGCATTTAATAATTAATAACATTTCAGCATTTAAAACAAAATTGAAACTGAAATCGCATATTAAATAATGTTGTGGATTAAACCTTATATAATCTGAAACCCACATATGACTCAATGCGATTTAAAATCGCGCGGCGATTTAAAGTACCGCACCGCAGGTACACTGCAGTCGCAGGTACCCTGCGATCTCGCAGGCCTGCGGTGGGTGGGGTATATGATACCCGCCCAATAGTTTTATATATATATATATATATATATAAATGTTTTCAATGTAACATTTTTTATAATTCTTTTCCGAAACGAAATTGAAATCACAAATTCGATTTAATGAGTATTACTGCGATAACTCGCTTGGCTTTCCAATTAATTATATATATATATATATATATATATGCATATGTACATATATATATATATATATATATATATATATATATGTGTATATATTTATACAGTATAAATTTATATACGAAAATACAGATCTGAAATATATATATATTTTCACAAAGAATATATATATATAAGTTTCCTACAATTATTTACTCTCTAAATTTTCTCTATAATTTTTTTCAATGAATTTGGCTAAAATTCAACCATAGCCCCGTATTTTTCAGATCTATAATATTCTCAATTAAATTAACTACCCATAGAGAATGCATGCAATAACAATAAGAAATTCCTCAGAAGACATATGGAAGACACGAAGAAGACAGTGAATGCAAGATGTGGAAATAGCATAAGTAAAATCACAAGAATCTACCCGAATTCTGATGCTAAATCGCTCTTCCTCAGAAAATTCGCAGAGCAAGCTCCCTTCTTTAGAACTCTCGAATCCTCCAATGCTCCAATTGCACTCCAAACGCTATGTCTAAGCTTCTAGGGATGCCTGAATATAAAGAGCTCTCAGGAAACCTCTAGAATGCTTTTAGAAATAGCTAGAAGGTGTCACCAACTAAGCATGGGTCTTTTCCAACCTTTTTGATGAGTCATAGGATTGTAGACACCACGTGCTTAATTAATGCACTAACCCCCATGTTGTTGACACATGAGAAATAGAAAAGTGTTTTATTTTTCATGCAAGCTTATAACTCCAATTTACTTTTTAAATAATTTCTATTTAAATTTTATAACTTTCATTTTAATTTTTATAACTTTTATTATTATTATTTTATTTATTACTTTATTATTATTTTATAATTATTATTAATTTTAATTTACTAATTTTCTCTTATTTAATTTTTTTTCCTCAATTAATTCTCATTTAATTAATTATAATCAAAATATCAAAGATCATGATATTTAATTTTCTCAAATAATTAATTTATTAATTAAATCTATTTATTAAGACTTAATTAATAGAAAATTCACCATAGAACTCCAAGATGAAATATGAAAACCCATCATAGAACAAATCATACAAAATCAGTCTAAAGCGTTAAAAATTACGAAATATGTCATCCGACACATTCCGTGGGTATTCAACACCGATACTTGTCCTAACTCACTAGGACAAATGGTTTTAGGGTCTGAGATTTGGACTTAAGAATTTATCTCCCTTCTCTTATCATTGAGATCGTATAATAGGGTATGTTCATCCTGAAAATTCAGGAAAGTCGATACCCAGTACCTACAACCTACAAAAAAACCATGCATGTACATACAATATATAATGCAAGCTAAACAGACAATGGCAAGAAGTGGTGCATCGTGTAGATCTCGACTAAGTAGGTGACTACGACTCCCTTCCTTAACCACATCAGAAATGCCATACAATAAGAAAACACGTACACCATACACATGCAAGTATGGGGTAAGTATCCATAATAAAACACATGAGATAATAAACCATCTAACTAATCATCATTAATAACTGAAAACAATATAATGATCATCATGTATGCATGAAATGTAAAGTCTAAATGATCTCATCATATATCAACTGAATCCATATCATAATATCTGATAGTGTCAAAACAATACCACTAATCCATCAACATAATACTAGTCCATCAAAGTCTGATAATAATAGCAACAATGAGTCTAGAAAAGATATGAACGAGGGTAGGCACTACACCACGGTTGACTTGAGTTGACAAGTTTCGAAAGAATTTTGAAATAATTAAAAAAAAATTACTTAATTAAATGGAGTACTTACTTCTAATTAATTAAACAAAGTTATTTAATTAAATGAGAAGCCATTCCTAATTAATTAAATGAAGTTATTTAATTAAATAAGAAAAGTGTCTCTAATTAATTAAAGATTATTTAATTAAATAGAAAAAGTAATTATGAGAGCATATCTCATGTTATTAAATTAAATATCTCAAAAAAATATCTCTTTAGTTCAAAAAGAGAAATTTCCAGTTCATTATTGATCAAAAATGAGTTAAATCAGTTAACTCCTTTTTCTACTCAAATTGAATCAGTTAACTCCTTATTTTACTCAAAATTAAATCTATTAACTCCCTTTAATTTGGAAATCTCCCTTTATGACAGAACTTCACCTTTAATCCTGACCGTTGATTGAAATCGATCTCAACCATTGATGAATTTTAGGAAAGTCTATTTAAGAGACTCTCATCTCTTCATTTTGAAAGGTTGAATGAGAATTTGCATCTAATTGTTGCTGGAATTCATACTCACATTTGCTCATATTCACATTCGCAAATATCAAGTTTGACCAATAGTTGACCAAATTTAACCACGGTTGACTTGAGTTGATTAGTTTCGAAAAGAATTTTGAAATAATTAAATGAAATTATTTAATTAAATAGAGTACTTACTTCTAATTAATTAAACAAAGTTATTTAATTAAATGAGAAGTCATTCCTAATTAATTAAATGAAGTTATTTAATTAAATAAGAAAAGTGTCTCTAATTAATTAAAGATTATTTAATTAAATAGCAAAAGTAATTATGAGAGCATATCTCATTTTATTAAATTAAATATCTCAACAAAATCTCTCTTCAGTTCAAAAAGAGAAATTTTTAGTTCACTATTGATCAAAAATGAGTTAAATCAGTTAACTCCTTTTTCTACTCAAATTGAATCAGTTAATTCCTTATTTTACTCAAATTAAATCTGTTAACTCCCTTTAATTTGCAAATCTCCCTTTATTACTGAACTTCACCTTTAATCCTGACCGTTGATTGAAATCAATCTCAACCATTGATGAATTCCAGGAAAGTCTATTTAAGAGACCCTCATCTCTTCATTTTGAAAGGTTGAATGAGAATTTGCATCGAATTGTTGCTGGAATTCATACTCACATTTGGTCATATTCACATACGCAAAGATCAAGTTTGACCAAAAGTTGACCAGATTTAACCACGATTGACTTGAGTTGACTAGTTTCGAAAAGAATTTTGAAATAATTAAACGAAATTATTTAATTAAATAGAGTACTTACTTCTAATTAATTAATAAAACTTATTTAATTAAATTAGAAGCCATTCCTAATTAATTAAATGAAGTTATTTAATTAAATAAGAAAAGTTCACTAGAAGTTATTCAAAAATGTTGGGATATACTTGGAGAAGACCTATGGAGAGCAATTGAAGCGTCAAGAAATGGTGGATCCTTGCTGGCTGAAATAAATCACTCATTCTTCACACTTATCCCTAAGAAGGAATGTCCAGAAAATCCTGGAGACTTCCACCCTATAGCTTTGTGCAACACTATTTACAAAATTTTCTCAAAAGTTATAGCCAATAGACTCAAGGTAATTATGCCAAAATTGATTTCTGAGGAAGAAACATGTTTTTTTCCAAGTAGATCCATTTTGGATGGCATACTCATTATTCAGGAAGCTATTCACTCATCTGCCATAGATAAAGATCCATGTATGTTTATGAAATTAGATATACAAAAGGCTTACGATATGGTTGATTGGTGTTTCCTATTCAAAGTTCTAGAAGCATTTGGCTTTTCACATCAATGGGTAAATCTAATATTTAAGTTTATCTCAACTCCAAAGATTTATGTTCTCATAAATGGGAGTCCTGAAGGTTTCTTTGAAATCTCTAGGGGTATTAGGCAAGGAGACCCTCTATCTCCCTCTCTCTTCATTCTAATGGCTGAAGCCTTTGGTAGAGCAGTCTCCTATGCTTATCAGGTTTGGAAGATTTCAGGGATTTCTCTTACCACAAACCTCCCTAACATTACCCATCAACAGTATGCAAATGACACTATTTTACCTGGCAAGAGTTCGATCCAAGAAGCTATGGGTTTTAAAAATATACTTCAAAATTATATGGATGCTTCAGGGTAGAAGGTTAATAAAGATAAATCCAAAATATTCTTTATGAACACCTCTCAGAAAATGGAAAACAAGATATGTGGAATTATGGGATATAGAAAGGGTATGTTCCCTTGTAAGTATTTGGGTATCTCCCTGGAAAAGAACTCAAGATACATCAAAGTTTGGTAGGATACGATTGAAAAGGTGGATAAGTGGATTGGAAGTTGGAAGAGTAGATGGCTCTCTAAGGCTGGTAAGATTACTAAGATACGATCTGTCCTCTCAGCCATCCCAATTTTCCCTTTGGCATGTCTTCCTCTCACAAATTGGATGTCCAAGTGATTCGAATCTAAACTTAGGAATTTCCTTTGGAAGGATAAGGAAAGTGATAAGAAACTCGCTCTCATTAAATGGGACAATTTATGCAAACCTAAAGAATCTGGAGGTTTAGGATTGAGGAAACCATAATAGCAAAATGAGGCTCTAGGAGCCAAACTTGTATGGAGATTATACCAAGAACATGAGCACAAATGGGCTAAAATTTTATATCATAAATATCTGGATCCAACGAAGCCAGAATCGCTGTTCAGAATGGGAAATTTGCCGAAAGGGTCAGAATGTTGGAATTTCATGGTAAAATGCAGGGGTATTATCAGCAAATACCTAACATGGGACGTGGCTACAGGAGATAAAGCCTTGTTCTGGGAAGACTCCTGGGATGGGCTCCCCCCTTTAAACACACCTCCCAATTTAGAAAACCTAATAATAAGGCTAAAATCATTGTGGGGTAGTAAGGTCAAAGACTACAAAATTAAAGAGTTGATTGATGGGGAACTTCGATGGAGATGGCGGTCAATAGATGATTTAGATCTTGATTCGAAATCAGTTGTAGCCTTCAAAAAGATCATCTCGAATAGGAAAATAAAACAATCCGAAAGGCCAGATAGTCTTATTTGGGCTGGTTCAAAGGATGGATTATACAGTGTGAAACAAGGTTATCAGGCTATTATTCATTCACATCAATGGAACTCGGTGGAGATCCCATTAAAATTGTGTTGGGATACAACTTGTCTTCCTAAGGCCAATTTCTTTCTATGGCTTGCCCTTTAGAACAGAGCTTTAACAGTAGACAGACTCGCTAGATTTGGTATAAATGGTCCTAATTGGTGTGTCATGTGTAAACAGAACAATGAAGATGTTGATCATCTCTTTCTCAACTATCCTTTTGCACAAAATTGCTGGGAATGGCTCAAGTCCCGACTAAATTGGGCTACCCCTCTACAGAATTCTCTTAAAGGGCTCCTATGTTCGTGGCCCACAAATATGGGACATGGGGTCTATAGCAAATTTTGGAATATTTTCCCATCCATAATTGTATGGGAAATATGGAAAGAAAGAAACTCTCATATTTTTAAAGGTCAAGAGTGAAATCTAGGTAGATTTATACTAAATCTAGAAGCTTAAATAGTAGAAGTAATGAATGCTAATCTGAGGAAGACAATGCATGTGGAAGGATCTTTCTCATATTAGGATGAAATTATGAAGAAATTATGGTCCAACCTTATCAATCCACTACTGGTGTATGCGGCAAGAAATAAAGAGGCAAGGGAAAAATGTAAATGGGTCCCTCCTCCCCCAGGTTGGCACAAATTGAACTTTGATGGGGCAGCGAGAGGGAACCCGGGTATAGCCGGGATAGGATGTATTTTAAATGATGAGAATGGCAGATGGGTAGCAAAGCTAGCTGCTCCCCTTCATCTTGTTTCCAATAACATGGTAGAACTTGAAGCCTTGGAGAAGGGTCTTCAGCTCTGTCTTAAATTAAGCCTCCCCAAAATCCACATTGAAGGCGATTCTCAATTTGTTCTTAATGCTATCAGACAAAAAATGACCCCAAATTGGGTCTTGAATTCGAAACTCCAAGAAATGTTAATTTTAATAGACCATTTCAAGGAGATCAATATCAGTCATATTTATCGAGAAGGTAACTCATTGGCAGATGAACTTGCCAATAAGGGTGCGGATGGAGAATCAATTTTATTGTTCAAGTCAGATATCTCCCCTCCTTTATAATAACAAGATAGTTACTTATCAATATAATCAACTGCAGATTGATACAAAAGTTACCTTTTTGGGCAAATCCCAAGCCCAGATATAGTTCCTATTCAAAAGAATTGCATTTATATTCAACCAATTCACACGCATTAATATTCAGCAAAATATTATCACATCAACTCAAGAGATAATTTAAGCAATGTATCATATTGTCAAATATTTATATTCTTTAAAATAATGCTAATTCCTATATCCTTCTGATTTATAATCCTTCATAATAAATCACCTATCTTATAGTATTTAAAAATTATTTTGAAGGTCCAAATTATTAATAATTACTTAATACTAGTTATGTATATGTATATGTATATATATATATATATATCATTTATATTATTTTAAACTACAGGTATATAGATATAATAATATTTTCTTATATATATATAACGAGAGATCAAATATGTTAATCTATTCAGAGATATTAACATACCTGTGTTAGATAGTAACATTAACAAGTATTATAAGTATATAATTAGAATTTAATTATTGAGTACTTTTGGATTAGGATTAAGTATATTATTTTAATCATTAATAAATTACGTCTTATTTATGATATGTAATTAGCATTCGTAATCTAATTATTAGATAAAACTATCCAAAACCTCCTTCTAGCAATATGAATGATTATTCAGTACTGATATTAATTTTCATTATTCTTTCATTTCAGAAAGAGTACGTGTTGTTCCTTTTTCCCTGTATGTCTCTCCGAAATCGTTCCCAATGGAATATTTAATTATAGTTAGTTAATGCCCATCTCATTCGAGCATGCCAAAGCTGAGAATAATCTCACTCCTATTATCACAAGATATGGAAGGATCTCCCAAGCTTGTATGAATGACTTAAATTATCATGACAGGGTACGAAGTTAGGCTCCAAAATCTGTGTGAGGTATATGTTAGAGTTCAAGCCAGTTCATGATTATTCATGACCACTGGTTCATTTAAAACTTTAAGGCATTCCCAAAATCGTAGCAGAAGGAAAGGTTTAGAGTGAAGATCTCTGGTCATAGTTTCCTCCCCTCTTAGTCTCTACTTAGAACCTTTGGTATTGTAGTCCTCTAATCAAAGATGGAATCCAACATTCACGTCTTTCACTCTACTGAAACTAGAACTATGGCATTCTTAGGCAAAATCAAGCCTGAAAGATGGAGCCGGCTATTAAGAATCACTGATGACATGATTAGATTTGTTGTTAACAGAGCACTGGGTGAAGAAATTTTTGATTATTCTGTAACTTGGAGAACAAACAGCTCCATCATCGGCTCTTTTATTGGGATAATGGTTAGGGCTAAGATCCCTAAGGAGGACATTATACGGCTTTGTTTTGACATTCTTAGCCCGACATGGAGGAAGGGACTGAAAAAGGCCGTATACAACATAGATGATAATGGTAGAATTCCATACCCTAAAAAATACATGGGTCTTCCAGAAGGTGATGAAGAATTGAAGATGACCCCTCATTGAAAAGCCCTAATCATGAGGGAAGGCCTAGCCTTCTATAAGGAATGGCCTCGTATGGAAGCTAGCATTAATTTTCTTTTACGCTGGAGAGGGATCATTAAAGAAGACAGCAACGAATGGGTATACAACTACCTCAAACTATTTAATACATACATTGAGCTGGGAGTCTCCTTCGAGGATCTGAATGCTATCAATTTCAACATCCTCAAGTCTAACAAAGCAAGCAGGGTCTCACTACGAATCGATCTGCCCATGAATATGGCCACGGATGATATTGAAGATGAACCCAAAGTGCATATGGTCACATAGAAAGATTAAGGATGGGGTAGGTCTCTCAGTAGTAAGGACTTTTATATGTAATGTGTTAATATAGCTTGAAGAATCTAGTCTTAGGTTTGGTTTAAGTAGCTAGAGTAGCTCAATAGTAGTATAAACTTTATGTTATACTCTATATCGGACAGATTGATACCTCCTAATTTTGCGCTCTATTTTGGGAATACTAAGGGTCTAGGATCTAATCTCCTCCCATATAAAATCTTTTCTATGGTATATATATGAACACGATAGAATTTCAAAAGTTTAAAACCCTCCTGTAACTTGGGTTTGGATGGAAAACATGTATATATTACTCTGTCTTTAAAATAGTAGTATTTAGTTTAAAAGTATGAATGTTGTAGATGCTTCGGTTGGCTGTGAGAAATTGATCATCTAATTAAATTTAAGACTTCATGTAGTAATCCTCTGATGTATGAACATTATAGAACTAATTTGTCTCTGTGTTAAATTTCTTTAGGGTTTCTTCTGCTTCCTTTTAGAATAGTATGTGTATGTTTCTTATGGTTCCCCTATAAGTTTATTCTAGAAGAAGTGCTTAATTAGAACTTTCATCTTATTGATGCTTCCTATTATGATTGATTTCCGAGTTTGTTTCTTATTATGTTGATGGGATTATAATAGATTAATAACAGTGCTCCGATCTAAAATTAGAGGATATGCTCTTTAAAATTCCGTTGTATGAATGAGGCTACTATTGAGATATCTAGATAATATTTCTTGACCAAGATTAACTAGGCCTATTTTGGTTGGAGAAGCACTTCATTAGATTGCTAAAGTATTTATTCTCAAACCCTCAGACCAAACAGGGTATCCTCTTGCTATGCCTTCGTGAAAGAGTGGATTAATAGATAATTCTTAGGAATTATTTGGATAGAGATTTAGTCTATTGGATTGGTCTTTTAAAGTATATGCTATGAGCAATCATCTGTGAGTAATCCTATGACTTGAGGTTTTCACAATATCTGTATTTCGAATTTAAATTAGGAAAGATGAGGTATTTTTGGATAGATTTCAAAAATAAGTTGTAGTAAAGATGCTGATAGACCTTCATTATCAAATACAATAGTTTATAATTAACCAGTCCTTTGAAAAGGTTTTTATAAAGATAGGTATATTTGGCACAGGTTGGCAAGGAATGTACTCCTATAAACAGAGTTGCAGTTTAATAGGAAAGATTTAGACAGCCAAAAGATGGATACGAGCAGATTCTTTTGCTTTAGATCTTTCTTTTAGGTTCGAGATAAGAGGATATTTGTATTTTACTTGCCTCGAAAGCAAATGTAAATAATAGGGGTATGCCCAAAAACCGTATGTATTGAAAATTTCAAATTGTGATATAATCTACTAGGGTATGCTCCTTTTATCATTGTAAAAACTGGAGTATTCCCCTTTTATCAATGTATAATATAGGACTGAGGTCCTGGGCAAGACTGCAGGATTTCTTTCCCCGTTTTTCCCTACCAGTGCCTGTGAGAACGGGGGACTTTCTGTAAGACTTTGATTTAATTATAATTTAATCAAGGCTTCGACCGTTTATTGATCAAAAACATAAAAAATTTAAATGAAGTTATTTAATTAAATAAGAAAAGTATCCCTAATTAATTAAAGATTAATTAATTAAATAGAAAAAGTAATTATGAGAGCATATCTCATTTTATTAAATTAAATATCTCAAGAAAATCTCTCTTAAGTTCAAAAAGAGAAATTTCCAGTTCACTATTGATCAAAAATGAGTTAAATGAGTTGACTCCTTTTTCTACTCAAATTGAATCAGTTAACTCCTTATTTTACTCAAATTCAATCTGTTAAATCCTTTCAATTTGGAAATCTCCCTTTATGACTGAACTTCACCTTTAATCTTGGCTGTTGATTGAAATCGATCTCAACCATTGATGAATTCTAGGAAAGTCTATTTAAAAGACCCTCACCTCTTCATTTTGAAAGGTTGAATGAGAATTTGCATCGAATTGTTGCTGGAATTCATACTCACATTTGCTCATATTCACTATGCAAAGATCAAGTTTGACCAAAAGTTGACGAGATTTAACCACGGTTGACTTGAGTTGACAAGTTTCAAAAAGAATTTTCAAATAATTAAATGAAAATATTTAATTAAATGGAGTACTTACTTCTAATTAATTAAAAAAAGTTATTTAATTAAATGAGAAGTCATTCCTAATTAATTAAATGAAGTTATTTAATTAAATAAGAAAAGTGCCTCTAATTAATTAAAGATTATTTGATTAAATAGTAAAAGTAATTATGAGAGCATATCTCATTTTATTAAATTAAATATCTCAACAAAATCTCTCTTC
This sequence comes from Cupressus sempervirens, assembly GCA_028749045.1. Lineage (NCBI taxonomy): Eukaryota > Viridiplantae > Streptophyta > Pinopsida > Cupressales > Cupressaceae > Cupressus > Cupressus sempervirens. The sequence continues at coordinate 281,977,208 of CM053791.1, forward strand.
AGTTCAAAAAGGGAAATTTCCAGTTCACTATTGATCAAAGATGAGTTAAATCAGTTAATTCCTTTTTCTACTCAAATTGAATCAGTTAACTCCTTATTTTACTCAAATTAAATCTGTTAACTCCCTTCAATTTGGAAATCTCCCTTTATGACTGAACTTCACCTTTAATCCTGACTGTTGATTGAAATCCATCTCAACCGTTGATGAATTCCAAAAAAGTCTATTTAAGAGACCCTCATCTCTTCATTTTGAAAGGTTGAATGAGAATTTGCATCGAATTGTCGCTGGAATTCATACTCACATTTGCTCATATTCACATATGCAAAGATCAAGCTTGACCAAAAGTTGACCAGATTTAACCACGATTGACTTGAGTTGACTAGTTTCAAAAATAATTTTGAAATAATTAAATGAAATTACTTAATTAAATGGAGTACTTCTATTTAATTAAACAAAGTTATTTAATTAAATGAGAAGCCATTCCTAATTAATTAAGTAAAGTTATTTAATTAAATAAGAAAAGAGCCTCCACTTAATTAAAGATTATTTAATTAAATAAAAAAAGTAATTATGACAGCATATCTCATTTTATTAAATTAAATATTTCAAAAAATTCTCTCTTCAGTTCAAAAAGGGAAATTTTCAATTTACTATTGATCAAAAATGAGTTAAATGAGTTAACTCATTTTTCTATTCAAATTAAATCAGTTAACTCCTTATTTTACTCAAATTAAATTTGTTAACTCCCTTTAATTTGAAAATCTCCCTTTATGACTGTACTTCACCTTTAATCCTAACTGTTGATTGAAATCGATCTCAACCGTTGATGAATTCTAGGAAAGTCTATTTAAGAGACCCTCATCTCTTCATTTTGAAAGGTAGAATGAGAATTTGCATCAAATTGTTGCTAGAATTCGTACTCACATTTGATCATATTCACATACTCAAAGATCAAGCTTGACCAAAAGTTGACCAGATTTAACCATGATTGACTTGAGTTGACTAGATTTGAAAAGAATTTTGAAATAATTAAATAAAATTATTTATTTAAATAGAGTACTTACTTCTAATTAATTAAACAAAGTTATTTAATTAAATGAGAAGTCATTCCTAATTAATTAAATGTAGTTATTTAATTAAATAAGAAAAGTGTCTCTAATTAACTAAAGATTATTTAATTAAATGGAAAAAGTAATTATGAGAGCATATCTCATTTTATTAAATTAAATCTCTCAACAAAATCTCTCTTCAGTTCAAAAAGAGAAATTTCCAGTTCACTATTGATAAAAAATGAGTTAAATCATTTAACTCCTTTTTTTACTCAAATTGAATCGGTTAACTCGTTATTTTACTTAAATTAAATCCGTTAACTCCCTTTAATTTGAAAATCTCCCTTTATGACTGAACTTCACCTTTAATCCTGACCGTTGATTGAAATCGATCTCAACCGTTGATGAATTCCAGGAAAGTCTATTTAAGAGACCCTCATCTCTTTATTTTGAAAGGTTGAATGAGAATTTGCATCGAATTATTGCTGGAATTCACACTCACATTTTCTCATATTCACATACGCAAAGATCAAGTTTAACCAAAGGTTGACCAGATTTAACCACGGTTGACTTGAGTTGACTAGTTTCGAAAAGAATTTTGAAATAATTAAATGAAATTATTTAATTAAATGGAGTACTTACTTCTAATTAATTAAAAAAAATTATTTAATTAAATGAGAAGCCATTCATAATTAATTAAATGAAGTTATTTAATTAAATAATAAAAGTGTCTCTAATTAATTAAAGATTATTTAATTAAATAAAAAAAGTAATCATGAGAGCATATCTCATTTTATTAAACTAAATATCTAAACAAAATCTCTCTTCAGTTCAAAAAGGGGAATTTCCAGTTCACTATTGATAAAAAATGAGTTAAATCAATTAACTCCTTTTTCTACTAAAACTGAATCGGTTAACTCCTTATTTTACTCAAATTAAATTTGTTAACTCCCTTTAATTTGGAAATCTCGCTTTATGACTAAACTTCACCTTTAATTCTGACTGTTGATTGAAATCAATCTCAACCATTGATGAATTCTAGGAAAGTCTATTTAAGAGACCCTCATCTCTTAATTTTGAAAGGTTGAATGAGAATTTTCATCAAATTGTTGCTGAAATTCATACTCATATTTCCTCATATTCACATACCCAAAGATCAAGTTTGACCAAAAGTTGACCAGATTTAACCACGGTTTACTTAAGTTGACTAGTTTCGAAAAGAATTTTAAAATAATTAAATGAAATTATTTAATTAAATGAAGTACATACTTCGAATTAATTAAAAAAAGTTATTTAATTAAATGAGAAGCCATTCCTAATTAATTAAATGAAGTTATTTAATTAAATAAGAAAAGTGCCTCTAATTAATTAAAGATTATTTAATTAAATAGAAAAAGTAATTATGAGAGCATATCTCATTTTATTAAATTAAATATCTCAACAAAATCTCTCTTAATTTCAAAAAGGGAAATTTTCAGTTCACTATTGATAAAAAATGAGTTAAATCAGTTAACTCTTTTTTCTACTCAAATTGAATCAGTTAACTCTTTATTTTACTCAAATTAAATCTGTTAACTCCCTTTAATTTGGAAATCTCCCTTTATGACTGAACTTCACCTTTAATCCTAACCGTTGATTGAAATCAATCTCAACCGTTGATGAATTCTAGAAAAGTCTATTTAAGAGACCCTCATCTCTTCATTTTGAAAGGTTGAATGAGAATTTGCATCAAATTGTTGCTAGTATTCATACTCACATTTGCTCATATTCACATACGCAAAAATCAAGTTTGACCAAAAGTTGACCAGATTTAATCACGGTTGACTTGAGTTGACAAGTTTCAAAAAGAATTTTAAAATAATTAAACGAAATTATTTAATTAAATTGAGTACTTACTTCTAATTAATTAAACAAAGTTATTTAATTTAATGAGAAGCGATTCTTAATTAATTAAATGAAGTTATTTAACTAAATAAGAAAAGTGCATCTAATTAATTTAAGAATATTTAATTAAATAGAAAAAGTAATTATAAGACCATATCTCATTTTATTAAATTAAATATCTCAACAAAATCTCTCTTCAGTTGAAAAAGAGAAATTTCTAGTTCACTATTGATAAAAAATGAGTTACATCAGTTAACTCATTTTTCTACTCAAATTGAATCAGTTAACTCCTTATTTTACTCAAATTAAATCTGTTAACTCCCTTTAATTTGGAAATCTCCCTTTATAACTGAACTTCACCTTTAATCCTGACCGTTGATTGAAATCGATCTCAACCGTTGATGAATTCTAAGAAAGTCTATTTAAGAGACCCTCATCTCTTCATTTTGAAAGGTAGAATGAGAATTTGCATCAAATTGTTGCTAGAATTCGTACTCACATTTGCTCATATTCACATACTCAAACATCAAGCTTGACCAAAAGTTGACCAGATTTAACCATGATTGACTTCAGTTGACTAGATTCGAAAAGAATTTTGAAATAATTAAATGAAATTATTTATTTAAATAGAGTACTTAGTTCTAATTAATTAATCAAAGTGATTTAATTAAATGAGAAGTCATTCCTAATTAATTAAATGTAGTTATTTAATTAAATAGGAAAAGTGTCTCTAATTAACTAAAGATTATTTAATTAAATGGAAAAAGTAATTATTAGAGCATATCTCATTTTATTAAATTAAATCTCTCAACAAAATCTCTTTTCAGTTCAAAAAAAGAAATTTCCAGTTCACTATTGATAAAAAATGAGTTAAATCATTTAACTCCTTTTTTTACTCAAATTGAATCGGTTAACTCCTTATTTTACTTAAATTAAATCCGTTAACTCCCTTTAATTTAGAAATCTCCCTTTATGACTAAACTTGACCTTTAATCCTGACCGTTGATTGAAATCGATCTCAACCGTTGATGAATTTCAGGAAAGTCTATTTAAGAGACCCTCATCTCCTCATTTTGAAAGGTTGAACGACAATTTGCATCAAATTATTGCTGGAATTCACACTCACATTTGCTCATATTCACATACGCAAAGATCAAGTTTAACCAAAAGTTGACCAGATTTAACCACGGTTGACTTGAGTTGACTAGTTTCGAAAAGAATTTTGAAATAATTAAACTAAATTATTTAATTAAATGGAGTACTTACTTCTAATTAATTAAACAAAATTATTTAATTAAATGAGAAGCCATTCATAATTAATTAAATGAAGTTATTTAATTAAATAATAAAAGTGTCTCTAATTAATTAAAGATTATTTAATTAAATAGAAAAAGTAATCATGAGAGCATATCTCATTTATTAAACTAAATATCTAAACAAAATCTCTCTTCAGTTCAAAAAGGGAAATTTCCAGTTCACTATTGATAAAAAATGAGTTAAATCAATTAGCTCCTTTTTCTACTCAAACTGAATCAATTAACTCCTTATTTTACTCAAATTAAATCTGTTAACTCCCTTTAATTTGGAAATCTCGCTTTATGATTAAACTTCACCTTTAATTCTGACTGTTGATTGAAATCGATCTCAACCGTTGATGAATTCTAGGAAAGTCTATTTAAGAGACCTTCATCTCTTCATTTTGAAAGGTTGAATGAGAATTTGCATCGAATTGTTGCTGAAATTCATACTCATATTTTCTCATATTCACATACCCAAAGATCAAGTTTGACCAAAAGTTGATCAGATTTAACCACGGTTTACTTGAGTTGACTAGTTTCGAAAAGAATTTTAAAATAATTAAATGAAATTATTTAACTAAATGGAGTACATACTTCGAATTAATTAGACAAAGTTATTTAATTAAATGAGAAGCCATTCCTAATTAATTAAATGAAGTTATTTAATTAAATAAGAAAAGTGCCTCTAATTAATTAAAGATTATTTAATTAAATAGAAAAAGTAATTATGAGAGCATATCTCATTTTATTAAATTAAATATCTCAACAAAATCTCTCTTAATTTCAAAAAGGGAAATTTTTAGTTCACTATTGATAAAAAATGAGTTAAATCAGTTAATTCTATTTTCTACTCAAATTGAATCAGTTAACTCTTTATTTTACTCAAATTAAATCTGTTAACTCCCTTTAATTTGGAAATCTTCCTTTATGACTGAACTTCACCTTTAATCCTAACCGTTGATTGAAATCAATCTCAACCGTTGATGAATTCTAGAAAAGTCTATTTAAGAGACCCTCATCTCTTCATTTTGAAAGGTTGAATGAGAATTTGCATCGAATTGTTGCTGGTATTCATACTCACATTTGCTCATATTCACATACGCAAAAATCAAGTTTGACCAAAAGTTGACCAGATTTAATCATAGTTGACTTGAGTTGACAAGTTTCAACATGAATTTTAAAATAATTAAAAGAAATTATTTAATTAAATGGAGTACTTACTTCTAATTAATTAAACAAAGTTATTTAATTTAATGAGAAGCGATTCTTAATTAATTAAATGAAGTTATTTAATTAAATAAGAAAAGTGCATCTAATTAATTTAAGATTATTTAATTAAATAGAAAAAGTAATTATAAGACCATATCTCATTGTATTAAATTAAATATCTCAACAAAATCTCTCTTCAGTTGAAAAAGGAAAATTTCTAATTCACTATTGATAAAAAATGAGTTACATCAGTTAACTCATTTTTCTACTCAAATTGAATCAGTTAACTCCTTATTTTACTCAAATTAAATCTGTTAACTCCCTTTAATTTGGAAATCTCCCTTTATGACTGAACTTCACCTTTAATCCTGACCGTTGATTGAAATCGATCTCAACCATTGATGAATTCCATGAAAGTCTATTTAAGAGACCCTCATCTCTTCATTTTGAAAGGTTGAATGAGAATTTGCATCGAATTGTTACTAGAATTCATACTCACATTTGCTCATATTCACATACGCAAAGATCAAGTTTGACCAAAAGTTGAACAGATTTAACCATGGTTGACTTGAGTTGACTAGTTTTGAAAAAAAAATTGAAATAATTAAACAAAATTATTTAATTAAATAGTGTACTTAGTTCTAATTAATTAAACAAAGTTATTTAATTAAATGAGAAACAATTCCTAATTAATTAAATGAAGTTATTTAATTAAATAAGAAAATTGCCTCTAATTAGTTAAAAATTATTTAATTAAATGGAAAAAGTAATTATGAGAGCATATCTCATTTTATTAAATTAAATATCTCAACAAAATCTCTCAACCGTTGATGAATTCCAGGAAAGTCTATTTAATAGACCCTCATCCCTTCATTTTGAAAGATTGAATGAGAATTTGCATCGAATTATTGCTAAAATTCATACTCACATTTAATCATATTCACATACGCAAAGATCACGTTTGACCAAAAGTTGACCAAATTTAACCACAGTTGACTTGAGTTGACTAGTTTCGAAAAGAATTTTGAAGTAATTAAGCGAAATTATTTAATTTAATGGAGTACTTACTTCTAATTAATTAAACAAAGTTATTTAATTAAATGAGAAGCCATTCTTAATTAATTAAATGAAGTTATTTAATTAAATAAGAAAAGTGTCTCTAATTAAATAAAGATTATTTAATTAAATAGAAAAAGTAATTATGAGAGCATATCTCATTTTATTAAATTAAATATCTCAACAAAATCTCTCTTCAGTTCAAAAAGTAAAATTTTTGGTTCACTATTAATAAAAAATGAGTTAAATCACTTGACTCCTTTTTCTATTCAAATTGAATCAGTTAACTCTTTATTTTACTCAAATTAAATCTATTAACCCTCTTTAATTTGGAAATCTCCCTTTATGACTGAACTTCACCTTTAATCCTAACCCTCATCTCTTCATAATTAAACCAAATTATTTAATTAAATGGAGTACTTACTTCTAATTAATTAAACAAAGTTATTTAATTAAACGAGAAGCCATTCCTAATTAATTAAATGAAGTTATTTAATTAAATTAGAAAAGTGCCTCTAATTAATTAAAGTTTATTTAATTAAATAAAAAAAGTAATTATGAGAGCATATCTCATTTTATTAAATTAAATATCTCAACAAAATCTCTCTTCAGTTCAAAAAGGGAAATTTTCAGTTCACTATTGATAAAAAATGAGTTAAATCAGTTGACTTCTTTTTCTACTCAAATTGAATAAGTTAACTCATTATTTTACTCAAATTAAATCTGTTAACTCCCTTTAATTTGAAAATCTCCCTTTATGACTGAACTAATCCTTTAATCCTGACCGTTGATTGAAATCGATCTCAACCGTTGATGAATTCTAGCAAAGTCTATTTAAGAGACCCTCATCTCTTCATTTTGAAAGGTTGAATGAGAATTTGCATCGAATTGTCGCTGGAATTCATACTAACATTTGCTCATATTTATATACACAAAGATCAAGTTTGACCAAAAGTTGACCAGATTTAACCACGGTTGACTTGAGTTGACTAGTTTTGAAAAGAATTTTAAAATAATTAAAGATTATTTAATTAAATAGAAAAGGTAATTATGAGAGCATATTTCATTTTATTAAATTAAATATCTCAACAAAATCTCTCTTCAATTCAAAAAGAGAAATTTTTAGGTCACTATTCATGAAAAATGAGTTAAATCAGTTGACTCCTTTTTCTACTCAAATTGAATCGGCTAACTCCTTATTTTACTCAAATTAAATCTGTTAACTCCCTTTAATTTGGAAATCTCCCTTTATGACTGAACTTCACCTTTAATCCTGACCGTTAATTGAAATCGATCTCAACCGTTGATGAATTCTACGAAAGTCTATTTAAGAGACCCTCATCTCTTCATTTTGAAAGGTTGAATCAGAATTTGCATCGAATTGTTACTAGAATTCATACTCACATTTGCTCATATTAACATATGCAAAGATAAAGTTTGACCAAAAGTTGACCAGATTTAACCACGGTTGACTTGAGTTGACTAGTTTTAAAAATAATTTTGAAATAATTAAACGAAATTATTTAATTAAATGAAGTACTTATTTCTAATTAATTAAAAAAAGTTATTTAATTAAACGAGAAGCAATTCCTAATTAATTAAATGAAGTTATTTAATTAAATAAGAAAAGTGCCTCTAATTAATTCAAGATTATGTAATTAAATAGAAAAACTAATTATGAGAGCATATCACATTTTATGTAATTAAATATCTCAACAAAATCTCTCTTTAGTTCAAAAGGGAAAAATTTAGTTCACTATTGATCAAAAATGAGTTAAATCAATTGACTCATTTTTCTACTCAAATTGAACAAGGTAACTCCTTATTTTACTCAAATTAAATCTGTTAACTCCTTTTAATTTGGAAATCTTCCTTTATGACTGAACTTCACCTTTAATCTTGACCGTTGATTGAAATCGATCTTAACCATTGATGAATTCCAAGAAAGTCTATTTAAGAGACCCTCATCTCTTCATTTTGAAAGGTTGAAAGAGAATTGGCATTGAATTGTTGCTGAAATTCATACTTACATTTTCTCATCTTCATATACGCAAAGATCAAGTTTGGCCAGAAGTTGACCTGATTTAACCACGGTTGACTTGAGTTGACTAGTTTCGAAAAGAATTTTTTAATAATTAAACAAAATTATTTAATTAAAAGGAGTACTTACTTCTAATTATTTAAACAAAGTTATTTAATTAAATGAGAAGCCATTCCTAATTAATTAAATGAAGTTATTTAATTAAATAAGAAAAGTGTCTATAATTAATTAAAGATTATTTAATTAAATAGAAAAAGTAATTATAAGAGCATATCTCATTTTATTAAATTAAATATCTCAACAAAATCTCTCTTTAGTTGAAAAGGAAAAATTTCCAGTTCACTATTGATGAAAAATGAGTTAAATCAGTTGACTCCTTTTTCTACTCAAATTGAATCAGTTAACTCCTTATTTTACTCAAATTAAATCTGTTAACTCTCTTTAATTTGGAAATCTCCCTTTATGACTGAACTTCACCTTTACTCCTGACCGTTGATTGAAATCGATATCAACCGTTGATGAATTTGAAGAAAGTCTATTTAAGATACCCTCATCTCTTCATTTTGAAAGGTTGAATGAGAATTTGCATCGAATGTTTGCTAGAATTCATACTCACATTTGCTCATATTCACATACGCAAAGATCAAATTTGACCAAAAGTTGACCAGATTTAACTACGGTTGACTTGAGTTGACTAATTTTGAAAAAAATTTTGAAATAATTAAACGAAATTATTTAATTAAGTGGAGTACTTACTTCTAATTAATTTAACAAAGTTGTTTAATTAAATGAGAAGCCATTCCTAATTAATTAAATTAAGTTATTTAATTAAATATGAAAAGTGTCTCTAATTAATTAAAGATTATTTAATTAAATAGAAAAAGTAATTATGAGAGCATATCTCATTTTATTAAATTAAATATGTCAACAAAATCTCTCTTAAGTTCAAAAAGAGAAATTTCCAGTTCACTATTGATAAAAAATGAGTTAAATCAGTTTACTCTTTTTTCTACTCAAATTGAAATAGTTAACTCCTTATTTTACTTAAATTAAATCTGTTAACTCACTTTGATTTGAAAATCTCCCTTTATGACTTAACTTCACTTTTAATCCTGATCGTCTCAACCGTTGATGAAAATCAGAAAAGTCTATTTAAGAGACCCTTGTAGTGCTTGCTCTTATTTCACATTTTGTTGTTGTTGCTAATCTCTTTTAGGACTAGTTTTATATTGATGGTTAGCAACATTCTTTTGAGATTATCAGATATTGTGCTATGGATTTAGTTTATGAGATTACTTAGATTTTGCATTTCGTGTATGCATGATGATTATTTTCAGTGTTTGCAGTTATTAATGATGATTTGTAAGATGATTTATTATCATATGTGTTTTCTTATGGATGCTTACCCCATACTTGCATGTGTATGGTGTGCGTGTTTGCTTTGTGTGTTTTCTTTTGTATGCCGTGTCTAATGTGGTAAGGAAGGGAGTCGTAGTCACCTACTAGTTGGGATCTACACGATGCACCACTTCCTGCCATTGCCTATTTAGTTTAGTATATATTGTGTTTGTACATGCATGGTTTTTATGCAGGTTGTAGGTATTGAGTATCGACTTCCCTGAATTTTTAGGATGAGCATACCCTGTCACATTATCTCAATGATAAGAGAGGGGAGATAAATTCTCAAGTCCAAATCCCAACCCTTTAAGCCATTTTCCCTAATTGAAAATTAGGACTTGAGTATCCGAGTTGAGTACCCTCCGAATGCGTCAGATGATGTAATTCATGATATTAACCCTTGGTTTGATTTTGTATGTATTTTGGCTATGATGGATTTTCATATTTTTACCTTTTGAGTCTTTGATGCATTTTCGATTAATTAAGCCTAATTAAAGATTTAATTAATATGATATTTTAATATTTATTTTATTTAATTAATTAAAAAATTAATTAAATAATATAATTAAATTTGAAAATAAAAATTTAAAAGTTTAAATTTGAAATGTGAAAACATTTATTTTAATAATAATATATTTGGAGTTTATTTTTAAATAAATAACTAAATAATATTATTATTAAAGCTAATAAATATTTTAGCAATTAAGTTTTGGAAAATGAAGTTTAAAAGTGGAAAATATATTAAAATTAATAAAAGATTCTAAATCTCATGTGATTTAAAATATAAATATATTAAGATTGAAAAGTGAAATTATTAAAGTTAGAGCATGAGATTTAATAAATAAATTAAATTGGAAAGAGTAAAGTAAATATTAAATTAATTAATGTGCATTATTTTAATATTTTCTCACATAGGAGTTGGCAAATTCTCGAGAGTTGTCATGTAGACAACACAGGAGTTTGCACTCTAAGAATGAACAAGTTGTCTACACTTAGAAGTTAGCATTTTTATTTGAGCACATGGTGTCTACAACCTTAAGACTTATCTAGAAGGTTAGAGAAGACTCATGCTTTGTTGTCATGCTTATCTTCTAGTTCTTTCTACAGACACTCTAGATGCATTTTAGAGGCCTTTAAATAGAGGCTCTCCTAATGTGTTTGGGACAAACTTAATGGAAGCTACAAACTACAAGCTTAATGGAAGCTAGAAGCTACAAGCTTCAAGTTAAAATGGAAGCTTCAAAGCTTACATGCATTAGAGAAGTTCATATGCTCGTATATTTTTTACATGCTTCTATGTTCCTTCTAGCTCTTCTAGTCACTTGGAGGATTTGGTTGGCTTGGATCTTAGAGGAATTGTGAATGATGGAGAAGGAAGGGATTTTCTATGAACTTCTGAGGCATGGCGGATTAACATCAGTGTTCAGGTGCACTCATGATATTCGCATATTCTCTTTGCACTATTTCTCTTCATATCTTCATCACGTTTGTTGTATGTGTCTGAATACTCTTTGTGATTGAATCTACAATTAAATTGGAATCTAGATATGTTTGGTTACAAAAAAAAAATAGAAAAACTCTAGATCCAATTAAAAAAAAAATTAGATCTAAACGGGTTTGGGTTCGAATTAAAGTCAAATTGAAATAGATTCTAAAATGGTTTCAAGATTTATGGCCAAATCCATTACTGAAATTATTGGATAAATTTAGAGAACAATTACCTTTTAAGAGAAAATTCTTAATTCATCACAAATTGCCTTGTCATTGCCCCTTGGATAGATCTGAACTCAGTCATTCATAATTTTTTATTGTGATCGAATTTATTCGATCGCTCTAATCATAAATGATGCAACTTGGCCCTCTCCAACATATTTCAATTTTAGCCCGATCCAACAGTTCATTAGGGAGATATGGCCGTCGTACTAGGACTGTTTTATTCAAAGACAAATACTTTTTCATTTCCCATAATCAAGAGTGCTTTATGCTTTAACTTCACAAAAATAATATATCAAAGCATGGAATGAATTAAAGATATTATTGCAATCTTTCTTTATTAGAATCTTATTAATATGCATTAGTTTTATATGGTTTATTATCTAATCTAATTAAATCAAATTTAATTAAGATTAGTTAATAGTAGAAGAAGTGTAATTAATTATTAGTCAATCTAAGTAAATGAATTTTTATATGAGAGAAAATTAAAAGAAAAGAGATTTTAATATAGTTTATATAGTGGACTTTTTATAATATATATTAAGTACTATTTAATATATATTAAATAATTTAGATATGGTAATTTTATATTACATTTTTAAATGAGGAGACTTAAATGATAATGGATTAAAATTTAATTGACATGGAGTCACTGTTATAACATTGTTATAATTTGAATAACTATGGTATTATTAATATGTTATATATTATTAACTAAATTATTGATATACCTTAATGGTATTAAGAGTTAGATAATGAAGCTTATGTAAAGTTCTCTAGATCGATTAATAATAGTTTTGATGGGTTTATTATTTATTAATGTTTGTTGGAGCTAACAAACTATTAATAAATAATAGTATAAATAGTTTAAATAGTTATCAATTAATACGATCAGAGTTAATCTAGAAGAGATTAGTTAGTGATTGAAGTACTGTAAAAGATATTAATCAAATTGAATTGGTTAATAATTTGGAGGAGTATCAATTAAGTGAATCAACGTACATAGGGGAAACTTATTTGAGATAATAATACTTGGTATTGAAGTTTTATTATAACTTATTATTATTAAAATATAAATGAGAACATTGTTGTATAGTGACGAATGTGGTCATTATAGATTTATTAATAATATTCCCAATATAGCTTGTTATTAAATATTAACAAGTTATTATTATTGAACTATGAATGTGAATATTTGTGTACTAGATTATAGTTGGCTTTTAACTTACAAAATTATAGTTAGTTATTAGTCAACTGATATTAATTGGAACGTTGTCATAGATATGTAATTATTAATTAAATTAATTCGAGTTAATTAGATTTAATGAATAATTAAGTTATGTAATAAAATTTTAATTCATATGCTAATATCGATTCTTTTAGTGAAGTTAAGTAATTACATCAAAGTTGACAAGTCGTACTCTCATGACTTGAATAATAACTTTAGATATTTTAATAGTAAGACTTAGTAATATTTAATTGAGAACTATTACAATGTTAATAGGTCACGGATGGTTTACCTATGTTAATTGATTGATTAAATTGATCATTTTATAATTTTCTTATTCGAAGATTAGTAATTGGGTTCTTTTATGAATGAACAATGATCATTTGATTATGTTGAAATGTAGAAGTAACATTAAAAGAAGAGTTAATCAATTAGAATATGGATCATGGTTAAATATAGAGAACAATTTAATTAAAGATCAATGATGATCAAGTTTAGTGAATATTTATCTTTAAGTTATTCTTAAAATGTAATTCTTAATAATGGAAGGATAATGCTATCGGGGAACAAATGGGTTGACATGTAAGTCAAATGATGAAACTTAGACACTTGAAGTATACTTGAAACGAAAACTGAAAACTCCTATACATTATTCAACTATGTGAATTTAGTAAACCAAAACATTTGTTTGCATCGTGTATTCTATATGCTTCTTGTTTTGGATTTTGGGTTAAATAGTGTTGACCAGTCCTAAGTTGTTACCAGATGCTCAAGGGTTATGAGATGTGATGGTATGTTGATTTTATTTGATCTCGATCTTTATAAGCCCAATCATGGTAATGTGATCATATGCTCTATGAAATATTTGTATTATTCATCAGTCTTCATGTGTGAAGCTGAGATGTATGTGTATGAGACACTTAAGCTAACCATTTTTGGTCATCGATCAGTTATCCTTGGATTACTTTCTAGTCGCAATGATGGGACTGAAATGTGGATTTATTTCTTGATGATGTCATGTTGTGACATGTTTTGACTCAACCATTTTGGAGTCTTTGATCAGTACGATTTTGAGACATTCTTGGTTGCTTGTTGAGAACTAATGTATATTGTGATTTATTTTGAGATATATTTTGATTATTTAGAACCAATGATTATTATGATTATCAGTGATCCTTTCAGTTGCCAATAGAAAACTGGTGTGGTCATGATTGTCTATGGATGCTTTTCTAGATGCTCATGAAGATTTGATGATTCTTATCTTGGAGATTTGATGATTCTTATTATGGATATTTGATGCTTTTATCATGGATATTTGATGATTCTTTTTATAGATTATCTTTTGGATTTTATTTATAGTCACTTGTACAGGACTGTAGTGATTTTATGATTTCATGAGCTTAGGGTAGGTAATCTACTTGTAGTGTCAGGAAGTGGCTTGCAATGGGGGCCGGGCCCTAAGTGGCTGCCAAGGTAACTCATTGTAAGTTTGGTTAATAAGTGATAATATTTACACACTAAATGAGGATTAAATGAACCTAAAAAGATAATTGGTTTTATATTCTCGCCCATGCCTTGAGCGCTTGTACAAGCTAGGATGGGAGTAGTGAGAACGCATGGTTGTGACCGTGCATTCCGTAGTATGCCTCGTCAGTATGAGAGGATACTAGTGGCTGCATGAGATCAGTATGGACCCGTGGAGTTTAGCTAACTGTCAGGGTAACTTGTACTTGATAAATGCGATGACACTTCCGCTTGCAGAGTAGGTTTCCTACATGTCATTGTTGTGCTTCTAGGAATTAGATGTCAGTTTTTGTGTGATGGAACTTTTTTTTAGTATTCTTTTAGGATTCTTGGACTTATAGAGATTGATACTTTGTGATTTTGATAGCCTATTTGGGACTTGAGATTATCTCTTCGGCACGGTGGGAGTGGATCATTTAGGTTCCACGCGGTCGGGTGGTAGTGTATTTTCCACTCTTATCATTTGAAATCCATTGAAACACCGTGGCTGGAACATTCTTAGTTGGTATTTATCTTCATTCTACTCTTGGAGCATTATGATAGATGATATACCTTATGATGAATGTATTTACTAGTATGTTTCTTACATTGATAATTTGCATATGTTAAATGATGATATCTTATGCTTTATTTTGCATGTTAGTAGGATGTTTTTAGGAGTGACATTCCTACTATGATAATATTGATGATCTCTTCGATGCTTTGCAATGTTACGCATGGAGGGATGGCTATGATCCACGATGGTCTAATGATGCTATTTACGGTTGGGAGGAACCGTGCACTTAGTTATTTATATTTGTGTTATATGATTATCTTCTATGATGGATGTTTATATCTTTATGGTGATGCTATATCATGTATAATATGTGGTTTTCATTTACTTTAATTACATCATGGATTAATATTAGATGATTATGTACTATATTTACATGGATGTTTATTCTTTCATACCTTGTAACATGTACAGTGGATGATTGAGCAATTCTAAAATGTAATTATTAAAAGGACACTTGTATATGGTTTAAGAATGTTGGATGTATCATTGTTATTTCATAAGAAAGTGATGTTAGATGAATAAGTTATGTTTAGATGTGATTCAACTTTAAGGGATCTTTAAAGAATGTAATCTGTTATGCTATGTTTACTTTCAGTTAGATGTTGCTATTGCTTCCGTAAGTGTTGTGAATGATTGATCTTTCATGTTTTTTAAAAAAAATTGTTTGGTAAACTTAGTGAAATTCTTTGGATCCCTTGGCGGGGCATTAGAACCCTCATCTATTCATTTTGAAAAGTTGAATGAGAATTTGTATCGAATTGTTCTTAGAATTCATACTCACATTTGCTCATATTCACATAAACAAAGATTAAGTTTGACCAAAAGTTGATCAGATTTAACCATGGTTGACTTAAGTTGACTAGTTTCAAAAAAAAATTTGAAATAATTAAATGAAATTATTTAATTAAATGGAGTATTTACTTCTAATTAATTAAAAAAAGTTATTTAATTAAATGAGAAGCCATTCCTAATTAATTAAATGAAGTTATTTAATTAAATAAGAAAAGTGTCTCTAATTAATTAAAGATTATTTAATTAAATAGAAAAAGTAAAAATGAGAGCATATCTCATTTTATTAAATTAAATATCTCAACAAAATCTCTCTTCAGTTCAAAAAGGAAAATTTCTAGTACACTATTTATAAAAAATGAGTTAAATCAGTTGACTCTTTTTTCTACTCAAATTGAATCAGTTAACTCCTTATTTTACTCAAATTAAATTTGTTAACTCCCTTTAATTTGAAAATCTCTCTTTATAACTGAACTTCACCTTTAATCATGACCGTTGATTGAAATCGATCTCAACTGTTGATGAATTTCAGGAAAGTCTATTTAAGAGACCCTCATCTCTTCATTTTGAAAGGTTGAATGAGAATTTGCATTGAATTGTTGCTTGAATTCATACTCACATTTTCTCATATTCACATACGCAAAGATCAAGTTTGACCAAAAGTTGACCAAATTTAACCATGGTTGACTTGAGTTGACTAGTTTCGAAAAGAATTTTGAAATAATTAAATGAAATTATTTAATTAAATGGAGTACTTAATTCTAATTAATTAAACAAAGTTATTTAATTAAATGAGAAGCCATTCCTAATTCATTAAATGAAGTTATTTAATTAAATAAGAAAAGTGTCTCTAATTAATTAAAGATTATTTAATTAAATAGAAAAAGTAATTATGAGAGCATATCTTATTTTATTAAATTAAATATCTTAACAAAATCTCTCTTCAGTTCAAAAAAGAAAATTTTCAGTTCACTATTGATAAAAAATGAGTTAAATGAGTTAACTCCTTTTTCTACTCAAATTGAATCAGTTTACTCCTTATTTTACTCAAATTAAATCTGTTAACTCCCTTTGATTCGGAAATCTCCCTTTATGACTGAACTTCACTTTTAATCTTGACCGTTGATTGAAATCAATCTCAACCATTGATGAATTCCAAGAAAGTTTATTTAAGAGACCCTCATCTCTTCATTTTGAAAGGTTGAATGAGAATTTGCATCGAATTGTTGCTGAAATTCATACTCACATTTGCTCATATTCACATACGCAAAGATCAAGTTTGACTAAAAGTTGACCAGATTTAACCACGGTTGACTTGAGTTGACTAGTTTCAAATTTTTTTTTGAAATAATTAAACGAAAATATTTAATTAAATAGAGTACTTACTTCTAATTAATTAAACAAAGTTATTTAATTAAATGAGAAGCCATTCCTAATTAATTAAATGAAGTTATTTAATTAAATAAGAAAAGTGTCTCTAATTAATTAAAAATTATTTAATTAAATAGAAAAAGTAATTATGAGAGCATATGTAGTGTCTGCCCCTGGTTCACATTTTGTTATCGTTGCTGAACTCTTTTAGAACTAGTTTTATGTTGTTGGTTAGCAGCATTCTTTTGAGATTATCAGATATTGTGCTATGGATTCAGTTTATTATGTGATGTGATTATTTATACTCTACATTTCATGTATGTATGATGATTATTTTTAGTGTTCGCAATGATTGATGATGATTATTACATTGCTTTTAGTTATTAATGATGATTAGTAAGATGATTTATTATCATATGTGCTTTCTTATAGATACTTACCCCATACTTGCATGTGTATGGTGTGCATGTTTGTCTTGCGTGTTTGCTTTTGTATGACATGTCTGATATGGTTAAGGAAGGGAGTCGTAGTCACCTGCTAGTCGGGATCTACATGATGCACCACTTCCTACCATTGTCTGTTTAGTTTATTCTATATTGTGTTTGTACATACATGGTTTTTATGCAGGTTGCAGGTACCGGGTATCGACTTTCTTGAATTGCCAAGATGAGCATACCCTATCACATTATCTCAATGATAAGAGAGGGGAGATAAATTCTCAAGTCCAAATCTCAACTCTTTGAGTCATTTGTCCTAATTGAAAAATTAGGACAAGTATCTGAGTTGAATACCCACTGAATGTGTTGGATGACATACTTCATGATTTTTAACCCTTTAGATTTATTTTGTATGATTTGTTCTATGATGGATTTTCATATTTTATCTTGGAGGTCTATGGTGAATTTTTCATTAATTAAGTCTTAATAAATAGATTTAATTAATAAATTATTTATTTGAGAAAATTAATAAAATATCATAATCTTTGATATTTTGATTGTAATTAATTAAATGTGAATTATTGGAAAAAAGAAATTAAATAAAAGAAAACTAGAAATTAAAATTAATAATAATTATAAAATAATAATAAAGTAATAAATAAAATAATAATAATAAAAGTTATAAAAATTAAAATAAAAGTTTTAAAATTTAAATAGAGATTATTTAAAAAGTAAATTAGAATTATAAGCTTGCATGGGAATTAACATGTGTCAACAACGTGGGGGTTAGTGCATCAATTAAGGACAAGGTGTCTACAACTCTATGACTCATAAAAAAGTTTGGAAAAGACCCATGCTTAGTTGGTGACACCTTTTAGCGGTTTCAAGAAGCAACCCAAAAGTTTTTTGAGAGCTCTTTATTTTCAGACATTCATAGAAGCTTAGGAAGGGGGTGGAGAGCAATTGGAGCATTGGAAGACTCAAGAACTCTGAAGAAGGGAGCTTGCTCTGCGAGTTTTTATGAGGAAGAGTGAATTAGCATCAGAATCCAGATAGATTCTTGTGATTTTTCTTATAATATTTTCGCATCATGCATTCTTGTCTTCTTCGTGTCTTCCATATGTCTTCTGAGGAATTTCATATTTTTATTGTATGCATTTTCAATTTGGGCAATTAAATTTATTTGAGAACTTTATATGCATGGATTTAAAAAAAAGAGAGAACGGGTTTGGGTTCGAATTAGAATCAAATTGAAATAGATTTGAAAATGGTTTCAAGATTTATAGCCAAATCCATTAGTGAAATTATTGGATAAATTTAGAGAACAATTACTTTTTAAGAGAAAATTTTTAATTCATCACAAATTGTCCTGTAGCTGCCCCTTGGATAGACCCAAACTCAGTCATTCATAAATTTTTATCGAGATCGAATTTATTCGATCACTCTGGTCAGAATTGGTGCAACTTAGCCCTCTCCAACGTATTTATATTTCAGCCCGATCTAACGGTTTGTTAGGGAGATATGGCCATTGTACTGAGACTGTTTCATTCAAAGACAGATATTTCTCCATTTTCCATAATCAAGAGTTCTTTATGCTTAAAATTCACAAAAATAACATATCAAAGCATGGAATGAATTAAGATATTATTGAAATCTTCCCTTATTAGAATCTTATTAATATGCATTAGTTTTATATGGTTTATTATCTAATCTAATTAAATCAAATTTAATTAAGATTAATTAATAGTAGAAGAAGTGTAATTAATTATTAGTCAATCTAAGTAAATGGATGAGAGAAAATTAAAAGAAATTTTTTTTTAATATAGTTTATATAGTGGACTTTTTATAATGTATATTGAATACTATTTAATATATATTAAACAATTTTAGAGTTGTTTAATGAAGATGATAATGTTAAGAATCTGGAGATTATTTATGTTAAAATCTACAATGAGTCTTATTGGTTTGTGATAGGGATCTCTTTCAAATAACGTTTATATAGACAAAATATTATTAGAACAATTAGAAAATGGAGTCTAATGGTTGATTTTAATATTGATTAAATAATTGTAAGATGATAATTTATATTATGTTGATTTAAATTTAGAAACTCTGAATGATATTGGATTAAGACTGAATTATTATGTTATTGGTTAATATGTTTGAATACCTTAATGGAGTTAAGAATTAGCCAAATATTAACTAATGAGTTTATGGAAGGATTCTATAGATCGAGTATGTATAGTTTGAAGAGTTTATTATTTATTAATGTTTGTAAGGAATAGCAAACTATTAATAAATAATAGTTTAAATAGATGTCAACAAATTTGATTAAAGTTAATCTAGTGAAAATTATTTATTGATTGAAGTTTGGTAAAAGATAATAATTTTTGGAATTGGATTATAATTGATTTTTAATCAATTGATATTCATTGAGTTGATATTATAACTATGATATTAATAATTAAGTTGTGTGATAGAGTCTTATTTGAAAAGATTAATGATAATACGAATTTGTTAAGGGAATGTTGGTATGCTTTGAAAGATGACGAATATGGTCATTTAAGATTTTTAATAATTATTATTGAATTATTAATATGATCTTTTGAGTATTGAATTATAGTTGACTTTTATCATACAGAATTATAGTTAGTTATTAGTCAACTGATATTAATTGGAACGTTGCTATGATTATGTAATTATTAATTAAATCAATCAATGAGAGTTAATTAGATTTAATTAACAATTAAGTTAAGTAATAAAGATTTAATTGATATAATTCTTTTAATAAGATTGTAAAAATATTGATATCAAGTTGATAGGTCTTATTCTTATGACTTGAATGATGACCTTAAATATTTGATGGTGAAGACTTAGTAATATTTAATTGAGGACTGTTAGAATATGGACCTATGTTAATTGATTGATATAATTGATCATTTTAATAAAGTTATAATCTCTTATTCGAAGAATGATAATTGGTCCTCTTATAATATAATGAATAATGATTCTAAAAATGTTGAAAGGTTAATAAATTAGAATATGGATCATGGTTAACTATAAAAGACAATTTAATTAAGGTCAATGATTATCAGTTTAGTGAATATTTATCCTTAAGTTATTCTTAGAATGTAATTCTTAATAATGGAAGGGTAATGCTATCGGAGAATAATTGGGTTGACTTGTAGGTTAAATGATGAAACTTAAAACACTTGAAGTATACTTGCAAATAGAAAATTGGAAACTCTTACACATTATTCAACTATGTGAATTTAGTAAACCAAAACATGTGTTTGCATCGTGTATTCTATATGCTTTTTGTTTTGGATTTTGGGTTGACTAGTGTTGACCAGTCTTAGGTTGTTACTAGAGGCTCGGAGGTTATGAGATGTGATGGCATGTTAATCTTATTTGGTCTTGATCTTTATAAGCCCAACCATGGTAATGTGATCGTATGCTCTATGAAATGTTTGTATTTACTGATTGTTATTGTTCATCAATCTTTATGTGTGAAGCTGAGAGGTATGTGTATGAGACACTTGAGCTAATCATTTTTGAGTCATCGATCAGTTATCCTTGGATTATTTTCTAGTCACCATGATGGGACTGAAATATGGATTTATTCTTTGATGATGTCATGTTGTGACATGTTTGACTCAACCATTTTGGAGTCTTCGATCAGTATGATTTTGAGATATTCTTGGTTGCTTGTTGAGAACCATTTATCTTGAGATATATTTTAGTTATTGAGAACCAATGGATACTTATGATTATCAGTGATGCCTTCAGTTTTCAATAGAGAAATGTTGTGGTCATAATTTTCTATGGATACTTTTTCAGATGCTCATGGAGATTTGATGATTCTTATCTTGGAGATTTGATGATTCTTATCTTGCAGATTTGATGATTCTTATTATGGATATTTGATGCTTTTATGCATATTTGATGATTTTATTATGGTTTATCTTTTATGATTTTGAGATTTATGATTCCATGATCTTAGAGTAAGTAATCTACTTGTAGTGTCGAGAAGTGGCTTGCAATGGGGGTCGGGGCCCTAAGTGGCTGCAAGGGTAACTCATTGTAAGTTTGGTTAATAAGTGATAATATTTACACACTAAATGGAGATTAAATGAACCTAAAAAGATAATTGTTTTGATGTTCTCGCCCATGCCTTGAGTGTTTGTACAAGCTAGGATGAGAGTAGTGAGAATGCATAGTTGTGACCGTGCATTCCGTAGTATGCCTTGTCAGTATGAGAGGATACTAGTGGCCACATGAGATCAGTATAGACCCATGGAGTTTAGCGTGCCTCTGGGAATTAGATGTCGGTTTTGTGTGATGAAACCTTTGAGTTAGTATACTTTTAGGATTCTTGGACTTATAGAGATTTGTGCTTCGTGAATTGATATCCTATTTGGGACTTGAGATTATCTCCTCAGCATGGTGGGAGTGGACCACTTAAGTTACACGCGGTCGGATGGTAGTGTATTTTCACTCTTATCATTTGAGATCCATCCAAGACACCGTGGTTGGAGTATCCTTGGTTGGTATTTATTCTTCATTATGTTCTTGGAGCATTATGATAGATAATATACCTTATGATGGATGTATTTATTGGTATGTTTCATATATTGATAATTTGTTTTACTTTGCATATGTTAGTTGATGATTTATTATGCTTTACTTTGCATGTTAGTAGTATGTTTTAGGAGTAACATTCCTACTATGTTAATACCGATGATCTCTTCGGTGCTTTGGAATGTTACACATGGAGGGATGGCTAGGATTCACGATTGTCTAATAATACTATTTACGGTTGGGAGGAACCGTGCACTTAGCTATTTATGTTTGTGATATATGGTTATCTTTTGTAATGAATGTTTATATCTTTTGTGATGATATATCATGTATGATATGTGGTTTCATTTATGTTATTGCATCATGGATTAATATTAGATGATGATGATGTACTTTATTTACTTGGATGTTTATTCTTTTAAACTTTTCATACCCTGTGATATGTACAGTGGATGATTGAGCTAAACTAAAATATAATTACAAAAAAACACTTGTATATTGTTTAAGTACATTGGATGTATCATTGTTATTTCATAAGATGGAATGTTAGATGAATAGTTAATTTAGATGTGATACAACGTTAAGGGATCTTTACAGAATGTAGCCTATTATGTATATATGTTATGTTTATTTTCATTTGAATTGTTGCTATTGCTTCCGCAAATGTAATGAATGGTTACTATTGATCAAAAATGAGTTAAATCAGTTGACTTTTTTTCTACTCAAATTGAATCAGTTAACTCCTTATTTTACACAAATTAAATCTGTGAACTCCTTTTAATTTGAAAATCTCCCTTTATGATTAAACTTCACCTTTAATCCTGACCGTTGATTGAAATCGATCTCAACCGTTAATGAATTCCAGGAAACTCTATTTAAGAGACCCTCATCTCTTCATTTTGAAAGGTTGAATGAGAATTTGCATCGAATTGTTGCTGGAATTCATACTCACATTTGCTCATATTCACATACGCAAAGATCAAGTTTGACCAAAAGTTGACCAAATTTAACCACGGTTGACTTGAGTTGACTAGTTTCGAAAAGAATTTTAAAATAATTAAATGAAATTATATAATTAAATGGAGTACTTCTAATTAATTAAACAAAGTTATTTAATTAAATGAGAAGTCATTGCTAATTAATTAAATAAAGTTATTTAATTAAATATGAAAAGTGTCTCTAATTAATTAAAGATTATTTAATTAAATAGAAAAAGTAATTATGACAAAATGTCTCATTTTATTAAATTAAATATCTCAACAAAATCTCTTTATTTTGAAAGGTTGAATGAGAATTTGCATCAAATTATTGTTGGAATTCATACTCATATTTGCTCATATTCACTTACGCAAAGATCAAGTTTGACCAAAAGTTGACTAGATTTAAATCTCAAAAAAATCTCTCTTCAGTTCAAAAAGGGAAATTTTCAGTTCACTATTGATCAAAAATGAGTTAAATCAGTTAACTCCTTTTTCTACTCAAATTGAATCAGTTAACTCCTTATTTTACTCAAATTAAATCTGTTAACTCCCTTTAATTTGAAAATCTCCCTTTAAGACTGAACTTCACCTTTAATCTTGACCGTTGATTGAAATCGATCTTAATCGTTGATGAATTCTAGGAAAGTCTATCTAAGAGACCCTCATCTCTTCATTTTGAAAGGTTGAATGAGAATTTGCATCGAATTGTTACTGGAATTCATTCTCACATTTGCTCATATTCACATACGCAAAGATCAAGTTTGACCAAAAGTTGACCAGATTTAACCACAGTTGACTAGTTTCGAAAATAATTTTGAAATAATTAAACAAAATTATTTAATTAAATGCAGTACTTACTTCTAATTGATTAAACAAAGTTATTTAATTAAATGAGAAGCCATTCCTAATTAATTAAATGAAGTTATTTAATTAAATAAGAAAAGTGTCTTCAATTAATTAAAGATTATTTAATTAAATAGAAAAAGTAATTATGACAAAATATCTCATTTTATTAAATTAAATATCTCAACAAAATCTCTCCTCAGTTGAAAAAGGAAAATTTTCAGTTCACTATTGATCAAAAACAAGTTAAATCAGTTAACTCCTTTTGCTACTCAAATTCAATCAGTTAACTCCTTATTTTACTCAAATTAAATCTATTAACTCCCTTTAATTTGAAAATATCCCTTTATGACTGAACTTCACCTTTAATGCTGACTGTTGATTGAAATCGATCTCAACCGTTGATGAATTCTAGAAAATTCTATTTAAGAGACCTTCATCTCTTCATTTTGAAAGGTTGAATGAGAATTTGCATCGAATTGTTGCTGGAATTCATACTCACATTTTCTCATATTCACATACGCAAAGATCAAGTTTGACCAAAAGTTGACCAGATTTAAATCTCAACAAAATCTCTCTTCAGTTCAAAAAGGAAAATTTCCAATTCACTATTGATAAAAAATGAGTTAAATTAGTTAACACCTTTTTCTTCTCAAATTGAATCAGTTAACTCCTTATTTTAATCAACTAAAATCTGTTAACTCTCTTTAATTTGGAAATCTCCCTTTATGACTGAACTTCACCTTTAATCCTGACCGTTGATTGAAATCGATCTCAACCGTTGATGAATTCCAGGAAAGTCTATTTAAGAGACCCTCATCTCTTCATTTTGAAAGGTTGAATGAGACTTTGCATCGAATTGTTGCTAGAATTCATACTCACATTTGCTCATATTCACATACGCAAGGATCAAGTTTGACCAAAAGTTGACCAGATTTAACCACAGTTGACTAGTTTCGAAAATAATTTTGAAATAATTAAACGAAATTATTTAATTGAATGGAGTACTTACTTCTAATTAATTAAAGAAAGTTATTTAATTAAATGAGAAGTCATTCCTAATTAATTAAATGAAGTTATTTAATTTAATAAGAAAAGTGTCTCTAATTAATTAAAGATTATTTAATTAAATAGAAAAAGTAATTATGAGAGCATATCTCATTTTATTAAATTAAATATCTCAACAAAATCTCTCTTCAGTTCAAAAAGGAAAAGTTTCAGTTCACTATTGATCAAAAATGAGTTAAATCAGTTAACTCCTTTTTTTACTCAAATTGAATCAGTTAACTCCTTATTTTACTCAAATTAAATCTGTTAACTCCCTTAAATTTGAAAATCTCCCTTTATGACTGAACTTCACCTTTAATTTTGACCGTTAAATTGAAATCAATCTCAACCGTTGATGAATTCCAAGAAAGTCTATTTAAGAGACCCTCATCTCTTCATTTTGAAAGTTTGAATGAGAATTTGCATCAAATTGTTGCTAGAATTCATACTCACATTTGCTCATATTCATATACGCAAAGATTAAGTTTGACCAAAAATTGATCAGATTTAACCACAGTTGACTAGTTTTGAAAAGAATTTTGAAATAATTAAACAAAATTATTTAATTAAATGGAGTACTTCTAATTAATTAAACAAAGTTATTTAATTAAATGAGAAGCCATTCCTAATTAATTAAATGAAGTTATTTAATTAAATAAAAAAATTGTCTCTAATTAATTAAAGATTATTTAATTAAATAGAAAAAGTAATTATTAGAGCATATCTCATTTTATTGAATTAAATATTTCAACAAAATCTCTCTTTAGTACAAAAAGGGAAATTTTCAGTTCACTATTGATCAAAAAAGAGTTAAATCAATTAATTTCTTTTTCTACTCAAATTGAATCAGTTAACTCCTTATTTTACTCAAATTAAATCTGTTAAGTCTCTTTAATTTGGAAATCTCTCTTTATGACTGAACTTCACCTTTAATCCTGACCGTTAATTGAAATCGATCTCAACCATTGATGAATTATAAGAAAGTCTTTTTAAGAGACCCTCATCTCTTCATTTTGAAAGGTTGAATGAGAATTTGCGTCGAATTGTTGCTAGAATTCATAGTCATATTTGCTCATATTCACATACGCAAAGATCAAATTTGACCAAAAGTTGACGAGATTTAACCACAGTTGACTAGTTTTGAAAAGAATTTTGAAATAATTAAACAAAATTATTTAATTGAATGGAGTACTTACTTCTAATTAATGAAACAAAGTTATTTAATTAAATGAGAAGCCATTCGTAATTAATTAAATGAAGTTATTTAATTAAATAAGAAAAGTGTCTCTAATTAATTAAAGATTATTTAATAAAATAGAAAAAGTAATTATGAGAGCATATCTCATTTTATTAAATTAAATATCTCAACAAAATCTCTCTTCAATTCAAAAAGGGAAATTTCTAGTTCACTATTGATCAATAATGAGTTCAATCATTAACTCTTTTTTTTACTCAAATTGAATCAGGTAACTCTTTATTTTACTCAAATTAAATCTGTTAACTCTATAATGCCCCGCCAAGGGATTCAAAGAATTTTACTAAGTTTTCCAAACAATTTTTTTATTTTATTTTAAACATGAAAGATAAAACTATTCATAATATTTGCGGAAGCAATATAACATATATACATAACAGGCTACATTCTTTAAAGATCCCTTAACGTTGTACCACATCTAAATTAACTATTCATCTAACATCTCATCCTTATGAAATAACAATGATACATCCAATGTACTTAAACAATATACAACTATCTTTTTGTAATTATATTTTAGTTTAGTTCAATCATCCATTGTACATATCACAGGGTATGAAAAGCTTAAAAGAATAAACATCCAAGTAAATAAAGTACATCATCAACATCTAATATTAATCCATGATGCAATAACATAAATGAAACCACATATCATACATGATACATCATTACAAAAGATATAAACATCTATCACAAAAGATAACCATATATCACAAACATAAATAACTAAGTGCAGGGTTCCTCCCAATCGTAAATAGCATCATTAGACCATCATGGATCCTAGCCATCCCTCCGTGCATAACATTCCAAAGCATCGAAGAGATCATCGGTATTAACATAGTAAGAATGTTACTCCTAAAACATCCTACTAACATGCAAAGTAAAGCATAATAAATCATCAATGAACATATGCAAAGTAAAGCAAATCATCAATATAAGAAACATATCAGTAAATACATCCATCATAAGGTATATTATCTATCATAATTCTCTAAGAACATAATGAAGAATAAATACCAACCATGGATACTCCAGCCACGGTGTCTCGGACGGATCTCAAATGATAAGAGTGAAAATACACTACCACCCGACCGCGTGGAACCTAAGTGGTCCACTCCCACTGTGCTGAGGAGATAATCTCAAGTCCCAAACAGGATATCAATTCGCGAAGCAAAAATATCTATAAGTCCAGAAATCTTAAAAGTATACTAACTCAAAGGTTCCATCACACAAAACTGACATCTAAATCCTAGAGGCACAACAATGACATGTAGGAAACCTACTCTGCAAGCAGGAAAGTGTCATCGCAATTATCATGCACAAGTTACCCTGGCAGTTAGCTAAACTCCATGGGTCCATACTGATCTCATGCGGCCACTAGTATCCTCTCATAGTGATGAGGCATACTATAGAATGCACAGTCGCAACCATGCATTCTCACTACTCCCATCCTAGCCTGTACAAGCACTCAAGGCATGGGCGAGAATATCAAAACAATTATCTTCTTAAGTTCATTTAATCCCCATTTAGTGTGTAAATGTTATCACTTATTAACCAAACTTACAATGAGTTACCCTGGAAGCCACTTAGGGCCCCGACCTCCATTGCAAGCCACTTCTCGACACTACAAGTAGATTACCTACCCTAAGCTCATGGAAACATAAATCTCAAAATCATAAAAAATAATCCATAATAAAATCATCAAATATGCATAAAAGCATCAAATATCCATAATAAGAATCATCAAATCTCCAAGATAAGAATCATCAAATCTCCATGAGCATCTGAAAAAGCATCCATAGAAAATTATGACCACAAAATTTCTCTATTGGCAACTGAAGGCATCACTGATAATCATAAGTATCAATTGGTTCTCAATAACCAAAATATATCTCAAGATAAATAGTTCTCAACAAGCAACCAATAATATCTCAAAATCATACTGATGGAAGACTCCAAAATGGTTGAGTTAAACATGTCAGAACATGACATCATCAAGAAATAAATCCACATTTCAGTCCCATCATGGCGACTAGAAAGTAATTCAAAGATAACTAATCGATGACTCAAAAATGATTAGCTCAAGCATCTCAGATATATATACATCTCAGCTTCACACATGAAGGCTGAAGAACAAATATAAACATTTCATAGAGCATACGATCGCATAACCATGGTTGGGCTTATAAAGATCAAGACTAAATAAGATCAACATGCCATCACATCTCATAACCCTCGAGCCTCTGGTAACAACCTAGGACTGGTCAACACTAGTCAACTCAAAACTCAAAACAAGAAGCATATAGAATACACGATGCAAACACATGTTTTGGTTTACTAAATTCACATAATTGAATAATGTGTAGGGGTTTTCAGTTTTCTGTTTGCAAGTATACTTTCAATTGTTTTAAGTTTCATCATTTGACCTACAAGTCAACCCAATTGTTCCCCGCTAGCATTATTCTAAGAATAACTTAAGGATAATTATTTACTCATTAAATTGATCATCACTGACCTTTAATTAAATTGTTCTTTATATTTAACCATGATCTATAATCTAATTGATTAACTCTTCTTTAATGTTACTTCAACTTTTCAACATAATCAAGGATCATTATTCGTTTAGGTTATAAGTAAGCCAGTTACTAGTCTTCAAATAAGAAGATTATAACTTAATTAAAATGATCAATTACATCAATCAATTAACATAGGTCCATATTCTAATAGTCCTCAATTAAATATTATTAAGTCTTCATCATTAAATATCTAAGGTCATCATTGAAGTCATAAGAATAAAACCTATCAACTTGATATCAATATTTCTACAATCTTATTAAAAGAATTATATCAATTAAATCTTCATTACTTAATTGTTAATTAAATCTAATTAACTCTCATTGATTGATTTAATTAATAATTATATAATCATAGCAACGTTCCAATTAATATCAGTTGACTAATAACTAACTAGAATTCTGTAAGATAAAAGTCAACTATAATTCAATACTCAAATGATCATATTAATAGTTTAATAACAATACCTTGATAAATATTACATACAAACTATGTTGCAAATCTTAATAATAATTTCGTATGACCACATTTGTCATTCTATCAATGAAAACTAACTTTTTTTTGACAAACCCATATTATTGATAATCATTTAGTTAAACCTCATTTGATTCAACTAATTATCGATCAACTATATTCCATTTCATTAACATTAGGATTAGTAATAGTTTAATAACTAATAACAAGTTAAAATAAATCTACAATAATAGATTATTTATTATTTTTGCTAACAATGATGTCACTAGTAAATTAAATATAACTTCCTTAAGAATTGTTCCCCGGATAAGATTTACCAATAATCAATAGGTAACCATTTGTCCAAAATAATCTTTGATGATTCTAAGTATAATGATCACCAACTTCATTAATCAAAATTTCATTCATGATAACATGAATTCATTTCCATTGTATTTTTCCCCCCTTAATTTGATCTCAACTAAATTCTTAATACTATACTTCAATTATTAACTAATCTCAATTAGATTGAACTTAATTGAATCAATTAATAATTATATAAACTTATATATACTATCTTTCATTAATAATTTGTTAAACTTAACAATTATTAATAAATAATAACTCACTAATAATTTTAATATTCAACTATAATGATTGATATTCGAACCAATCAATGAATAACAACTAAATCATTAGTATCTCTTTTCTTTTAATTTTTTCTCATTTAAAAATCTATTTACATAGATTGACTAATAATTAATTACACTTCTTCTACTATTAACTAATCTTAATTAAATTTGATTTAATTAGATTAGATAATAAACCATATAAAACTAATGCATATTAATAAGATTCTAATAAGAGAAGATTGGAATAATATCTTAATTCATTCCATGCTTTGATATATTATTTTTGTGAAGTTTAAGCATAAAAAACTCTTAGTTATGAGAAATGAAGAAATATCTGTCATTGAATAAAACAGTCTCAGTACAACGGCCATATCTCCTTAATGAACCATTGGATCGGGCTGAAATTAAAATATGTTGGAGAGCGCCAAGTTGCGCCAATTTTGACTAGAGCGATTGAATAAATTTGATCACGATAAAAAGTTATGAATGACTGAGTTCGGGTCTATCCAAGGGGTAGTGACAGGACAATCTGTGATGAATTAAGAATTTCTTGTTAAAATAATTGTTTTCTAAATTTAACCATAAAAGGGTTTGTTCATATGCGTCTAAAAATATAATTGATAGAAAGATTACATCTAATCATTCGAATTTTCACCATAAAATTTCTATTCTAATTCCAAATGTTGTCTTTCTAATTTAATATAAATTCGAACCCAAACTCGATTAAAATTTAATTTCTTTAAATTCATGCATATAAAATTCTCAAATAAATTTAACTGCCCAAATTGAAAATGCATACAATAAAAATATGAAATTCCTCAGAAGACATATGGAAGACACGAAGAAGACAGGAATGCATGATGCAGAAATAGCATAAGAAAAATCACAAGAATCTACCCGAATTCTGATGCTAATTCGCTCTTCCTCAGAAAACTCGCAGAGCAAGCTCTCTTCTTCAGAGTTCTTGAGTCCTCCAATGCTCCAATTGCTCTCCACCCCCTCTTTAAGCTTCTATGAATGCCTGAATATAAAGAGATCTCAAGAAACCTTTGGATTGCTTCTTGAAACCGCTAAAAGCTGTCACCAACTAAGCATGGGTCTTTTCCAACTAAGCATGTAAGCTTTGAAGCTTCTATTTTTTTTTTAACTTGCAACTCCCATTAAGCTTGTAGCTTCCATTAAGCTTTTCATTTAAGCTTCTATGAATGCTTGAATATCAAGAGCTCTCAAAAAAATCTTTGGAATGCTTCTTGAAACCGCTGAAAAGTGTCACCAACTCAGCATGGGTCTTTTTCAATTCTTTTTGATGAGTCATAGAATTGTAGACACCTTGTGCTTAATTGATGCACTAACCTCCATGTTGTTGACACATGTTAATTCTCATGCAAGCCTATAACTCCAATTTACTTTTTAAATAATCTCTATTTAAATTTTATAACTTTCATTTTAATTTTTATAACTTTTATTATTATTATTTTATTTATTACTTTATTATTATTTTATAATAATTATTAATTTTAATTTTTAGTTTTCTTTTATTTAATTACTTTTTCTAAATAATTCACATTTAATTAATTACAATCAAAATATCAAAGATCTTGACATTTTATTAATTTTCTCAAATAAATAATTTATTAATTAAATCTATTTATTAAGACTTAATTAATGAAAAATTCACCATAGACCTCCAAGATAAAATATGAAAACCCATCATAGAACAAATCATACAAAATAAATCTAAAGGGTTAAAAATTACGAAATATGTCATCCGACACATTCGGTGGGTATTCAACTCAAATACTTGTCTTAATTTTTCAATTAGGACAAATGGCTCAAAGGGTTGGGATTTGGACTTGAGAATTTATCTCCCCTCTCTTATCATTGAGATAATGTGATAGGGTACGCTCATCTTGACAATTCAAAAAAGTCGATACCCGATACCTGCAACCTGCATAAAAACCATGCATGTACAAACACAATATATACTAAACTAAACAGACAATGGTACTAAGTGGTGCATCGTGTAGATCCTGACTAGCAAGTGACTGCGACTCCCTTCCTTAACCACATCAGACACGCCATACAAAAGCAAACACGCAAGACAAACACGCATACCATACACATGCAAGCATGGGGTAAGTATCCATAAGAAAGCACATATGATAATAAATCATCTTACTAATCATCATTAATAATTGAAAGCAATGTAATAATCATCATCAATAATTGTGAACACTAAAAATAATCATCATACATACATGAAATGTAGAGTCTAAGTAATCTCATCACATAATAAACTGAATCCATAGCAAAATATCTGATAATCTCAAAAGAATGTTGCTAAACAACAATATAAAACTAGTTCTAAAAGAGTTCAGCAATGATAACAAAATGCGAACTATGGGAAAGCACTACAAACTCTCTTTAATTTGGAAATCTCCCTTTATGACTGAACTTCACCTTTAATACTGATCGTTGATTGAAATCGAACTCAACCGTTGATAAATTCCAAGAAAGTCTATTTAAGAGACCCTCATCTCTTCATTTTGAAAGGTTGAATGAGAATTTGCATCGAATTGTTGCTGAAATTCATACTCACATTTGCTCATATTCACACACGCAAAGATCAAGTTTGACCAAAAGTTGACCAGATTTAACCATGGTTGACTTGAGTTGACTAGTTTCAAATTTTTTTTTGAAATAATTAAATGAAATTATTTAATTAAATAGAGTACTTACTTCTAATTAATTAAACAAAGTTATTTAATTAAATGAGAAGCCATTTCTAATTAATTAAATGAAGTTATTTAGTTAAATAAGAAAAGTGTCTCTAATTAATTAAAGATTATTTAATTAAATTGGAAAAAGTAATTATGAGAGCATATCTCATTTTATTAAATTAAATATCTCAACAAAATCTCTCTTCGATTCAAAAAGAGAAATTTTCAGTTCACTATTGATAAAAAATAAGTTAAATCAGTTAACTCTTTTTTCTACTCAAATTGAATCAGCTAACTCCTTATTTTACTCAAATTAAATCTATTAACTCCCTTTAATTTGGCAATCGACATTTATGACTGAACTTCACCTTTAATCCTAACCGTTGATTGAAATCGATCTCAACCGTAGATGAATTCAAGGAAAGTCTATTTAAGAGACCCTCATCTCTTCATTTTGAAAGGTTGAATGAGAATTTGCATCGAATTGTTGCTTGAATTCATACTCACATTTGCTCATATTCACATATGCAAAGATCAAGTTTGATCAAAAGTTGACCAGATTTAACTACGGTTGACTTGAGTTGACTAGTTTCGAAAAGAATTTTGAAATAATTAAATGAAATTATTTAATTAAATGGATTACTTACTTCTAATTAATTAAACAAAGTTATTTAATTAAATGAGAAGCCATTCCTAATTAATCAAATAAAGTTATTTAATTAAATAAGAAAAGTGTCTATAATTAATTAAATAGAAAAAGTAATTATGAGAGCATATCTCATTTTATTAAATTAAATATCTCAACAAAATCTCTCTTCAGTTCAGAAAAGGAAATTTCTAGTTCACTATTGATAAAAAAATGAGTTAAATCAGTTAACTCCTTTTTCTACTCAAATTGAATTAGTTAACTCCTTATTTTACTCAAATTAAATCTTTTAACTCCCTTTAATTTGGAAATCTCCTTTTATGACTGAACTTCACTTTTAATTCTGACCGTTGATTGAAATCGATCTCAACCGTTGATGAATTGCAGGAAAGTCCATTTAAGAGACCCTCATCTCTTCATTTTGAAAGGTTGAATGAGAATTTGCATCGAATTGTTCTTCGAATTCAAACTCACATTTGCTCATATTCACATACGCAAAGATCAAGTTTCACCAAAAGTTGTCCAGATTTAACCACGGTAGACTTGAGTTGACTAGTTTTGAAAAGAATTTTCAAATAATTAAATGAAATTATTTAATTAAATGGAGTACTTATTTCTAATTAATTAAACAAAGTTATTTAATTAAATGAGAAGCCATTCCTAATTAATTAAATGAAGTTATTTAATTAAACAAGAAAAGTGTCTCTAATTAATTAAAGATTATTTAATTAAATAGAAAAAGTAATTATGAGAGCATATCTAATTTTATTAAATTAAATATCTCAACAAAATCTCTCTTCAGTTCAAAAAGAGAAATTTTTAGTTCACTATTGATAAAAAATAAGTTAAATCATTTAACTCTTTTTTCTACTCAAATTGAATCAGTTAACTCTTTATTTTACTAAAATTAAATCTGTTTACTCTCTTTAATTTGGAAATCTACCTTTATTATTGAACTTCGCCTTTAATCCTGACCATTGATTGAAATCAATCTCAACCGTTGATGAATTTCAAAAAAAGTTTATTTAAGAGACCCTCATCTCTTCATTTTGAAAGGTTGAATGAGAATTTGCATCGAATTGTTGTTGAAATTCATATGCACATCTGCTCATATTCACATACGCAAAGATCAAGTTTGACCAAAAGTTGACCAGATTTAACCACGGTTGACTTGAGTTGACTAGTTTTGAAAAAAAATTTAAAATAATTAAACGAAATTATTTAATTAAATGGAGTACTTACTTCTAATTAATTAAACAAAGTTATTTAATTAAGTGAGAAGCCATTCCTAATTAATTAAATGAAGTTATTTAATTAAATAAGAAAAGTGTCTCTAATTAATTAAAGATTATTTAATTAATTAAAAAAAGTAATTATGAGAGCATATCTCATTTTATTAAATTAAATATCTCAACAAAATCTCTCTTCAGTTCAAAAAGGGAAATTTTTCGTTCATTATTGATCAAAAGTGAGTTAAATCAGTTAACTCCTTTTTCTACTCAAATTGAATCAGTTAACTCCTTATTTTACTCAAATTAAATCTGTTAACTTTCTTTAATTTGAAAATCTCCCTTTATGACTGAACTTCACCTTTAATCCTGACCGTTGATTGAAATCGATCTCAACCGTTGATGAATTCCAAGAAAGTCTATTTAAGAGACCCTCACCTGTTCGTTTTGAAAGGTTCAATGAGAATTTGCATTGAATTGTTGCTGGAATTCATACTCACATTTGCTCATATTCACATACGTAAAGATCAAGTTTGACCAAAAGTTGACCAGATTTAACCATAGTTGACTTGAGTTGACTACTTTTGAAAAGAATTTTGAAATAATTTTAAAAAATTATTTAATTAAATGGAGTACTTACTTCTAATTAATTAAACAAAGTTATTTAATTAAATGAGAAGCCATTCTTAACTAATTAAATTAAGTTATTTAATTAAATAAGAAAAGTGTCTCTAATGAATTAAAGATTATTTCATTAAATAGAAAATGTAATTATGAGAGCATATCTCATTTTATTAAATTAAATATCTCAACAAAATCTCTCTTCAGTTCAAAAAGAGAAATTTCCAGTTCACTATTGATAAAAAATGAGTTAAATCAATTAACTCTTTTTTCTACTCAAATTGAATCAGTTAACTCCTTATTTTACTCAAATTAAATCTATTAACTCCCTTTTATTTGGAAATCTCCCTTTATGACTGAACTTCACTTTTAATACTGACTATTGATTGAAATCGATCTCAACCCTTACTTAATTCCAAGAAAGTCTATTTAAGAGACCCTCATCTCTTCATTTTGAAAGGTTGAATGAGAATTTGCATCGAATTGTTGCTAGAATTCATACTCGCCTTTGCTCATATTCACATACGCAAAGATCATGTTTGACCAAAAGTTGACCAAATTTAACCACGATTCACTTGAGTTGACTAGTTTCGAAAAGAATTTTGAAATAATTAAATGAAATTATTTAATTAAATGGAGTGCTTAATTCTAATTAATTAAACAAAGTTATTTAATTAAATGAGAAGCCATTCCTAATTAATTAAATGAAGTTATTTAATTAAATAATAAAATTATCTCTAATTAATTAAAGATTATTTAATAAAATAAAAAAAGTAATAATGAGAGCATATCTCATTTTATCAAATTAAATATCTCAACAAATTCTCTCATAAGTTCAAAAAGGGAAATTTTTAGTTCACTATTGATCAAAAGTAAGTTAAATGAGTTAACTCCTATTTCTACTCAAATTGAATCAGTTAACTCCTTTTTTTACTCAAGTTAAATTTGTTTACTCCCTTGAATTTGAAAATCTCCCTTTATGACTGAACTTCACCTTTAATCCTGACTAATGATTGAAATCGATCTGAACCGTTGATGAATTCCAAGAAAGTCTATTTAAGAGACCCTCATCTCTTCATTTTGAAAGGTTGAATGAGAATTTGTATCAAATTGTTTTTTGAATTCATACTCACATTCGCTCATATTCACATACGCAAAGATCAAGTTTGATCAAAAGTTGACCAGATTTAACCACGGTTGACTTGAGTTGACTAGTTTCGAAAAGAATTTTGAAATAATTAAAAAAAATTATTTAATTAAATGGTGTACTTACTTCTAATTAATTAAACAAAGTTATTTAATTAAATGAGAAGCCATTCCTAATTAATTAAATGAAGTTATTTAATTAAATAAGAAAAGTGTCTCTAATTAATTAAAGATTATTTAATTAAATAGAAAAAGTAATTAAGAGAGCATATCTCATTTTATTAAATTAAATATCTCAACAAAAACTCTCTTCAGTTCAAAAAGAAAAATTTCCAATTCACTATTGATAAAAAAAGAGTTAAATCAGTTAACTCTTTTTTTCTTCTCAAATTGAATCAGTTAACTCCTTATTTTACTCAAATTAAATCTGTTAACTTTCTTTAATTTGGAAATCTCCCTTTATGACTGAACTTCACCCTTAATCCTGATCGTTGATTGCAATCGATCTCAACCGTTGATGAATTCCAAGAAAGTCTATTTAAGAGACCCTCATCTCTTCATTTTGAAAAGTTTAATGAGAATTTGCATCGAATTGTTGCTGGAATTCATACTCATATTTGCTCATATTCACATACGCAAAGATCAAGTTTGACCAAAAGTTGATCAGACTTAACCACGGTTGACTTGAGTTGACTAGTTTCGAAAAGAATTTTCAAATAATTAAACAAAATTATTTAATTAAATGGAGTACTTACTTCTAATTAATTAAACAAAGTTATTTAATTAAATGAGAAGTCATTCCTAATTAATTAAATGAAGTTATTTAATTAAATAAGAAAAGTGTCTCTAATTAATTAAAGATTATTTAATTAAATATAAAAAATAATTATGAGAGCATATCTCATTTTATTAAATTAAATATCTCAACAAAAACTCTCTTCAGTTCAAAAAGAAATTTTTTTAATTAACTATTGATAAAAAATTAGTTAAATGAGTTAACTCTTTTTTTCTTCTCAAATTGAATCAGTTAACTCCTTATTTTACTCAAATTAAATCTGTTAACTCCATTTAATTTGGAAATCTCCCTTTATGACTTAACTTCACCTTTAATCCTGACCATTGATGAATTTCGAGAAAGTCTATTTAAGAGACTGTCATCTCTTCATTTTGAAAGGTTGAATGAGAATTTGCATCGAATTGTTGCTGAAATTCATACTCACATTTGCTCATATTCACATACCCACAGATCAAGTTTGACCAAAAGTTGATCAGACTTAACCACGGTTGACCTAAGTTAACTAGTTTCGAAAAGAATTTTCAAATAATTAAATAAAATTATTTAATTAAATGGAGTACTTACTTCTAATTAATTAAACAAAGTTATTTAATTAAATGAGAAGTCATTCCTAATTAATTAAATGAAGTTATTTAATTAAATAAGAAAAGTGTCTCTAATTAATTAAAGATTATTTAATTAAATATAAAAAATAATTATGAGAGCATATCTAATTTTATTAAATTAAATATCTCAGCAAAAACTCTCTTTAGTTCAAAAAGAAAAATTTTCAATTAACTATTGATAAAAAATGAGTTAAATCAGTTAACTCCTTCTTTCTTCTCAAATTGAATCAGTTAACTCCTTATTTTACTCAAATTAAATCTGTTAACTCCCTTTAATTTGGAAATCTCCCTTTATGACTAAACTTCACCTTTAATCCTGACCGTTGATGAATTCCAAGAATGTCTATTTAAGAGACCCTCATCTCTTCATTTTGAAACGTTGAATGAGAATTTGCATCGAATTGTTGCTGAAATTCATACTCACATTTGCTCATATTCACATACGCAAAGATCAAGTTTGACCAAAAGTTGATCAGACTTAACCATGGTTGACTTGAGTTGACTAGTTTCGAAAAGAATTTTGAAATAATCAAACGAAATTATTTAATTAACTGGAGTACTTACTTCTAATTAATTAAACAAAAATATTTAATTAAATGAGAAGTCATTCCTAATTAGTTAAATGAAGTTATTTAATTAAATAAGAAAAGAGTCTCTAATTAATTAAAGATTATTTAATTAAGTAGAAAAAGTAATTATGAGAGGGTATCTCATTTTATTAAATTAAATATCTCAACAAAATCTCTCTTCAGTTCAAAAAGGGGAATTTCCAGTTCACTATTGATAAAAAATGAGTTAAATCAGTTAACTCCTTTTTCTACTCAAATTGAATCAGTTAACTCCTTATCTTACTCAAATTAAATATGTTAACTCCCTTTAATTTGGAAATTTCCCTTTATGACTGAACTTCACTTTTAATCCTGACCGTTGATTGAAATCGATCTCAACCGTTGATGAATTCCAGGAAAGTCTATTTAAGAGACCCTCATCTCTTCATTTTGAAAGGTTGAATGAGAATTTGCATCGAATTATTGCTGGAATTCATACTCACATTTGCTCATATTCAGATATGCAAAGATCAAGTTTGACCAAAAGTTGACCAGATTTAACCACGATTGACTAGTTTTGAAATTTTTTTTGAAATAATAAAATGAAATGATTTAATTTAATGGAGTACTTACTTCTAATTAATTAAACAAAGTTATTTAATTAAACAAGAAAAGTGTCTCTAATTAATTAAAGATTATTTAATTAAATAGAAAAAGTAATTCTGAGAGCATATCTAATTTTATTAAATTAAATATCTCAACAAAATCTCTCTTCAGTTCAAAAAGAGAAATTTCTAGTTCACTATTGATAAAAAATGAGTTAAATCAATTAACTCTTTTTTCTACTCAAAATGAATCAGTTAACTCCTTATTTTACTCAAATTAAATCTATTAACTCCTTTTAATTTGGAAATCTCCCTTTATGACTGAACTTCAATTTTAATCCTGACCGTTGATTGAAATCGATCTCAACCGTTGCTGAATTGCAAGAATGTCTATCTAGGAGACCCTCATCTCTTGATTTTGAAAGGTTGAATGAGAATTTGCATCGAATTGTTACGGGAATTCATACTCACATTTGCATATATTCACATACGCAAAGATCATGTTTGACCAAAAGTTGACCAGATTTAACCACGATTGACTTGAGTTGACTAGTTTCGAAAAGAATTTTGGAATAACTAAACGAAATTATTTAATTAAAATGAGTACTTACTTCTAATTAATTAAGCAAAGTTATTTAATTAAATGAGATTCCATTCCTAATTAATTAAATGAAGTTATTTAATTAAATAAGAAAACTGTCTCTACTTAATTAAAGATTATTTAATTAAATAGAAAAAGTAATTATGAGAGCATATCTCATTTTATTAAATTAAATATCTCAACAAAATCTCTCTTCAGTTCAAAAAGAGAAATTTCTAGTTTACTATTGATAAAAAATAAGTTAAATCAATTAACTCCTTTTTTCTACTCAAATTGAATCAGTTAACTTTTTATTTTACTCAAATTAAATACGTTAACTCCCTTTAATTTAGAAATCTCTCTTTATGACTGAACTTCACCTTTAATCCTGACCGTTGATTGAAATCGATCTCAACCATTGATGAATTCTAAGAAAGTCTATTTAAGAGACCCTCATCTCTTCATTTTGAAAGGTTAAATGAGAATTTGCATCGAATTGTTGCTGGAATTGATACACACATTTGCTCATATTCACATACGCAAAGATAAAGTTTGACCAAAAGTTGACCAGATTTAACCACAGTTGACTAGTTTCAAAAAGAATTTTGAAATTATTTTATGAAATTATTTAATTAAATGGAGTACTTACTTCTAATTAATCAAACAAAGTTATTTAATTAAATGAGAAGCCATTCCTAATTAATTAAATGAAGTTATTTAATTTTTGAGGCCTCACCTAATTCGTCATAGTACCAATGAGATAATTGCATTACGGTGATTTTAATCCTATGTTTGATACTCTTTTAAGACTGTAGGGTTATGTCATTTTAATATCTACATTTTGATTATCCACAATTACCTCTGCATATTATGACTTAATTGATGCATTTAATTATTCTATTTCATGTTGTAAGCTATTGACATTGCTTTAATCGAAATTGAATGGTAGAAATGCTTGTAATATAAGAAGGTAATGTTGAAGTGGAAATTAGAGTTAAAAGATAATTTTTGTTATGCATTGAGACCGAACTCGCATACCTAGGGATTCAATAGTTATGGATTCAGCATCTTGTCATAGAATATGAAGTTATTCAGAATATTAAATTGGCCATGTTATGTTGATAAGTAATAGTTTTATAGTATTTTTAACATTTTACATGGAAATTGTTAGAAGAAGTAATGTAATTATAAGGAATGAAGTATGGAACTCAAATGTCGAATGTGATATGTAAGTTTTGATATTTTAATATTTTGAAGGTTATATTTGAAATGATTAAGAAAGGGAAAGTGAATTTGACATGATGAAATATATTCAAGTCTAATGTTGAATGAGATAATGATTTATTTTACATATGCTTATATGATTTTATTGGACTACTGACGCTCGAGTTTAGTGTGCAGCAATTGGACCATGGGTTAAAGGGGAATTAAGGCTCAAACTACTACAAACAGGACATAACCAAGGTTGAATCAGTGGAAAAGATTCAAACCTAATTGTAATGTGTTTTATTTTGTATATGTGAATTGTATGTGTGCATAGTAGCCTAGTTCATGTATTATTGTAAAACAAGTCATTTTTTTAAATATAATGTGATATTTTGTGTGTGTCACTTGACACTTGTGCTTGTTATGTGATATGACATGTTATTCGTTGATGGATCATGTGGCCACCTTATTCTGTAATAAATACCTCAATTGAGGAATTTGATTATTGCCTTAGTTAGTAAAAGGACAAGGTCATCACCTTGAGGAATTTAAAATTTGAATCACCTAGCTTTGGGAGGGTCATAAAGTAACTTTAAGGTAAGTTGGGATTAAAATTAACCCCACCCATGTTTGTACTATAGGCTAGGGAGCTATTAATGACCTCTAGGATGTCTAGTGGACCTAGGAGACCCCATGAAAATGACATTCTTTATGGAGTCCGAAAATGAGAAGGATATATATATAGAGGTATGGCTAAATGAGAAACCACTTGGCCACTCTCTAATTTTAGAGACAGTTAGGTTTTGGAGGGAGAGGAGGGGAGCTCTACTACAACTATCCTTACCCTAGCTTGGACCAAGGTTGGTATCTCAAGCTTGCTTCCTTTCCTTTTTCTTTCTTTTAGCATGGTTAAGCCAATCTGCAAGTGTGGAGTTTATCAATGGAGTATGCATTGCATTGCATTGTGGAGTAGCATTAATGTGAGTGTTTGAATGGTGTTCATTCCATGTAGATTAG
The DNA here is from genome assembly GCA_028749045.1 of Cupressus sempervirens. Taxonomy (NCBI): domain Eukaryota; kingdom Viridiplantae; phylum Streptophyta; class Pinopsida; order Cupressales; family Cupressaceae; genus Cupressus; species Cupressus sempervirens. The sequence continues at coordinate 282,018,845 of CM053791.1, forward strand.
TGTGACACCATTGTGCATCTTGTTGTATTGTGTGGAGTATTATGAGTATGAGGTTTGGATTTCCTCTATTTCCTTGTTGCATTATGGGTGTTGATATTGTCTTGTGATAATGTGATGTGCTCTTGAAAATCTGTTGTTTTATTGCTACTTGGTTTTGTTTTCTTGTTGTGCTTGAGTGTTCTTATGGGTGTGGGACTTACACTCACCCTTGTGGGAAGGGAAGAGAAGTCTAGGGTGAACAGGCAGCAGTTGGATTACATAGTTGAGGACCTTGGAGTATGGGCTCCATTGTATGCCATTGTCATATTCATATTTTTCCTTGGGGGAGGATAAGAAGAAAAAAAAAAAAATGGTGAGGAAGGAAGTAATTGAAGTATGGGTTTGTAGGAAGCTAAAGCTGTTGGTTGTGCATGGTGGAGGATGTTGTGTTGGTAGTGTGTGTGGTGGAAGATGTTTATGAAGCCTCGAAAGGGCATGATATTATGAAGCCCCAAAAGGGCCTTGTATTTTGTTGATTTAGCCTCGAAAGGGCATGAATTTTATGGCAAATATGATATGAAATGGTAAACCTCCTTCTATTTCCACCTTCACCCTATGTTCAAGGTTCCAATGGTGAGCCTTTGTGAAATATCCTTGGGATGAGATTTGTTACAGTTTTGTTATGTGGTGTATATGTTTCTTACAAGTGTGTATGTGGATTTTGTTTGAGCCTTGTTCCCCTAGCGCGGGGTTGGTCTCTTTGAGGCCTAGGGTTGGGTGGAAAGCACCCATGGTCCTTGTTGTTTTGTTGTGATGCATTTGCAAGTTCTTAGAGAAAAATCTTGGAAACTTGGAGTCCTTGTTATCTTCCATGTGCATAGGAGGAGAAGACAATATTGCATTGAGATGAGATAGAGAGAAAAACTCCATTTTTTTATGTGAGCCTAAATGTATTGTAAGAGATAACTCGAGTCAACACCCTATCAAATCAAAAGAAACTTTTTTAAAAAAAAATATACAATGCTCATGTTAAACAAACCTAAACTAGCACCAAGTAATATTTTAAACAAGACATCGCGTGACAAACAACCTACTATATTCTCTACCCTAGGCTAGCATGGGTTGGTGAATGAGAAAATAGTTTAATATGCTATGGAGACCAAGGTATTTAATTTCTCTGACATGACCAAGACTTATTTCATCCACCTATTCCCTAGGCGCTTTGTGCCTTCAAATATTATTTTGGAATACCGTGCAAGTTTATGACATAATTCTGACAAGAGGGAATGGCTTCCATTTTGTCCTTGACGCCTTGATTTGCCTTGGAAGAAGTTATGGCATTTTATATGTCTTTCTTCACCCACCTAATTAAGACTAGGATAAACTCCATGCTGCCAACAATATGGGACCAAGTAGCAAGTTGATTTAACATGGGAATTCAGAATGCATATCTTCTAGCTCAAAATTAATAGGATTTGACTCATGGAAAAGGTGCCTATGCTTGTCTTGGCCAAAACTTTGGTAAGTGAGTCCACCATGGAGAGAAACCCAAGGAATTTGCTTGGTCTATGGGTAAGTGAAGAAGATTATGGGGTAGTAGCACATGGGTAGTAGGGTGATTTGGAACTTTGCTAGAGAAAAAGTATTTCATCTTCTTAAAAGAAATGTGAGTGGGGTCAAGTTAATGGACTATGACTAATAGGGTATTTTAGATAGATGGATAGTTAATATGTTCATATGCATTCATTTTGTTACCTTAGTATTAGTAAGGATAGATTATCTTTTAAAATCATTCTTTTATGATATATGTTTATATAAATGAATTGATCATTCTTTTCAGTACAATTTCAATTGTAGTAGGTATTGACCCTAATATTAAAATGTGATGTTGCTTGCATTAGAGATATAATATGAATAATACATAGATAATTAAATATTAATAACTATGTCAATGAAAGATGTAAGTTGGGATATGAAAAAAATAAAAATATACACCCATTGATTTTGGGAACATTTTAAATACTCTAGAAAAGTGTTAATTATGTATATATTTTTATTTGAATTGATTGCCTAGAGTAGCATAGTTGGCATCAAAGTTGATGATAGTTCTAATGGATGGTTAATCGAGGGTTACATGCATTGAACAAATGTTAACTCATATGACAAATTAGTAAAGATGAAATTGAAATGTGGAGTATAGATTGAAGTAGTAGGTATGAGTATTCTCTTTCCAAACCCTGGGTCAGTAGATGTCAGAGCGATGTCCAACTCAGTGATGATATAGTTGTAACACACATATGTCTTTTGGAGGTTACTTAGGGTTATGAAATTAATTAATTAAGAATAATAATAATAATAATTTTTAAAAAAAAAATTGCACTTAATGTACATTTAGGGTAAATTTAGGGCATGACATAATTAAATAAGAAAAGTGTCTCTAATTAATTAAACATTATTTAATTAAATAGAAAAAGTAATTACGAGAGCATATCTCATTTTATTAAATTAAATATCTCAACAAAATCTCTCTTCAGTTCAAAAAGGGAAATTTCCAGTTCACTATTGATCAAAAATGAGTTAAATCAGTTAACTCCTTTTTCTACTCAAATTGAATTAGTTAACTCCTTATTTTACTCAAATTAAATCTATTAACTCCCTTTAATTTGAAAATCTCCCTTTATGATTGAACTTCACCATTAATCCTGACCATTGATTGAAATTGATCTCAACCACTGATGAATTCCAAGAAAAGTCTATTTAAGAGACCCTCATCTCTTCATTTTGAAAGGTTGAATGAGAATTTGCATCGAATTGTTGCTGGAATTTATACTCACATTTGCTCATATTCACATACCCAAAGATTAAGTTTGATCAAAAGTTGACCAGATTTAACCGTAGTTGACTTGAGTTGACTAGTTTCGAAAATAATTTTGAAATAATTAAATGAAATTATTTAATTAAATGGAGTACTTACTTCTAATTAACTAAACAAAGTTATTTAATTGAATAAGAAGCCATTCCTAGTTAATTAAATTAAGTTATTTAATTAAATAAGAAAAGTGTCTCTAATTAATTAAAGATTATTTAATTAAATATAAAAAGTAATTATGAGAGCATATCTCATTTTATTAAATTAAATATCTCAACAAAATCTCTCCTTAGTTCAAAAAGGGAAATTTCCAGTTCACTATTGATCAAAAATGAGTTAAATCAGTTAACTCCTTTTTCTACTCAAATTAAATCAGTTAACTCCTTATTTTACTCAAATTAAATCTGTTAACTACCTTCAATTAGAAAATCTCCCTTTATGACTGAACTTCACCTTTAATCATGATCGTTGATTGAAATTGATCTCAACTATTGATGAATTCCAGGAAAGTCTATTTAAGAGACCCTTATCTCTTCATTTTGAAAGGTTGAATGAGAATTTGCTTCAAATTGTTGTTGGAATTTATAGTCACATTTGCCCAGATTCACATACGCAAAGATCAAGTTTGACCAAAAGTTGACCAGATTTAACCACGGTTGACTTGAGTTGACTAGTTTCGAAAAGAATTTTGAAATAATTAAATGAAATTATTTAATTAAATGGAGTACTTACTTCTAATTAATTAAACAAAGTTATTTAATTAAATGAGAAGCCATTCCTAACTAATTAAATGAAGTTATTTAATTAAATAAGAAAAGTGTCTCTAATTAATTAAAGATTACTTAATTAAATAGAAAAAGTAATTATGAGAGCATATCTCATTTTATTAAATTAAATATTTCAACAAAATCTCTCTTTAGTTCAAAAAGAGAAATTTCCAGTTCACTGTTGATAAAAAATGAGTTAAATCAGTTAACTCCTTTTTCTAATCAAATTGAATCAGTTAACTCCTTATTTTACTCAAATTAAATATTTTAACTCCCTTTAATTTGAAAATCTTCCTTTATGACTGAACTTCACCTTTAATCCTAACTGTTGATTGAAATCGATCTCAACCGTTGATGAATTCCAGAAAAGTCTATTTAAGAGACCCTCATCTCTTCATTTTGAAAAGTTGAATGAGAATTTGCATCGAATTGTTGTTGGAATTCATACTCACATTTGCTCATATTCACATACGCAAAGATCAAGTTTGACCAAAAGTTGACCAGATTTAACCACGGTTGACTTCAATTGAATAGTTTCAAAAAAAAAATTGAAATAATTAGATTAAATTATTTAATTAAATGGAGTACTTACTTCTAATTAATTAAACAAAGTTATTTAATTAAATGAGAAGCCATTCCTAATTAATTAAATGAAGTTATTTAATTAAATAAGAAAAGTGTCTCTAATTAATTAAAGATTATTTAATTAAATAGAAAAAGTAATTATGAGAGCATATCTCATTTTATTAAATAAATATCTCAACAAAATCTCTCTTCAGCTCAAAAAGGGAAATTTCCAGTTCACTATTGATGAAAAATGAGTTAAATCAGATAACTCTTTTTTCTACTCAAATTGAATCAGTTAACTCTTTATTTTACTCAAATTAAATCTTTTAACTCCCTTTAATTTGGAAATCTCCCTTTATGACTGAACTTCACCTTTAATCCTGACCGTTGATTGAAATCGATCTCAACCGTTGATGAATTCTGGGAAAGTCTATTTAAGAGACCCTCATCTCTTCATTTTGAAAGTTTGAATAAGAATTTGCATCAAATTGTTGCTGGAACTCATACTCACATTTGCTCATATTCACATACGCAAAGATCAAGTTTGACCAAAAGTTGACCAAATTTAACCACGGTTGACTTGAGTTGACTAATTTAGAAAAGAATTTTGAAATAATTAGACGAAATTATTTAATTAAATGGAGTACTTACTTCTAATTAATTAAACAAAGTTATTTAATTAAATGAGAAGCCATTCCTAATTAATTAAATGAAGTTATTTAATTAAATAAGAAAATTGTCTCTAATTAATTAAAGATTATCTAATTAAATAGAAAAAGTAATTATGAGACCGTATCTCATTTTATTAAATTAAATATCTCAACAAAATCTCTCTTTAGTTCAAAAAGGAAAATGTTTAGTTCACTATTGATCAAAAATGAGTTAAATCAGTTAACTCCTTTTTCTACTCAAATTGAATTAGTTAACTCCTTATTTTACTCAAATTAAGTCTGTTAACTCCCTTTAATTTGGAAATCTCCTTTTATGACTGAACTTCACCTTTAATCCTAACCGTTGATTTAAATCGATCTCAACCGTCAATGAATTCTAGGAAAGTCTATTTAAGAGACCCTCATCTCTTCATTCTGAAAGGTTGAATGAGAATTTGCATCGAATTGTTGCTGGAATTCATACTCACATTTGCTCATATTCACATACGCAAAGATCAAGTTTGACCAAAAGTTGACCAGATTTAACCATGGTTGACTTGAGTTGACTAGTTTCGAAAAAAAAATTGAAATAATTAAACAAAATTATTTAATTAAATGGAGTACTTACTTCTAATTAATTAAACAAAGTTATTTAATTAAATGAGAAGCCATTCCTAATTAATTAAATGAAGTTATTTAATTAAATAAGAAAAGTGTCTCTTATTAATTGAAGATTATTTAATTAAATAGAAAAAGTAATTATGAGAGCATATCTCATTTTATTAAATTAAATATGTCAACAAAATCTCTCTTCAATTCAAAAAGGGAAATTTTTAGTTCACTATTGATCAAAAATGAGTTAAATCAGTTAACTCCTTTTTCTTCTCAAATTGAATTAGTTAACTCTTTATTTTACTCAAATTAAATCTATTAACTCCCTTTAATTTGAAAATCTCCCTTTATCACTGAACTTCACCTTTAATCCTAATCGTTGATTGAAATCGATCTCAACTGTTGATGAATTTCAAGAAAGTCTATTTAAGAGACCCTCCTCTCTTCATTTTGAAAGGTTCAATGAGAATTTGCATCGAATTGTTGCTGGAATTGATAGTCACATTTGCTCATATTCACATATGCAAAGATCAAGTTCGACCAAAAGTTGACCAGATTTAACCACAATTGACTTGAGTTGACTAGTTTTGAATTTTTTTTTGAAATAATTAGACAAAATTATTTAATTAAATGGAGTACTTACTTCTAATTAAGTAAACAAAGTTATTTAATTAAATGAGAAGCCATTCCTTATTAATTAAATGAAGTTATTTAATTAAATAAGAAAAGTGTCTCGAATTAATTAAAGATTATTTATTAAATAGAAAAAGTAATTATGAGAGCATATCTCATTTTATTAAATTAAATATCTCATAAAAATCTCTCTTCAGTTCAAAAAGGGAAATATCTAGTTCACTATTGATAAAAAATGAGTTAAATTAGTTAACTCCTTCTACTCAAATTGAATCAGTTAATTGCTTATTTTACTCAAATTAAATTAGTTAACTCCTTTTAATCTGAAAATCTCCCTTTATGTCTTAACTTCACCTTTAATCCTGACCATTGATTGAAATCGCTCTCAACCGTTGATGAATTCTAGGAAAGTCTATTTAAGAGACCCTCATCTCTTCATTTTGAAAGGTTGAATGAGAATTTGCATCTAACTGTTACTGGAATTCATACTCACATATGCACATTTTCACATACTCAAAGATCAAGTTTGACCAAAAGTTGACCAGATTTAAGAACGTCCAACTTGAGTTGACTAGTTTCAAAAATAATTTTGAAATAATTAGTCAAAATTATTTAATTAAATGGAGTACTTACTTCTAATTAATTAAATAAAGTTATATAATTAAATGAGAAGCCATTCCTTATTAATTAAATGAAGTTATTTAATTAAATAAGAAAAGTGTTTCTAATTAATTAAAGATTATTTAATAAAATAGAAAAAGTAATTATGAGAGCATATCTCATTTTATTAAATTAAATATGTCAACAAAATCTCTCTTTAGTTCAAAAAGGGAAATTTTTGGTTCACTATTGATAAAAAATGAGTTAAATGAGTTAACTCCTTTTTCTACTCAAACTGAATCAGTTAACTCCTTATTTTACTCAAATTAAATCTGTTAACTCTCTTTAATTTGGAAATCTCCTTTTATGACTGAACTCCACCTTTAATCCTGACCGTTGATTGAAATCGATCTCAACCGTTGACGAATTTCAGGAAAGTCTTTTTAAGAGACCCTCATATCTTCATTTTCAAAGTTTGAATGAGAATTTGCATCGAATTGTTGCTGGAATTCATACTCACATTTGCTCATATTCACATACGCAAAGAGCAAGTTTGACCAAAAGTTGACCAGATATAACCACGGTTGACTTGAGTTTACTCGTTTCGAAAAGAATTTTAAAATAATTAGATGAAATTATTTAATTAAATGGAGTACTTAGTTCTAATTAATTAAACAAAGTTATTTAATTAAATGAGAAGCCATTCCTAATTAATTAAATGAAGTTATTTAATTAAATAAGAAAAGTGTAGATCTAATTAATTAAAGATTATTTAATTAAATAGAAAAAGTAATTATGGGAGCATATCTCATTTTATTAAATTAAATATCTCAACAAAATCTCTCTTCAGTTCAAAAAGGGAAATTTACAGTTCACTATTGATAAAAAATGAGTTAAATCAGTTAACTCCTTTTTCTACTCAAATTGAATCAGTTAACTCCTTATTTTACTCAAATTATATCTATTAACTCCCTTTAATTTGAAAATCTCCCTTTATGATTGAACTTCACCTTTAATCCTGACTATTGATTGAAATCGATCTCAACCATTGATAAATTCTAGGAAAGTATATTTAAGAGACCCTCATCTCTTCATTTTGAAAAGTTGAATGAGAATTTGCATCAAATTGTTGTTGGAATTCATACTCACATTTGCTCATATTCACATACGCAAAGATCAAGTTTGACCAAAAGTTTATCAGATTTAACCACGGTTGACTTGAGTTGACTAGTTTCAAATTTTTTTTTGAAATAATTAGACGAAATTATTTAATTAAATGGAGTATTTACTACAAATTAATTAAACAATGTTATTTAATTAAATGAGAAGCCATCAGAGGATCTTGGCAAGGCTGAATCCCTTGCTTCTAGAGCTCTAGAAGAATGGGAACTTCGAGAGGAAATTTTTTGGAAGCAAAAGGCTAGAGTTGATTGGCTCTAGGAAGGTGATCGAAACACTGCTTTTTTTCATAAAATAGTGCAATCTCGCTGGAATCAGAGCACTATCTCTTCTTTGGTTAATTCTCAAGGTATCCAACTGAATTCCTTGCCAGCTTTGTTCCAGGAGGCTATTTCGTACTTCTCTACCCTCTTCTCTGAGGACTCTCCTCTTGCTGATAATGAAGAAAATATTATTTTGTCTTGTATTCCTTCCCTTATCACTCGGGAAATGAATGATTACCTCATGCATCCTATCTCTTTGGAAGAGCTGGAGAAGGTGGTCTTTGGCATACCTAAGGGGAAGGCTCCTGGTCCTGATGGCTTTCCAGTTGAATTCTTTCAAGAATTTTGGGACATCATTAATCATGATTTGTTGGAGGTGGTTAAAGAATCCTATGCTAGCAAGCAGATGCTTCGAGCTTTGAACTCTACATTCTTGACTCTTATTCCTAAGAGAGAGGGTGCTAATCAATTAGAGTTTTTTAGACCAATTGCCTTATGTAATGTGGTTTACAAAGTTATTACTAAGTTGATTGCTGAGAGACTGAAAAGGTGGCTTCCCATTATTATCTCAGAAGAACAAGGTGGTTTTGTTGCTAGCAAACAAATTTTGGATGGGGTGGTTATTGCTACTGAGGCTATTCACTCTATGGCTACTTCAAGGGAGAGAGCCATGTTTGTTAAGTTGGATATGGCTAAGGCCTATGATAGAGTTAAATGGAGTTTCCTAAGGAGTATTCTTCTTTCTTTTGGATTTAGCTCTGACTGGGTGAGTTGGATTATGAGTTTTGTTATTTCTGCCTCTTTTTCTGTTCTTATTAATGGTCAACCTTCTCAACTATTTGGTGCTTCTAGAGGCCTCCGCCAGGGTGCCCCTCTCTCCCCATATCTATTCATCATCATGGTTAAAGGCTTGGGTAGATTCATTAAGCATCAGGTGTCCCAGAATTCTATTCAAGGCTAGCGGTGGGGTAATGGCTTACCTTCTCTTTCCCATCTTCAATTTGTTGATGATTTTGCTCTTGCCGGTCTTGCTAGGATCAAGGAAGCTAAAGCCTTTCGACATGCTTTGGACGTTTATTTGGTAGCTTCAGGCCAGAAAGTTAATGAGCACAAATCTTTCATTTACTTTTTTAACACTCCTGATTCTATTCAGCACAAGATTGTTGGTATCCTACGGTTTCAAATAGGTTCACTTCCTTTGACTTATCTTGGCATTCCTATTGCTGTTTCCAGGCAGCCACGTCTCTTCTGGCACAATTTGATTACCAAGTTTTAGGATAAAGTAAATCATTGGACTCATAGATGGCTTTCTACTGCTGCCCGGGTTATTCTTCTTCAAGCTGTTATCCAAGCTCTTCCTACTTATATAAGCATGGTTCATGTTGCACCTATTTACTTTCTCAAGGATTTTGATGCTCTTTCTCGACAATTCCTTTGGAGTGGTAATTTGCATAGTACTAAATGGAGCTTGGTTAATTGGGCAACTGTTTGTAGGCCTAAAAAGGAGGGTGGTCTTGGTCTTCGATCTGCTCTATTGAGTAGTCAAGCTTTGGTTGCTAAACTTTATTGGAGATCGTGCTCTCGACAACATCAACTTTGGGCTTGTATTATCACTCATAAATATTTTCATGGTGCTGATCCTTGCTCTATTTCTACACTTCCTCTTGAAGGTCATGGCTCAATGGTTTGGCATACTTTAAAGATAGGTGTGATGTTGGTGAAGAGGCGTCTGTTCTGAATATGTAAAGGAGGTTCTTAGGCTTTGTTTTGGTCTGATACTTGGGATGGATTCCCTTCCTGTTGTTGGTTACAGATGAAAGCATTCTTCTGATTGGCCTCCTGGAGGTATAGACATGGATCGTCAGGAGCTTTCTCAAATTTTGGCCTCTAGAGAGTGTTCTTCTTTGCTTGGTCCAAATGTTTTGGCTTGGGGTAGTACCTTGTCTGGTAAATATCATGTCTCTGCTGTGTATCAGGAGATAACTAGACAATTATTTGGGGATGCTGAGGTCCCTTGGTGGAAGCAAGTTTGGAATAAAGTTTCTTAGTCCAAGTGAAAATTTTTCATGTGGCTAGTGGCTCACAACCGTTGTCTTACCTGGGATAATCTTTGTAAACGTGGATTTTAGGGCCCCTCTTATTGTGTTTTGTGTGGTAATGGAGAGGAGTCTGTCTCCCATCTGTTCTTCCATTGCTCCTATTCTACTTAGATATGGCACCTTTGGTGGAGCGCTTGGGGTTGCTCTTGTTAGCATGCTTCCTCTTTGCCTGAGTTCTGGGCCCGCTTGGGTAGTGCTCCCTCCAAGTCTTCTTCTCTCCATGCTGCTTGGATTGCTGGCCCATCTTTCATGCTTTAACATATTTGGTTGGAGAGGAATCGTCACATATTCCAAGATGTTCGGCTTGGTGTTTTGCATCTTTGGTGGAAAATATCACATTCTCATCAGGAAACTATTCTTGTGAAGTGTGAGTTTGATGGGGTTATGAATCCGGTTGATCTTGCTATCTGTAATCGCCTCAATTTTCATCTGTAGGATGGGGTTGTAGCTCATAGGTTTCCTTCTATGTCCAGGTAGCTTCACCATCAGAGGAAGGGTCAAGTTAATCGGGATGGGCATTGGACTCCTCCTCCTTGTGGAGTTCTGAAAATTAACACTGATGGTTCTTCCCATGGGAATCCTGGTCCGGCTGGTATTGGCAGAGTGGCTCGTTGTAGTTCTGGGGATGTTAAATTTTTCTTCTCAATTCTTAAGGGTGATTATACTAACAATCTCATGGAAGCTCAGGCTATTTTTTATGCTGAGGAACAATGTTGCTTGCGGAGATGGAGTAAGATTATTTGTGAGTCTGATTCCCTGGTGGTGGTGAACATGCTTTCTTCGCAAGAGCTTGAGGATGTTAGTTGGCAGCTGGCCACTGTTGTTAAGCAGATTCTTTTCTTCTCTTCCTCTTTTCAGTTCATTAGGTTCATATATATTCCTCGTAAATGGAATAGAACTGCTGATTGTTTAGCCAAATGGGCTTCTAGTCATGATCCGGGTTGGAATATTAGGGATAGGAGGCAACTATCCTTTGAGATGGTGCAAGAATTTGATGATCTTCTTGCTTAGGATCGAGCTCTTTGTTGAGCTCTCCTTGTTGTATTCCTTTTTATCTTAATAAATTTTACCCCTCTTTTTGCCTCAAATGAGAAGCCATTCCTAATTAATTAAATGAAGTTATTTAATTAAATAAGAAAAGTGTAGATCTAATTAATTAAAGATTATTTATTTAAATAGAAAAAGTAATTATGAGAGCATATCTCATTTTATTAAATTAAATATCTCAACAAACTCTCTCTTCAGTTCAAAAAGGGAAATTTCTAGTTCACTATTGATCAAAAACGAGTTAAATCAGTTAACTCTTTTTTCTACTCAAATTGAATCAGTTAACTCCTTATTTTACTCAAATTAAATCTGTTAACTCCCTTTAATTTGGAAATCTCCCTTTATGACTGAACTTCACCTTTAATCCTAATTGTTGATTAAAATCGATCTCAACTGTTGATGAATTCCAAAAAAGTCTATTTAAGAGACCCTCATCTCTTCATTTTGAAAGGTTGAATGAGAATTTGCATCGAATTATTGCTGGAATTCATACTCACATTTTCTCATATTCACATATGCAAAGATCAAGTTTGACCAAAATTTGATCAGATTTAACCACGGTTGACTTGAGTCGACTAGTTTCGAAAAGAATTTTGAAATAATTAGATGAAATTATTTAATTACATGGAGTACTTACTTCTAATTAATTAAACTAAGTTATTTAATTAAATAAGAAAAGTGTCTCTAATTAATTAAAGATTGTTTAATTAAATACAAAAAGAAATTATGAGAGCATATCTCATTTTATTAAATTAAATATCTCAACAAAATCTCTCTTCAATTCAAAAAGGGACATTTTCAGTTCACTATTGATCAAAAATGAGTTAAATCAGTTAAATCCTTTTTCTATACAAATTGAATCAGTTAACTCCTTATTTTACTCAAATTAAATCTGTTAACACACTTTAATTTGGAAATCTCCCTTTATGACTGAACTTCACCTTTAATCCTGACCGTTGATTGAAATCGATTTAAACCATTGATAAATTCCAACAAAGTCTATTTAAGAGACCCTCATCTCTTCATTTTGAAAGATTGAATGAGAATTTGCATCAAATTGTTGTTGGAATTCATACTCACATTTGCTCATATTCACATACGCAAATATCAAGTTTGACCAAAAGTTGATCAGATTTAACCATGGTTGACTTGAGTTGACTAGTTTCGAAAAGAATTTTGAAATAATTAGACGAAATTATTTAACTAAATGGAGTACTTACATCTAATTAATTAAACAAAGTTATTTAATTAAATAAGAAGCCATTTCTAATTAATTAAATGAAGTTATTTAATTAAATAAGAAAAGGCTCTCTAAATAATTAAAGATTATTTAATTAAACAGAAAAAGTAATTATGAGAGCATATCTCATTTTATTAAACTAAATATCTCAACAAAATCTCTCTTCAGTTCAAAAAGGGAAATTTCCAGTTCTCTATTGATCAAAAATGAGTTAAATCAGTTATCTCATTTTTCTACTCAAATTGAATCAGTTAACTCCTTATTTTACTCAAATTCAATCTGTTAACTCCCTTTAATTTGGAAATCTCCCTTTATGACTGAACTTCACCTTTAATCCTAACCTTTGATTGAAATCGATCTGAACCGTCGATGAATTCCAAGAAAGTCTATTTAAAAGACCCTCATCTCTTCATTTTGAAAAGTTGAATGAGAATTTGCATCGAATTGTTGCTGGAATTCATACTCACATTTGCTCATATTCACATTCGCAAAGATCAAGTTTGACCAAAACATGACCAAATTTAACCACGGTTGACTTGAGTTGACTAGTTTCGAAAAGAATTTTGAAATAATTAGACGAAATTATTTAATTAAATGGAGTACTTATTTCTAATTAATTAAACAAAGTTATTTAATTAAATGAGAAGCCATTCCTAATTAATTAAATGAAGTTATTTAATTAAATAAGAAAAGTGTCTCTAATTAATTACAGATTATTTAATTAAATAGAAAAAGTAATTATGAGAGCATATCTCATTTTATTAAATTAAATATCTCAACAAAATGTCTGTTCAGTTGAAAAAGGGAAATTTTCAGTTCGCTATTGATCAAAAATGAGTTAAATTAGTTGACTCCTTTTTCTACTCAAATTGAATCAGTTAACTCCTTATTTTAGTCAAATTAAATCTGTTAACTCCCTTTAATTTAGAAATCTCCCTTTATAACTGAACTTCACCTTTAATCCTGACCGTTGATTGAAATTGATCTCAACCATTGATGAATTTTAGGAAAGTCTATTTAAGAGAGCTTCATCTCTTCATTTTGAAAGGTTGAATGAGAATTTACATCGAATTGTTGCTGGAATTCATACTCACATTTGCTCATATTCACATATGCAAAGATCAAGTTTGACCAAAAGTTGACCAGATTTAGCCACGGTTGACTTAAGTTGACTAGTTTCGAATTTTTTTTTGAAATAATTAAATGAAATTATTTAATTAAATGGAGTACTTACTTCTAATTAATTAAACAAAGTTATTTAATTAAATGAGCAGCCATTCCTAATTAATTAAATGAAGTTATTTAATTAAATAAGAAAAGTGTCTCTAATTAATTAAAGATTATTTAATTAAATAGAAAAAGTAATTATAAGAGCATATCTCATATTATTAAATTAAATATCTCAACAAAATCTCTCTTCAGTTCAAAAAGTGAAATTTTCAGTTCACTATTGATAAAAAAAATGAGTTAAATCAATTAACTCTTTTTTCTACTCAAATTGAATCAATTAACTACTTATTTTACTCAAATTAAATCTGATAACTCCCTTTAATTTGAAAATGTCTCTTTATGACTGAACACCACTTTTAATCCTGACCGGTGATTGAAATCGATCTCAACCGTTAATGAATTCTAGGAAAGTCTATTTAAGAGACCCTTATCTCTTCATTTTGAAAGGTTGAATGAGAATTTGCATCAAATTATTGTTGAAATTCATACTCACATTTGCTCATATTCACATACGCAAAGATCAAGTTTGACCAAAAGTTGACCAGATTTAACCGCGGTTGACTAGTATCGAAAAGAATTTTGAAATAATTAGATGAAATTATTTAATTAAATGGAGTACTTACTTCTAATTAATTAAACAAAGTTATTTAATTAAATGAGAAGCCATTCCTAATTAATTGAATGAAGTTATTTAATTAAATAAGAAAAGTTTCTCTAATTAATTAAATATTATTTAATTAAATGGAAAAAGTAATTATGAGAGCATATCTCATTTTATTAAATTAAATATCTCAACAAAATCTCTCTTCAGTTCAAAAAGTGAAATTTTCAATTCACTATTGATCAAAAATGAGTTAAATCAGTTAACTCCTTTTTCTACTCAAATTGAATCAGTTAACTCCTTATTTTACTCAAATTAAATCTTTTAACTCTATTTAATTTGGAAATCTCCGTTTATGACTGAACTTTAATTTTAATCCTGACTGGTGATTGAAATCGATCTCAATCGTTGATGAATTACAAGAAAGTCTATTTAAGAGACCCTGATCTCTTCTTTTTTAAAGGTTGAATGAGAATTTGCATCGAATTACTGTTGGAATTCATGCTCATATTTGCTCATATTCACATACGCAAAGACCAAGTTTGTCCAAAAGTTGACCAGATTTAACCACGTTTGACTAGTTTTGAAAAGAATTTTAAAATAATTAGATGAAATTATTTAATTTAATGGAGTACTTACTTCTAATTAATTAAAAAAAGTTATTTAATTAAATGAGAAGCCATTCCTAATTAATTAAATGAAGTTATTTAATTAAATAAGAAAAGTGTCTCTAATTAATTAAAGATTATTTAATTAAATAGAAAAAGTAATTATGAGAGCATATCTCATTTTATTAAATTAAATATCTCAATAAAATCTCTCTTCAGTTCAAAAAGGGAAATTTCCAGTTCACTATTGATCAAAAATGAGTTAAATCAGTTAACTCCTTTGTCTACTCAAATTGAATCAGTTAACTCCTTATTTTACTAAAATTAAATCTGTTAACTCCCTTTAATTGGGAAATCTCCCTTTATGACTACACTTCACCTTTAATCTTGACCGTTGATTGAAATCGCTCTCACCATTGATGAATTCTAGAAAAGTCTATTTAAGAGACCCTCATCTCTTCATTTTGAAAGGTTGAATTAGAATTTGCATCGAATTGTTGCTAGAATTCACACTCACATTTACTCATATTCACATACGCAAAAATCAAGTTTGACCAAAAGTTGACCAGATTTAACCACGTCTAACTTGAGTTGGCTAGTTTCAAATTTGTTTTTGAAATAATTAGACAAAATTATTTAATTAAATGGAGTACTTACTTCTAATTAATTAAACAATGTTATTTAATTAAATGAGAAGCCATTCCTTATTAATTAAATAAGAAAAGTGTCTCTAATTAATTAAAGATTATTTAATAAAATAGAAAAAGTAATTATGAGAGCATATCTCATTTTATTAAATTAAATATCTCAACAAAATCTCTCTTCTCTTCAAAAAAGAAAATTTTCAGTTCACTATTGATCAAAAATGAGTTAAATCAGTTAACTCGTTTTTCCACTCAAATTGAATCAGTTAGCTCCTTATTTTACTCAAATTAAATCTGTTAACTCCCTTTAATTTGGAAATCTCCCTTTATGTCTGAACTTCACATTTAATCTTGACCGTTGATTGAAATCGATCTCAACCGTTGATGAATTACAGGAAAGTCTATTTAAGAGACCCTCATCTCTTTATTTTTAAAGGTTGAATGAGAATTTCCACCGAATTGTTGCTGGAATTCATACTCACATTTGCTCATATTCGCATACGCAAAGATCAAGTTTGACCAAAAGTTGACCAGATTTAACCACGGTTGACTTGAGTTGACTAGTTTCGAAAAGAATTTTAAAATAATTAGACGAAATTATTTAATTAAATAGAGTACTTACTTCTAATTAATTAAACAAATTTATTTAATTAAATGAGAAGCCATTCCTAATTAATTAAATAAAGTTATTTAATTAAATAAGAAAAGTTTCTCTAATTAATTAAAGATTATTTAATTAAATAGGAAAAGTAATTATGAGAGCATACCTCATTTTATTAAATTATATATCTCAACAAAATCTCTCTTCAGTTCAAAAAGGGAAATTTTCAGTTCACTATTGATCAAAAAAGAGTTAAATCAGTTAACTCATTTTTATACTCAAATTGAATCTGTTAACTCCTTATTTTACTCAAATTAATTCTGTTAACTCCTTTTAATTTGGAAATCTCTCTTTATGACTGAGCTTCACCTTTAATCCTGACCTTTGATTGAAATCGATCTCAACCGTTGATGAATTCAAATAAAGTCTGTATAAGAGACCCTCATCTCTTCATTTTGAAAGGTTGAATGAGAATTTGCATCGAATTGTTGCTAGAATTCATACACACATTTGCTCATATTCACATACGCAAAAATTAAGTTTGACCAAAAGTTGACCAGGTTTAACCACTGTTGACTTGAGTTGACTAGTTTCGAAAAGAATTTTGACACAATTAGACAAAATTATTTAATTAAATAGAGTACTTACTTCTAATTAATTAAACAAAGTTATTTAATTAAATGAGAAGCCATTCCTAATTAATTAAATGAAGTTATTTAATTAAATAAGAAAAGTGTCTCTAATTAATTAAAGATTATTTAAATAAATAGAAAAAGTAATTATAAGAGCATATCTCATTTTATTAAATTAAATGTCTCAACAAAATCTCTCTTCAGTTCAAAAAGGGAATTTTCTAGTTCACTATTGATAAAAAATGAGTTAAATCAGTTAACTCCTTTTTCTACTCAAATTGAATCAGTTAACTCCTTATTTTACTCAAATTAAATCTGTTAACTTCCTTTAATTTGGAAATCTCCCTTTATGACTGAACTTCACCTTTAATCCTGACCGCTGATTGAAATTGATCTCAACCGTTGATGAATTCCAGGAAAGTCTATTTAAGAGACCCTCATCTCTCCATTTTGAAAGGTTGAATGAGAATTTGCATCGAATTGTTGCTGGAATTCATACTCACATTTGCTCATATTCACATACGTAAAGATCAAGTTTGACCAAAAGTTCACTAGATTTAACCACGGTTGACTTGAGTGGACTAGTTTCAAATTTTTTTTTGAAATAATTAAATGAAATTATTTAATTAAATGGAATACTTACTTCGTATTAATTAAACAAAGGTATTTAACTAAATGAGAAGTCATTCCTAATTAATTAAATGAAGTTATTTAATTAAATAAGAAAAGTGTCTTTAACTAATTAAAGATTATTTAATTAAATAGAAAAAGTAATTACGAGAGCATATCTCATTTTATTAAATTAAATATCTCAACAAAATCTCTCTTCAGTTCAAAAAGGGAAATTTTCGGTTCATTATTTATCAAAAATGAGTTAAATCGGTTAACTCCTTTTTGTACTCAAATTGAATCAGTTAACTCCTTATTTTACTCAAATTAAATCTGTTAACTCCCTTTAATTTGGAAATCTCCCTTTATGACTTAACTTCACCTTTAATCCTGACCGCTGATTAGAATCGATCTCAACTGTTGATGAATTCTACGAAAGTCTATTTAAGAGACCCTCATCTCTTCATTTTGAAAGGTTGAATGAGAATTTGCATCGAATTGTTGCTGGAATTCATACTCACATTTGCACATATTCACATACACAAAGATCAAGTTTGACCAAGAGTTGACCAGATTTAACCACGGCTGACTTGAGTTGACTAGTTTTGAAAAGAATTTTGAAATAATTAAATGAAATTATTTAATTAAATGGAGTACTTACTTCTAATTAATTAAACTGTAGTGCCTACCCTCGTTCACATCTTTTCTGGACATTGGTGCTATTATTGTCAGACTGTGATAGACTAGTTTTATGTTGATGGATTAGTGGTATTGTTTTGACACTATCAAACATTATGTTATGGATTTAGTGGTTATATGATGAGATCATTTAGATTTTACATTTCATGCGTACATGATGATCATTATACTATTTTCAGTTATTATTGATGATTAGATGGATGGTTTATTATCTTATGTGTTGTATTATGGATACTTACCCAATACTTGCATGTGTTTGGTGTGCATATTTTCTTATTGTATGACATTTCTGATGTGGTTAAGGAAGGGAGTTGTAGTCACCTACTTAGTCGGGATACACATGATGCACCACTTCCTACCATTGTCTGTTTAGCTTAGCATTATATATATTGTATGTACATGTAAGATTTTTCTGCAGGTTGCAGGTACTGGGTATCGACTTCCCTGAATTGTCAAGATGAGCGTACCCTATTATACTATCTCAATGATAAGAGAAGGGAGATAAATTCTCAAGTCCAAATCCCAAACCCTTAAACCATTTGTCCTAGTGAGTTAGGACAAGTATCAGAGTTGAGTACCCATCGAATGTGTCAGATGATATATTTCATGATTTTTAACCCTATAGACTAATTTTGAGTGATTTTCTCTATGATGGATTTTCATATTTTATCTTGGAGGTCTATGTTGAATTTTCTATTAATTAAGTCTTAATAAATGGATTTAATTAATAAATTAATTATTTGAGAAAATTAATATAAAATATCATGTTATTTGATATTTTGATTGTAATTAATTAAATGAGAATTATTGAGGAAAATGAATTAAATAAAAGAAAATTAGATATTAAAATTAATAATAATAATAAAATAATAATAAAAGTTATATAAATACTAATAATAAAAGTAATAAAAATTAAAAATGAAAGTTATAAATATTTAGATAGAAATTATATAAAAAGTGGATTGGAGATTATAAGCTTGCATGGGAGTTAACGCACTTTTCTATTTCTCATGTGTCAACAATACGGGGGTTAGTGCATTAATTAAGCACATGGTGTCTACAACCCTATGGCTCATCCTGAAGGTTGGAAAGGACCCATGCTTAGTTGGTGACACCTTCCAGCTATTTCTAGAAATGTTCTAGAGGTTTCCTGAGAGCTCTTTATATTCAGGCATCCCTAGAAGCTTAGACATAGCGTTTCGAGTGCAATTTATCTATCAAACGAATACATGGGTTAGGAAAAACATGAAATTTCTACACTTAATATAATTTGGAAAAATGTAAACTGAGACTTTTAAATTCAAATTTGAAAACTTAGCAAAACCAAAACATGTGTTTACATTGTGTATTCTTTATACTATTGTTTTGGGTTTTGTGTTGACTAGTGTTGACCAGTATAGGACGTCTACCAGAGGCTTGGGGGTTATGTGATTGTGGTGACATGATGATGTTTTAATCTCAATCTTTATAATCCCAACCATGGTTTGTGATGGAATGGTCTATGTATTGGATGTGATTATTGATTGTTATAGTTGAGATTCTTGTGTATGAGACTCTTGACCTAACCATTATTTTGGTCATCGATCAGTTATCCTTGATTATTTTCTAGTCGCCATGATGGGACTGAGATGTGGATTTATTCTTGATGATGTCATGTTGTGACATGTTTGACTCAACCATTTTTGGAGTCTTCGATCAGTATGATTGAGATATATATTTTGGTTATTGAGAACCATTGGATATTTGATTATCAGTGATACTTCAGTTGCCAATAGAGAGCTGTTGTGTTCATGATTTTATATGGATGTTAGCTCATGGAGATTTGATGCTTTTATGCATATTTGATGATTCTATGGATTATCTTTTGTGATTTTGAGATTTATGAGTCCATGAGCATTACGGTAAGATATCTGCATGTAGTGACGACAAGTGGTTTGCAATGGGGGCCGGGGCCCTGAGAGGCTGCCAGGGTAACTCATTGTAAGTTGGATAAATAAGTGATAGCATTCACACCTAATACTAACTGAATGAACCTAAAAAGATAAGTGTTTTGTTCTTGCCCCTGCCTTGAGCGCTTGTACAAGCTTGAGACGCATGGTTGCGACCTTGCAATCCGTAGTATGCCTCGTCAGTATGAGAGGATACTAGTGGCCGCATAAAATTAGTATGGATAGGTGGAGTTTAGCCAACTGCCATGGGAACTTGTACGTAATAATTGCGATGACACTTTCTCGCTTGCGTAGTAGGTTCTTACATGTCATTGTGTGCCTCTGGAGATTAGATGTCAGATTTTTTGTTAGGAACCTTTGAGTTAGTATACTTTTACGATTCCTGGACTTATGGAGATTTGTGCTATGTGATTTTGATAGCCTGTTTGGGACTTGAGATTATCTCCTCAGCATAGTGGGAGTGGACCACTTAGGTACCACGTGGTCGGGTGGTAGTTTATTTTCCACTCTTATCATTTTGAGATTTATTGAGACATCGTGGTTGATGCATCCTTCATGATGGTGGATGTGTATCCTTTTTCATTGATGATTAGCATATGTTACATGATGTTATCTTATGCTTTTATTTGCATGTTAGATTACTTTCTACATATGATTTTGTATATATTAAGAGTGATATTCCTAGTATGTTAATACCGATGATCTCTTCGATGATTTGGAATGCTACACACGGAGGGATGGCTAGGATCCATGATGGTCTAATGATGCTATTAATGGTTGGGAGGAACCGTGCACTTAGTTTATTATGTTTGATCTTTATGATGGATGTATATGTCTTCTATGATGTTGTATCATGTGATTATCTCTACTTTGATGTATCATGGATTAGAATAGGATGATGTACCTTATTCTATATATGTATATTCTTTGTGCCTGTCATACCCTATGACATGTACAGTGGATGATTGTGCATTCTGGAATGTAATTCAGAAAGGACATTTGTATATTGGATGTATCATTATTATTTCATGTGGATGATGTGCTAGATGGATTCATGTATGTAATTCAATGTTAAGGGATCTTAAAGAATGTAATCTGTTATTTATGTTATGTTTACTTTCAGATGGACAATGGTATTGCTTTCGTTATTGTGCATAAGTTATATGTGATGTTTACTTCTATGGAAAAAAAAATGCTACTAATCTTAGTGGAAAAAAAATTTGGTATCAGAGCTCGAGTTTCTACATTGGGAGCTCTGGGTATTTTGGAACAACTAGAACTTTGAACTATCAAGTGTATCTGTTCAATTTGAAAACTAGGTGAATTGAAACAAAACTTGAATTGTTACTTGTATTTTTTTCATACTTCAACACTTAGTTTTCAAAACTGGAAATTTTACTTAAACCTAGACATAGAACTGAACTTAGTACCTTGTACTATTGTAGGATGGTATTTGGGACTAGGTCTTCTATTAGAGGCCGTGGTAGAGGCTGTGGACGTGGCAGAACTATTAGTGTCCATGGGTCTGCCCATGAGGGATAGGCTCATGTAGAGAGCAGGGAAGAACACTCTAGTAGGCAGCAGGAAGAGAGCTATAGAGAGGACCAAGCTGAGTTTGAAGAGGTTGGTTTGAGATGGATGATGCAGACTATTCTAGAATGTCTACCTCCTATTCAAGAATAGCCTAAAGTGCATCAGACAGAACAAGAGCATAGACCCAGGTCTAGGAGTCGTCAAAAGGATCGTCAGAGGTCCATTGTGTCTACTCAGATGAAGGATCTTTCAAGATCCAAGGTTAAACCTTTCAATGGGCAAGGTTCTGGTTATGTGGCCGAGCAATGGCTTATTTCCCTCGACAAGATTTTAGCCATGCAGGAGTTCGACAACAATGTTAAGGCAAGGTTTGCAATCACTAATCTAAAAATTTTGGGGCCACTTGGTGGACGATAGAGGAGAAGAAGTTGGGAATCGATATGAGTAGTGTTGCATGGGAGTTATTCCTAGAGAGTTTTTGTGAACAATTCCTAGCAGAGGAATGGAAATAGCAAAGGGCTGATGAATTTCATAATCTCAGACAATACACTTTGTTAGTGACCGAGTATGAGCGTAAGTTTTATGAGCTCATGTCTTTTTCAGGGTTCAATGAACATTCAGCTCAATTGACACAACATTTTATTAGGGGTTTGAATAATTGTATTATTGGGGGAGTTAAGGTATTTAAGCCAAAAACCCTCAAGGATGCGGTGTATTGAGCTATCCTTGTTAAGAGAAGTGTCAACCTTGGTCAAGGTGGTTTTGTAGGAGCACCAGCAGCATCAAGATCTAAAAGCAACTACAATTCAGGTGGTAACAAGAAGTTTTCTTTCTCTAAGGGGAAATAGTATCAGCAACAGTCCCAGTAGACACAGCAATAGAAGGGCTCAAATTCTCAAGCTCAAGGTGGTGGCAAAGGTTCTAACACCAAGAACAATCGCAATTCTCAACGCAATAAATAGAATCAGACCAATCAGCCAGCTCAGAGTAGCCAATCTTTTGTAAGCAGGAACAGTCATCAGCAATCAAATGTACCACCTATGGGAAGAGGTTCTGGCAAAAATATGGAATTTTTTTCATGTGGTTAGATTGAGCATTATGCAGCTTAGTGTCCTCAGTGCGCACCTCAATTTTCAAGACCTAGACCTACCATTTTAGAGCCTATAGTTGGTGATGCAGGTAGAGCTCATAGAGTTTTTGCAGCAGTTGGTCAGCGTTAGGCAGATCATCAAGGAATAGTGGTTGAGACCACAGGTTCTATTAGAGGTATATCTCTTTTAGTATTGTTTGATTTAGGAGCTACAGATTCATTTATTTTACAATCTATAGTTTCTAAGTGTAAGCTATATGCGGTGAAGGAAGATCATGGTTGGCAAGTGGAACTAGCCTCAGGCATTAAGGTCTCCACAAATTTTGTAGTTCATAAGTGTGGGCTTAGCTTAGGAAGCTTTGATACGGCAGTGGATCTTCGAGTCATACCCCTTGGTTCCTATGATGTGGCTTTAGGCATGGACTGGCTTGGATCTCATAGAGCTAGTATAGATTGTAGGAAGAAGATTATTATGTGCCAAGATGACCAAGGGAATGATGTGCAAATATTTGGGATACCGAGGCCTATATCTCTGCAGATGATTTCTGCTATGCAATTGAAGCAAAGTTTCTGTAAGGGATGTCAGATACTTTTTGTTATGGTAAATGATCTTGATAAGGAAGATCCCATGAGGGAGACTTTAGATCACCTGATTTTGTAGGAGTACACAGATGTTTTTCCAAGTGAGATTCTAGGAATGCCTCCAAAGAGGGACATTGACTTTAGTATTGATTTGATTCCTAGAGCAGAGCCTATCTCTAATGCTCCTTATCGCATGATGACATAGGAATTGGGTGAGCTACGTCTTCAGCTAGAGGAACTTCTGGCCAAAGGGAGCATTAAACCTAGTATATCACCATGGGGAGCTCCAGTGCTCTTTGTGAAGAAGAAAGATAGTTCTTTGCGCCTTTGTATTGACTATAGACAGTTGAATAAGTTGACTATTAAGAATAGGTATCCTTTACCTAGAATTGATGACTTATTCGATCAGATCAAGAGAGCTACAGTATTCTCCAAGATTGATCTTAAGTCAGGATACCACTAGGTTCACATTAAGGAAGCAAATATTCACAAGATCGCTTTTCGAACGCGCTATGGGCATTATGAGTTCATAGTGGTACCTTTTGGGTTAACTAATGCTCCATCGATTTTCATGAGTTTGATGAATGGTGTTTTTTGATCATATCTTGACAGGTTTATACTTGTGTTTCTTGATGACATATTGATATATTCTAAGACTCAGAAGGAGCATGAGGAACACCTGCGGTTGGTATTGTAGTGTTTAAGGGACAATCAGCTTTATGCTGATGTAGCTAAGTGCAAATTCTTCAATTCAGAGATTCAATATTTAGGACATGTTATTTTAGGTGATGGTATTTCAATGGATCCTGCAAAGATTCAGGCAATAATAGATTGGTCGACATCGACTAATGTGTTAAAGATTCGTAGTTTCATGGGTTTAGCTGGTTATTATCGCAAATTTGTCCAAAACTTCACTAGGATAGCACATCCTATCACTTCTCTTTAGAGCAAAGGAAAGAAGTTTGTGTGGACAGAGAAATGTGAGGAAGCTTTCCAGAAGCTCAAGGAGCTTTTGACTAGTGCATCGATTCTAGCCATACCTGATCCAGAAGGTGATTTTATAGTATGTACAGATGCTTCTCTTGAAGGGATTGGGTTAGTGTTGATGCAGAATAGATGGGTGATTGCGTATGAATGATGCAAGCTCAAGGATCATGAGTTAAATTATCCTATGCATGATCTTGAGTTAGCAGCAGTAGTCCATGCTTTGACAAGGTGGAGACATTTCTTGTTGGGGCACAGATTTGAGCTACACAGCGATCATTGTAGTCTTCATTACATTTTTACTCAGCCTAATTTGAATGCTCACTAGAGGCGATGGATGGAGTTTCTATGCGAGTATGATTTTGAGGTTAAGTACATTCAGGGTAAGGAGAATGTGGTGGTAGATGCTTTGAGTCGCAAGAGACATGTGGTATCATCGATGACCCTTAGTGTGGATTTGAGGAGTTGAATTCTTCAGGCACTTCCTATAGATTCCTGGTATCAGGAAGTGTGCAGAGAGATTGATTCAGGAAGATCTTTGGAAGGTAAGTTTGCAGGTTATGTTTGATAGTCAGATTGTCTTTTGAGACATTTGGGGAGAATTTATGTGCCATTTTTGGATGAGCTTCGCACCTTGATACTGTCAGAAGCCCATCGTACACCTTACTCAGCACATCCAGGTGTTAAGAAGATGCATGCTGATTTGAGACATTTGTTCTTTTGGTCTGGGATGAAGCGAGATATTTCTGATTTTGTGGCTAGGTGTCTTGAGTGTCAGAGAGTCAAGGAAGAACACCAGCACCCGGCTGAACTTTTGCAGCAAAATCTCATTCCTTCTCAGAAGTGGGATATCATCTCCATAGATTTTATTATAGGATTACCTATGATAGTTCGACGTCATGATGCTATCATGGTCACCGTTGATCGGTTGACTAAGGTGGCATATTTTTCACCGATTAGGTCTTCCTACACAACAGCTTCTGTAGCTAATGTCTTTATGCATGATATTGTGAGATTACATGGTATTTATAGAAAGGTCATTTCTGACAGGGATCCTATATTCACATCTGCATTCTTGACATCACTGCAGCATGAGCTTGGAACATAGTTAAACTTCAATTCGGCATATCATCCAGAGCCTGATGGTCAGACAGAGAGGGTGAATTAGGTTTTGAAGGATATGTTACAGATGTATGTGATGGATAGGCAGACACATTGGGAGGATTATCTCTACTTAGTGGAGTTTTCTTACAACAATGGGTATCATAGTTCTATTGGCATGGCACCATTTCAGGCATTATATGGACATCCTTGTCATACACCATTGAGTTGGGATAGTCTTGAGGACCGCATCCTATTGGGTCCTGAGATGCTTCGTGATATGGAGCAACAGGTAGTGTGTATCCATGAGCACTTGACTACAACATAGGATAGGTAGAAGAAGTATGCCGATGCTCATAGGATTAATAAGCAGTTTGCTGTGGGAGATAAGGTTTTCTTGAGAGTGCGTCCGCGAAAGAGTCCAATCCAGTACGAAAAGGGTTCTAAGCTAGCACCTCATTTTGTGGGACCATTTGAGATTTTAGAGAGGATTGTGCATGTTCTTGATTAGAATGCATTGCAGGTAGAGGATGGGTAGCTGGCTTTGGAGCCGGTTCGTATTCTGGAGCAGCGGGGCTTCAACCTCAGGGGTCAAACCATCAAGCAGGTAAGGGTCCAATGGGACCCTACTTATGATTCTTCAGCTACTTGGGAGGATGCAGCTAGATTGAGGGAGTTATATCCCTATTTGTTTGTAGGCTTCCAGGAGTAAGCCTAAACCAAGGGGGGGGGTGGATGTAGTGCCTACCCTCATTCACATCTTTTCTAGACATTGATGCTATTATTATCAGACTGTGATAGACTAGTTTTATGTTGATGGATTAGTGGTATTGTTTTGACACTATCAGACATTATGTTATGAATTCAGTGGTTATATGATGAGATCATTTAGATTTTTACATTTCATGCATACATGATGATCACTATACTATTTTCAGTTATTATTAATGATTAGATGGATGGTTTATTATCTTATGTGTTTTATTATGGATACTTACCCCATACTTGCATATGTATGGTGTGCGTGTTTTCTTATTGTATGTCATTTCTAATGTGGTTAAGGAAGGGAGTCGTAGTCACTTGCTTAGTCGAGATCTACACGATGCACCACTTCTTGCCATTGTCTGTTTAGCTTAGCATTATATATATTGTATGTACATGCATAGTTTTTCTACAGTTTGCATGTACTGGGTATCGACTTCCCTGAATTGCCAGGATGAGCGTACCCTATTATACTATCTCAATGATAAGAGACGGGAGATAAATTCTCAAGTCCAAATTCCAAACCCTTAAACCATTTGTCCTAGTGAGTTAGGACAAGTATCAGAGTTGAGTACCCACCGAATGTGTCGGATGACATATTTCATGATTTTTAACCCTTTAGACTGATTTTGAGTGATTTTCTCTATCATGGGTTTTCATATTTTATCTTGGAGGTCTATGGTGAATTTTCTATTAATTAAGTCTTAATAAATGGATTTAATTAATAAATTAATTATTTGAGAAAATTAATATAAAATATCATGTTATTTGATATTTTGATTGTAATTAATTAAATGAGAATTATTGAGAAAAATGAATTAAATAAAAGAAAATTAGAAATTAAAATTAATAATAATAATAAAATAATAATAAAAGTAATAAATAAATAATAATAATAAAAGTTATAAAAATTAAAAATGAAAGTTATAAATATTTAGATAGAAATTATATAAAAAGTGGATTGGAGTTATAAGCTTGCATGGGAGTTAACGCACTTTTCTATTTCTCATGTGTCAACAACACGGAGGTTAGTGCATTAATTAAGCACATGGTGTCTACAACCCTATGGCTCATCCTGAAGGTTGGAAAGGACCCATGCTTAGTTGGTGACACCTTCCAACTGTTTCTAGAAACACTCTAGAGGTTTCTTGAGAGCTCTTTATATTCAGACATCCCTAGAAGCTTAGACATAGTGTTTGGAGTGCAATTGGAGCATTGGAGGAATCAAGAATTCTGAAGAAGGGAGCTTGCTCTGTGGGTTTTCTGAGAAAGAGTGAATTAGCATCAGAATCCGGGTAGATTCTTGTGATTTTACTTATGCTATTTCTGCATCTTGCACTCCCTGTCTTCTTCGTGTCTTCCATATGTCTTCTAAGGAATTTCATATTTTTATTGTATGCATTCTCAATATAGGCAATTGAATTTATGTGAAAATCTTTATATGCATAGATCTGAAAGAAAATGGGGCTAGGGTTTAAATTCATAGCCAAACCTATTAGATTATTTATTGGATAAATTTTAAGATCAAAGATTTAAAGAAAAATTTTGAAAATTAGAATTTCTAAGTAAATTGTGTATATTCTTGAATCTACATACACATATACATATATATCATTATATACATATATATATGTGCTGTGATGGTGATAAACTTTGTGTGTATATATATATACACAAACATATATATACATATATATACCCATATATATATACATACATATGTATATATATAGATACATATGTATATATATACATATATAGTAATCGAATGTCAAATCGCGATAAAGTTTCATGTTAATAGTATTTCATATTGCATGGGAATGTTTTTATAAAAACATTATTGAAAATCATATTAAAATATATATATATATATATATATATATATATATATATATATATATATATATATATATATATATATATATATATATATATATATATATATATGATGTTGGGCAGGTATTATATACCCCACCCACCGCAGGCTTGTGAGATCACAGGGTACCTGCGACCGTAGTGTACCTGCGGTGCGGATGTATTGGGCCGCGCAATTTTAAAATCACATTGCGATTTGAGTTTGGTTTTAAATTATATAAAAATTTATTTGCAACGTTATTTCATATGAGATTTGGATATGAATCTCGATTTTGTTGTAATATCATTAATTATTAAATGTTATTTTATATATATATATATATATATATATATATATATATATATATATATATATATATATGATGTTGGGCAGGTATTATATACCCCACCCACCGCAGGCTTGTGAGATCACAGGGTACCTGCGACCGTAGTGTACCTGCGGTGCGGATGTATTGGGCCGCGCAATTTTAAAATCACATTGCGATTTGAGTTTGGTTTTAAATTATATAAAAATTTATTTGCAACGTTATTTCATATGAGATTTGGATATGAATCTCGATTTTGTTGTAATATCATTAATTATTAAATGTTATTTTATATATATATATATATATATATATATATATATATATATATATATATATATATATATATATATATATATATATATATATATATATATATATATATATATATATATATATATATATATATATATATATATATATATATATATATATAAGTATATATGTATATATAATTAATTATAAATGAATATTATAAAGTTCTAAATTAATGGATCACTCTTTTAATGAGTTAAAATATTGATATTGAGCTTGTCAATTATGAAGAGATATTAATAATTAATTTAATTAAACTTAATTTAATTAAGATTAGTTATTAGAATATATAATCAAAGTTTTGATTCATTGAGAGTGTCAATTTTCAAACAATGTTATATAAACAAAATATTATTAGATTAATTAGAAAATTGAGTCTATTAGTTTTGGGGAGAAACTTTTATCTATCAAACAAATACATGGGTTAGTAAAAACATGAAATTTCTCCACTTAATATAATTTGGAAAAACGTAAACTAAGACTTTTAAATTCAAATTTGAAAACTTAGCAAAACCAAAACATGTGTTTACATTGTGTATTCTTTAGGCTATTGTTTTGGGTTTTGGGTTGACTAGTGTTGACCAGTATAGGACGTCTACCAGAGGCTTGGGGGTTATGTGATTGTGGTGACATGATGATGTTTTAATCTCGATCTTTATAAAACCAACCTTGGTTTGTGATAGAATGCTCTATGTATTGGATGTGATTACTGATTGTTATGCATATTTGATGATTCTATGGATTATCTTTTGTGATTTTGAGATTTATAAGTCCATGAGCATTACGGTAGGATATCTGCATGTAGTGACGGGAAGTGGCTTGCAATGGGGGTCGGGGCCCTAAGAGGCTGCCAGGGTAACTCATTGTAAGTTGGATTAATAAGTAATAACATTCACACCTAATAATAACTGAATGAACCTAAAAAGATAAGTGTTTTGTTCTTGCCCATGCCTCGTCAGTATAAGAGGATACTAGTGGCCGCATGAAATTAGTATGGACCCGTGGAGTTTAGCTAACTGCCAGGGTAACTTGTACGTGATAATTGCGATGACACTTTCTCACTTGCATAGTAGGTTCCTACATGTCATTGTGTGCCTTTGGAGATTAGATGTCAGATTTTGTGTTAGGAACCTTTGAGTTAGTATACTTTTAAGATTCCTGGACTTATGGAGATTTGTGCTATGTGATTTTGATAGCCTATTTGGGACTTGAGATTATCTTCTTAACACGGTGGGAGTGGACCACTTAGATACCACGCAGTCGGGTGGTAGTGTATTTTCCACTCTTATCATTTTGAGATTCATTGAGACATCGTTGTTGATGCATCCTTCATGATGGTGGATGTGTATCCTTTTTCATTGATGATTATCATATGTTAGATGATGTTATCTTATGCTTTTATTTGCATGTTAGATTACTTTCTACATATGATGTTGTATATATTAGGAGTGACATTCCTAATATGTTAATACCGATGATCTATTCGGTGATTTGGAATGTTACGCACAGAGGGATGGCTAGGATCAACAATGGTCTAATGATGCTATTAACGGTTGGGAAGAACCGTGCACTTAGTTTATTATATTTGATCTTTATGATGGATGTATATGTCTTCTATGATGTTGTATCATGTGATTATCTCTACTTATATGTATCATGTATCATGGATTAGAATAGGATGACATACCTTATTCTATATATGTATATTCTTTGTGCCTATCATACCCTGTGACATGTACAGTGGATGATTGTGCATTTTGGAATGTAATTCAGAAAGGACATTTGTATATTGGATGTATCATTATTATTTCATGTCGATGATGTACTAGATGGATTCATGTATGTAATTCAACGTTAAGGGATCTTCAAGAATGTAATCTGTTATTTATGTTATGTTTACTTTCAGATGGACAATGCTATTGCTTCCATTATTGTGCATAAGTTATATGTGATGTTTATTTCTATGGAAGAAAAAAAAATGCTACTAATCCTAGTGAAATTCTAGGTTAATTCTTTCAATCCCTTGGCGGGGCATTACATAAATAAAGTTATTTAATTAAATGAGAAGCCATTCCTAATTAATTAAATGAACTTATTTAAATAAATAAGAAAAGTGTCTCTAATTAATTAAAGATTATTTAATTAAATAGAAAAAGTAATTATGAGAGCATATCTCATTTTATTAAATTAAATATCTCAACAAAATCTCTCTTCAGTTCAAAAAGGGAAATTTCCAGTTCATTATTGATAAAAAATGAGTTAAATTAGTTAACTCCTTTTTCTACTCAAATTGAATCAGTTAACTCCTTATTTTACCCAAATTAAATTTGTTAACTCCCTTTAATTTAGAAATCTCCCTTTATGACTGAACTTCACCTTTAATCCTGACCGCTGATTCAAATCGATCTCAATCGTTGATGAATTTCAGAAAAGTCTATTTAAGAGACCCTCATCTCTTCATTTTGAAAGGTTGAATGAGAATTTGCATCGAATTGTTGCTGGAATTCATACTCACATTTGCTCGTATTCACATACGCGAAGATCAAGTTTGACCAAAAGTTGACCATATTTAACCACTGTTGACTTGAGTTGACTAGTTTTGAAAAGAATTTTGAAATTATTAAACGAAATTAATTAACTAAATTGAGTACTTACTTCTAATTAATTAAGCAAAGTTATTTAATTAAATGAGAAGCCATTCCTAATTAATTAAATGAAGTTATTTAATTAAATAAGAAAAGTGTCTCTAATCAATTAAAGATTATTTAATTAAATATAAAAGTAATTATGAGAGAATATCTCATTTTATTAAATTAAATATCTCAAGAAAATCTCTTTTCAGTTCAAAAACAGAAATTTCCATTTCACTATTGATAAAAAATTAGTTAAATCAGTTAACTCCTTTTTCTACTCAAATTGAATTAGTTAACTCCTTATTTTACTCAAATTAAATCCGTTAACTCCGTTTAATTTGGGAATCTCCCTTTATGACTGAACTTCACCTTTAATCCTGATCAAATTTAACCACAGTTGACTTGAGTTGACTAGTTTTGAAAAAAAATTGAAATAATTAATGAAAATTATTTAATTAAATGGAGTAACTACTTCTAATTAATTAAACAAAGTTATTTAATTAAATGAGAAGCCATTCCTAATTAATTAAATGAAGTTATTTAATTAAATAAGAAAAGTGTATCTAATTAATTAAAGATTATTTAATTAAATAGAAAAAGTAATTATGAGAGCATATCTCATTTTATTAAATTAAAAATCTCAACAAAATCTCTCTTCAGTTGAAAAAGGGAAATTTTCAGTTCAGTATTGATAAAAAATGAGTTAAATAAGTTAACTCCTTTTTCTACTCAAATTGAATCAGTTAACTCCTTATTTTACTCAAATTAAATCTATTAACTCCCTTTAATTTGGAAATCTCTCTTTATGACTGAACTTCACTTTTAATCCTAACTGTTGATTAAAATCGATCTCAACCATTGATGAATTTAGGGAAAGTTTATTTAAGAGACCCTCAACTCTTCATTTTGAAAAGTTGAATGAGAATTTGCATCGAATTGTTGCTAGAATTTATACTAGTTTTTGCTCATATTCACATACGCGAAGATCAAGTTTGACCAAAAGTTGACCAGATTTAACCACGGTTGACTTGAGTTGACTAGTTTCAAAAAAAAAATTGAAATAATTAAATGAAATTATTTAATTAAATGGAGTACTTACTTCTAATTAATTAAACAAAGTTATTTAATTAAATGAGAAGCCATTCCTAATTAATTAAATGAAGTTATTTAATTAAATAAGAAAAGTGTCTCGAATTAATTAAAGATTATTTAATTAAATAGAAAAAGTAATTATGAGAGCATATCTCATTTTATTAAATTAAATATCTCAAGAAAATCTCTCTTCAGTTGAAAAAGGGAAATTTCCAGTTCACTATTGATCAAAAATGAGTTAAATCGGTTAACTCCTTTTACTACAGAAATTGAATCTGTTAACTCCTTATTTTACTCAAATTAAATTTGTTAACTCCCTTTAATTTGAAAATCTCCCTTTATGACTGAACTTCACCTTTAATCCTGACCGTTCATTGAAATTGATCTTAACCGTTGATGAATTCCAGGAGAGTCTATTTAAGAGACCCTCATCTCTTCATGTTGAAAGGTTGAATGAGAATTTACATCAAATTTTTGCTGGAATTCATACTAACATTTGCTCATATTCACATACGCAAAGATCAAGTTTGACCAAAAGTTGACCAGATTTAACCACGGTTGACTTGAGTTGACTACTTTTGAAAAGAATTTTGAAATAATTAAACAAAATTATTTAATTAAATGGAGTACCTACTTCTAATTATTTAAACAAAGTTATTTAATTAAATGAGAAGCCATTCCTAACTAATTAAATGAAGTTATTTAATTAAATAAGAAAAGTGTCTCTAATTAATTAAATATTATTTAATTAAATAGAAAAATTAATTATGAGAGTATATCTCATTTTATTAAATTAAATATCTCAACAAAATCTCTCTTCAGTTCAAAAAGGGAAATTTCCAGTTCACTATTGATAAAAAATGAGTTAAATCAGTTTACTCCTCTTTTTACTCAAATTGAATCAGTTAACTCCTTATTTTACTCAAATTAAATCTGTTAACTCTCTTTAATTTGGAAATGTCCCTTTATGACTTAACTTCACCTTTAATCCTGACCGTTGATTGAAATCGATCTCAACCGTAGATGAATTCCTGGAAAGTCTATTTAAGAGGCCCTCATCTCTTCATTTTGAAAGGTTGAATGAGAATTTGCATCGAATTATTGTTGGAATTCATACTCACATTTTCTCATATTTATATACGCAAAGATCAAGTTTGACCAAAAGTTGACCAGATTTAACGATGGTTGACTTGAGTTGATTAGTTTCGAAAAGAATTTTGAAATAATTAAACAAAATTATTTAATTAAATGGAGTACTTCTAATTAATTAAACAAAGTTATTTAATTAAATGAGAAGCCATTCGTAATTAATTAAATGAAGTTATTTAATTAAATAAGAAAAGTGTCTCTATTTAATTAAAGATTATTTAATTAAATAGAAAAAGTAATTATGAGAGCATATCTCATTTTATTACATTAAATATCTCAACAAAAGCTCTCTTCAGTTCAAAAAGGAAAATTTCCAGTTCACTATTGATCAAAAATGAGTTAAATCAATTATTTTCGTTTTCTACTCAAATTGAATCAGTTAACTCCTTATTTTACTCAAATTAAATCTGTTTACTCCCTTTGATTTGGAAATCTCCTTTTATGACTGAACTTCACGTTTAATCTTGACCGTTGATTGAAATCGATCTCAAGCATTGATGAATTCCATGAAAGTCTATTTAAGAGACCCTCATCTCTTCATTTTGAAAGGTCCAATGAGAATTTGCATTGAATTATTGCTGGAATTCAAACTTACATTTGCTCATATTCACAGACGCAAAGTTCAAGTTTGACCAAAAGTTGACCAGATTTATCCATGGTTGACTTGAGTTGACTAGTTTCGAAAAGAATTTTGAAATTATTTAATTAAATAGAGTACTTACTTCTAATTAATTAAACAAAGTTATTTAATTAAATGAGAAGCCATTCCTAATGAATTAAATGAAGTTATTTAATTACATAAGAAAAGTGTCTCTAATTAATTAAAGATTGCTTAATTAAATAGAAAAAGTAAATTCGAGAGCATATCTCATTTTATTAAATTAAATATCTCAACAAAATCTCTCTTCAGTTCAAAAAGGGAAATTTCCAGTTCACTATTGATCAAAAATCAGTTAAATCAGTTAACTCCTTTTTTTACTCAAATTGAATCGGTTAACTCCTTATTTTACTTAAATTAAATTTGTTAACTCCCTTTAATTTTAAAATCTTCCTTTATGACTGAACTTCAGCTCTAATACTGACCATTGATTGAAATCGATCTCAACCATTGATGAATTTTAGGAAAGTCTATTTAACAAACCCGCATCTCTTCATTTTGAAAGGTTGAATGAGAATTTGCATCGAATTGTTGCTAGAATTCATACTAACATTTGCTCATATTCACATACGCAAATATCAAGTTTGACCAAAAGTAGATCAGATTTAACCACGGTTGACTTTAGTTGACAAGTTTCAAAAAGAATTTTGAAATAATTAAACGAAATTATTTAATTAAATGGAGTACTTACTTCTAATTAATTAAACAAAGTTATTTAATTAAATGAGAATCCATTCCTAATTAATTAGATGAAGTTATTTAATCAAATAAAAAAAGTGTCTCTATTTAATTAAAAATTATTTAATTAAATAGAAAAATTAATTTTGAGAGCATATCTCATTTTATTAAATTAAATATCTCAACAAAATCTCTCTTCAGTTCAAAAAGGGAAATTTCTAGTTTAGTATTGATAAAAAATGAGTTAAATCAATTAACTCCTTTTTCTACTCAAATTGAATCAGTTAACTCCTTATTTTACTCAAATTAAATCTGTTATCTCCCTTTAATTTAAAAACCTCCCTTTATGACAGAACTTTACCTTTAATCCTGACCGCTGATTAAAATCGATCTCAACCATTGATGAATTTCAGGAAAGTCTATTTAAGAGACCCTCATCTCTTCATTTTGAAAGGTTGAATGAGAATTTGCATCGAATTGTTGCTGGAATTCATACTCACATTTGCTCATATTCACATACGCGAAGATCAAGTTTGACCAAAAGTTGGCCAGATTTAACCACGGTTGACTTGAGTTGACTAGTTTCGAAAAAAATTTGAAATAATTAAATGAAATTATTTAATTAAATGGAGTACTTCTAATTAATTAAACAAAGTTATTTATTTAAATGAGAAGCCATTCCTAATTAATTAAATGAAGTTATTTAATTAAATAAGAAAAGCGTCTCTAATTAATTAAAGATTTCTTAATTAAATAGAAAAAGTAATTGCGAGAGCATATCTCATTTTATTAAATTAAATATATCAAGAAAATCTCTCTTCAGTGCAAAAAGGAAAATTTTCAGTTCACTATTGGTCAAAAATGAGTTAAATGAGTTAACTCATTTTTCTACACAAATTGAATCAGTTAACTCCTTATTTTAGTCAAATTAAATCTGTTAACTCCCTTTAATCTTGAAATCTCCTTTTATGACTGAACATCACCTTTAATCCTGACTGTTGATAGAAATCAATCTCAACCATTGATGAATTTTAGGAAAGTCTATTTAAGAAACCCTCATCTCTTCATTTTGAAAGGTTGAATGAGAATTTGAATCGAATTGTTGCTGGAATTCATAATCACATTTGCTCATATTCACATATGCAAAGATCATATTTGACCAAAAGTTCATCAGATTTAACCTCGATTGACTTGAGTTGACTAATTTTGAAAAGAATTTGAAAATAATTAAACGAAATTATTTCATTAAATGGAGTACTTACTTCTAATTAATTAAACAAAGTTATTTAATTAAATGAGAAGCCATTCATAATTAATTAGATGAAGTTATTTAATTAAATAAGCAAAGCATCTCTAATTGATTAAAGATTATTTAATTAAATAGAAAAAGTAATTATGAGAGCATATTTCATTTTATTAAATTAAATATCTCAACAAAATGTCTCTTTAGTTCAAAAAGGAAAAATTTCAGTTCACTATTGATCAAAAATGAGTTAAATCTGTTAACTCCTTTTTCTACTCAAATTGAATTAGTTAACTCCTTATTTTAGTCAAATTAAATCTGTTAACTCCCTTTAATTTGGAAATCTCCCTTTATGACTGAACTTCACCTTTAATCCTGACCGTTGATTAAAATCGATCTCAACCGTTGATGAATTTCAGGAAAGTCTATTTAAGCGACCCTCAACTCTTTATTTTGACAGCTTGAATGATAATTTGCATCGAATTGTTCTTGGAATTCATAATCACATTTGCTCATATTCACATATGCAAAGATCAAGTTTGACCAAAATTTGACTAGATTTAACCACGATTGACTTGATTTGACTAGTTTCGAAAAGAGTTTGGAAATAATTAAATAAAATTATTTAATTAAATCGGTTAACACATTTTTCTAGTCAAATTGAATCAATTAACTTCTTATTTTACTCAAATTAAATCTATTAACTCCCTTTAATTTGGAAATCTCCCTTTATGACTGAACTTCACCTTTAATCCTAACTGTTGATTGAAATCGATCTCAACCATTGATAAATTCTAGGAAAGTATATTTGAGAAACTCTCATCTCTTCATTTTGAAAGGTTGAATGAGAATTTACATCGAATTGTTGCTGCAATTCATACTAACATTTGCTCATATTCACATACGCAACGATCAAGTTTGACCAAAAGTTGACCAGATTTAACCATGGTTGACTTGAGTTGACTAGTTTAGAAAAGAATTTTGAAATAATTAAAATAAATTATTTAATTAAATGGAGTACTTACTTCTAATTAATTAAACAAAGTTTTTTAATTAAATGAGAAGCCATTCCTAATTAATTAAATGAAGTTATTTAATTAAAAAAGAAAAGTGTCTCTAATTAATTAAAGATTACTTAATTAAATAGAAAAAGTAATTATGAGAGCATATCTCATTTTATTAAATTAAATATCTCAACGAAATCTCTCTTCAGTTCAAAAAGGAAAATTTTCAGTTCACTATTAATCAAAAATGAGTTAAATCAGTTAACTCCTTTTTCTACTCAAATTGTATTAGTTAACTCCTTATTTTACTCAAATTAAATCTATTAACTCCTTTGATTTTGGAAATCTCCCTTGATGACTGAACTTCACCTTTAATCCTGACCATTGATTGAAATCGATCTCAACCGTTAATGAATTCCAGCAAAGTCTATTTAAGAGACTCTCATCTCTTCATTTTGAAAGGTTGAATGAAAATTTCCATCAAGTTGTTGCTGGAATTCATACTCACATTTGCTGATATTCACATATGCAAAGATCAAATTTGACCAAAAGTTGACGAGATTTAACCACAGTTGACTTGAGTTGACTAGTTCTGAAAAGAATTTTAAAATAATTAAACGAAATTATTTAATTAAATAGAGTACTTCTAATTAATTAAATAAAGTTATTATAAGAGCATATCTCATTTTATTAAATTAAATATCTCAACAAAATCTCTCTTCAATTCAAAAAGGGAAATTTCCAGTTCATTATTGATCAAAAATGAGTTAAATGAGTTAACTCCTATTTCTACTCAAATTGAATCAGTTAACTCCTTATTTTACTCAAATTAAATCTGTTAACTCCCTTTATGACTGAACTTCACCTTTAATCCTGACCGTTGATTGAAATCGATCTCAACCATTGATGAATTTTAGGAAACTCTATTTGAGAGACCTTCATCTCTTCATTTTGAAAGGTTGAATAAGAATTTCTATAGAGTTGTTGCTGGAATTCATACTCACATTTGCTCATATTCACATACGCAAAGATCAAGTTTGACCATAAGTTAACCAGATTTAACCATGGTTGACTTGAGTTCACTAGTTTCGAAAAGAATTTTAAAATAATTAAATGAAACTATTTAATTAAATGGAGTACTTACTTCTAATTAATTAAACAAAGTTATCTAATTAAATGACAAGCCATTCCTAATTAATTAAATGAAGTTATTTTATTAAATAAGAAAATAGTCTCTAATTAATTAAAGATTACTTAATTAAATAGAAAAACTAATTATGAGAGCATATCTCATTTTATTAAATTAAATATCTCCACAAAATCTCTCTTCAGTTCAAAAAGGGAAATTTTCAATTCACTATTGATAAAAAATGAGTTAAATTAGTTAACTCCTTTTTCTACTCAAATTGAATCTGTTAAATCCTTATTTTACACAAGTTAAATCTGTTAACTCCCTTTAATTTTGAAATCTTCCTTTATGACTGGACTTCACCTTTAGTCCTGACCGTTAATTGAAATCTATCTCAACCGTTGATGAATTATAGGAAAGTCTATTTAAGAGACCCTCATCTCTTCATTTTGAAAGGTTGAATGAGAATTTGCATCGAATTGTTGCTGGAATTCATACTCACATTTGCTCATATTCACATACGCAAAGATCAAGTTTGACCAAAAGTTGACCAAATTTAACCACGGTTTACTTGAGTTGACTAGTTTCGAAAAGAATTTTGAAATAATTAAACAAAATTATTTAATTAAATGGATTACTTACTTCTAATTAATTAAACAAAGTAATTTAACTAAATGACAAGCCATTCCAAATTAACTAAATGAAGTTATTTTATTAAATAAGAAAAGTGTCTCTAATTAATTAAAGATTACCTAATTAAATAGAAAAAGTAATTATGAGAGCATATCTCATTTTATTAAATTAAATATCTCGACAAAATCTCTCTTCAGTTCAAAAAGGGAAATTTTCAGTTCACTATTTATCAAAAATGAGTTGAATTAGTTAACTCATTTTTCTACTCAAATTGAATCAGTTAACTTCTTATTTTACTCAAATTAAATCTGTTAACTCCCTTTAATTTGGAAATCTCCCTTTATGACTGAACTTCTTCTTTAATCCTGACCGTTGATTGAAATCGATCTCAACCATTGATGAATTTTAGGAAAGTCTATTTAAGCGACCCTCATCTCTTCATTTTGAAAGGTTGAATGAGAATTTGCATCGAATTGTTGTTGGAATTCATACTCACTTTTGCTCATATTCACATACGCAAAGATCAAATTTGACCAAAAGTTGACCAGATTTAACCATGGTTTACTTGAGTTGACAAGTTTCGAAAATAATTTTGAAATAATTAAACGAAATTATTTAATTAAATAGAGTACTTAGTTCTAATTAATTAAACAAAGTTATTTAATTAAATGAGAAGCCATTCCTAATTAATTAAATGAAGTTATTTAATTAAATAAGAAAAGTGTCTCTAATTAATTAAAGATTACTTAATTAAATAGAAAAAGTAATTATGAGAGCATATCTCATTTTATTAAATCAAATATCTCAACAAAATCTCTCTTGAGTTCAAAAAGGGAAATTTTCAATTCACTATTGATCAAAAATTAGTTAAATCAGTTAACTTCTTTTTCTACTCAAATTGAATCATTTAACTCCTTATTTTACTCAAATTAAATCTGTTAACACCCTTTAATTTGGAAATGCCATTTATGACTAAACTTCACCTTTAATCCTGACCGTTGATTGAAATCGATCCCAACCGTTGATGAATTCCAAGAAAGTCTATTTAATAGACCCTCATCTCTTCATTTTGAAAGGTTGAATTAGAATTTGCATCAAATTGTTGCTGGAATTCATACTCACATTTGCTCATATTCACATATGCAAAAATCAAGTTTGACCAAAAATTGACCAGATTTAACCATGATTGACTTGAGTTGACTAGTTTCGAATTTTTTTTTGAAATAATTAAACGAAATTATTTAATTATATCGAGTACTTACTTCTAATTAATTAAACAAAGTTATTTAATTAAATAAGAAGCCATTCCTAAATAATTAAATGAAGTTATTTAATTAGATAAGAAAAGTGTCTCTAATTAATTAAAGATTACCTAATTAAATAGAAAAAGTAATTATGAGAGCATATCTCATTTTATTAAATTAAATATCTCGACAAAATCTCTCTTCAGTTCAAAAAGGGAAATTTTCAGTTAACTATTTATCAAAAATGAGTTGAATTAGTTAACTCATTTTTCTACTCAAATTGAATCAGTTAACTTCTTATTTTACTCAAATTAATTCTGTTAACTCCCTTTAATTTTGAAATCTCCCTTTATGACTGAACTTCTTCTTTAATCCTGACCGTTGATTGAAATCGATCTCAACCATTGATGAATTTTAAGAAAGTCTATTTAAGAGACCCTCATCTCTTCATTTTGAAAGGTTGAATAAGAATTTGCATCGAATTGTTGTTGGAATTCATACTCACTTTTGCTCATATTCACATACGCAAAGATCAAATTTGACTAAAAGTTGACCAGATTTAACCACGGTTTACTTGAGTTGACTAGTTTCGAAAATAATTTTGAAATAATTAAATGAAATTATTTAATTAAATAGAGTACTTAGTTCTAATTAATTAAACAAAGTTATTTAATTAAATGAGAAGCCATTCCTAATTAATTAAATGAAGTTATTTAATTAAATAAGAAAAGTGTCTCTAATTAATTAAAGATTATTTAATTAAATAGAAAAAGTAATTATGAGAGCATATCTCATTTTATTAAATTAAATATCTCAACAAAATCTCTCTTCAGTTCAAAAAGGGAAATTTCTAGTTTACTATTGATCAAAAATGAGTTAAATCAGTTAACTCCTTTTTCTACTCAATTTGGATCAGCTAACTCCTTATTTT
The DNA here is from genome assembly GCA_028749045.1 of Cupressus sempervirens. NCBI lineage: Eukaryota > Viridiplantae > Streptophyta > Pinopsida > Cupressales > Cupressaceae > Cupressus > Cupressus sempervirens. Next base: position 282,059,864 of record CM053791.1, read on the forward strand.
ACTCAAATTAAATCTGTTAACTCTGTTTAATTTGAAAATCTCCCTTTATGACTAAACTTCACCTTTAATCCTGACAGTTGATTGAAATCGATCTCAACCGTTGACGAATTCCAGGAAAGTCTATTTAAGAGACCCTCATCTCTTTATTTTGAAAAGTTGAATGAGAATTTGCATCAAATTGTTGTTGGAATTCATACTCACATTTGCTCATATTCACATAGGCAAAGATTAAGTTTGACCAAAAGTTGACCAAATTTAACCACGGTTGACTTGAGTTGACTAGTTTCGAAAAGAATTTTGAAATAATTAAATGTAATTATTTAATTAAATGGAGCACTTACTTCTAATTAATTAAACAAAGTTATTTAATTAAATGAGAAGCCATTTCTAATTAATTAAATGAAGTTATTTAATTAAATAAGAAAAGTGTCTCTAATTAATTAAAGGTTATTTAATTAAATAGAAAAAGTAATTATGAGAGCATATCTCATTTTATTAAATTAAATATCTCAACAAAATCTCTCTTTAGTTCAAAAAGAGAAATTTTTAGTTCACTATTGATCAAAAATGAGTTAAATCAGTTAACTCCTTTTTCTACTCAAATTGAATCAGTTAGCTCCTTATTTTACTCAAATTAAATCTATTAACTCCCTTTAATTTGAAAATCTCCCTTTATGACTGAACTTCACCTTTAATGCTGACTATTGATTGAAATCAATCTCAACTGTTGATGAATTCTAGGAAATTCTATTTAAGAGACCCTCATATCTTCATTTTGAAATTTTGAATGAGAATTTGCATCGAGTTGTTGCTGAAATTCATACTCACATTTGCTCATATTCACATATGCAAAGATCAAGTTGTAGTGCCTACCCTCGTTGACATCTTTTCTAGACTTATTGTTGCTATTATTATTAGACTATGTAGACTAGTTTTATGTTGATAGTTTAGTGGTGTTGTTTTGACACTATCAGATATTATGATAGGGATTCAGTTGATACATGATGAGATCATTTAGATTGTACATTTGATGTATGTATGATGATCATTATATTATTTTTAGTTATTAATGATGATTAGTTAGTTTATTATCTCATGTGTTTTATTATGGTTACTTACCCCATACTTGCATGTGTATGGTGTGCGTGTTTTCTTATTGTATGGCGTTTCTGATGTGGTTAAGGAAGGGAGTCGTAGTCACCTGCTTAGTCGAGATCTACACGATGCACCACTTTCTGCCATTGTCTTTTTAGCTTAGCATTATATATTGTATGTACATGCATGGTTTTTCTACAGGTTCCAGGTACCGAGTATCAACTTTTCTGAATTGCCAAGATGAGCGTACCCTATTATACTATCTCAATGATAAGAGAAGGGAGATAATTTCTCAAGTCCAAATCCCAAACCCTTAAACTATTTTTCCTAGTGAGTTAGAATAAGTATCAAAGTTGATACCCACCAAATGTGTCGGATGACATATTTCGTGATTTTTAACCCTTTAGATTTATTTTGTATGATTTGTTCTATGATGAGTTTTCATATTTTATCTTGGAGGTCTATAGTGAATTTTCCATTAATTAAGTCTTAACAAATAGATTTTATTAATAAATTATTTATTTGAGAAGATTAATAAAATATCATGATCTTTGATATTTTGATTGTAATTAATTGAATGTGAATTATTGGGGAAAAAGAATTAAATAAAAGAAAATTAGAAATTAAAATTAATAATAATTATAAAATAATAATAAAGCAATAAATAAAATAATAATAATGAAAGTTATAAAAATTAAAATGAAAGTTATAAAATTTAAATAGAAATTATTTAAAAGGTAAACTGGAGTTATAAGCTTGCATGGGAATTAACATGTGTCAACAACATGAAGGTTAGTGCATCAATTAAGCACAAGGTGTCTACAACTCTATGACTCATCAAAAAGGTTGGAAAAGACTCATGCTTAGTTGGTGACACCTTTCAGCGGTTTCAAGAAGTAATCCAAAGGTTTCTTGAGAGCTCTTTATATTTAGGCATTCATAAAAGCTTAGGGAGAGATTTTTTGGAGTGCAATTGGAGCATTGGAGGACTCGAGAACTCTGAAGAAGGGAGGAGCTTGCTCTGCGGGTTTGCTGAAGAAGAGCAATTTAACATCAGAATACGGGTAGATTCTTGTGGTTTTACTTATTCTATTTCCACATCATGCATTCCCTGTCTTCTTTGTGTCTTCCATATGTCTTCTGAGAAATTTTGTATTTTATTTTATGCATATGGGTAGTTTAGTTTATTTGAAAATTTTATATGCTTAAATCTGAAAAGAACACGGGGCTAGGGTTTAAATTCGAAGCCAAAACCATTAAATGATTTAATTGATAAATTTTGAGGCCAAATGGTTTATAGGAAAATTTTGAAAATTAGAATCTTTAAATAGATTGTGTATATGCTCATTGTAAAATATACATGTTTATATTTTCGTATCTGCATACATATATATATATATATATAAGTTCTTTTAAAAAGAATCTGCAAATGTTTCTTTAAAAATTATATATGAAAAATTGTTATTTGAAATGTTTTTAAAAAATATATAATATATTTATAAGTCTAAAATGGTTCATAGTAAATGATTTGTGAAAAATATATTCGTATGCGATACGTATGCAAAGTTTTTGCTTACAAAACCTTTGTTTTAAGAAGGGCGGGGGTTTTTATTCCACCCAACCCATTCTTTAGAGCCACCGGCAGCGGGCCTGTTGTCGCAGGTACTGCGTCTACTATCGTAGGCCTTGCGATAGAGGCAGGCTGCACGACGCTACCACATATAAATGGTGGTGCGAGTATAAACTCGCCTTTGTTTATAAATACATTCGGCTTTGTTATAAGTCGCTTAAACAAAATTTGATTTTGTATTAAAATTAAATATTAATTGTTATATGCATTAGTAAATATTGTTATATGTTATTTATTATATATATATATGTAAATATATGTGTATATATATAAATATATGTGTATATATATATATGTATATATATGTATATATATGTAATAATAATGAAATTTTAATATTCAAAGTTATTTAGAGTTTTTAAATAAATAATATGGGTTTTAATTAATCAAAATTACTTAATTAGAATTTAGTCTAATTAAAGTAAATTTAAAAGTTATAACATTTAAATTATCAACTATTTTAGCCCTTTTCAATATTATAAATTGAGTTATGATAACCCAATACTAGAATAACGTATAACGTATATTCTTAAAAACATTTAGATAATTGAGTTCTAAGATTTAGAGGGAAAAACTTTTATCTATAAACAATTACGTGGGCTAGGAAAAAAATACAAAATGTTTCTCCGTTCATTATCCAACTTGGAACGTAAACTGAGACTTTTGCATTTAAGTTGTAAACTTAGCAAAATCAAAACACGTGTTTACATTGTGTATTATTTATGCTATTGTTTTGGGTTTTGGGTTGACTAGTGTTGATCAGTATAGGACGTCTACCAGAGGCTTGGGCGTTATGTGATTGTCATGCCATGATGATGTTTTAATCTCAATCTTTATAACCCAACCATGGTTTTGTGACGGAATGCTCTATGTTTTGGATGTGAATACTGATTGGTATAGTTGAGATTCTTATTTATGAGACACTTGACTTAACCATTATTTTTGGTCATCGATCAGTTATCCTTGGTTATTTTCTAGTCGCTATGATGGGACTGAAATGTGGATTTATTCTTGATGATGTCATGTTGTGACATGTTTGACTCAACCATTTTTGGAGTCTTTGATCAGTTTGTTTGAGATATATTGTTGGTAATTGAGAACCATTGGATACTTTTGATTATTAGTGATGCTTCAGTTGCCAATAGAGAGCTATTGTGGTCATGATTTTCTATGGATGTTTGCTCATGGAGATTTGATGCTTTTATGCATATTTGATGATTTTATTATGGATTATTTTGTGATTTTGAGATTTATGAGTCCATGAGCATTAGGGTAGGATATCTGCATGTAGTATCAGGAAGTGGCTTGCAATGGGGGCCGAGGCCCTAAGAGGCTGCCAAGGTAAATCATTGTAAGTTGGATTAATAAGTGATAACATTCACACCTAATACTAACTGAATGAACCTAAAAAGATAAGATTTTTGGTTCTCGCCCATGCCTTGAGTTCTTGTATAGGCTAGGATGGGAGTAGTGAGAACGCATGGTTGCGACCTTGCATTCCATAGTATGCCTTGTCAGTATGAGAGAATACTAGTGGCCGCATGAGATTAGTATGGACCCATGGAGTTTAGCTAACTATGAGGGTAACTTGTATGTGATAAATGCGATGACACTTTCCCGCTTGCATAGTAGGTTCCTACATGTCATTTTGTCCCTCTGGGAAGTAGATGTCAGTTTCATGATTGGAACCTTTGAGTTAGTATACTTTTAGGATTCCTGGACTATAGAGGTTTGTGCTATGTGTTATGGATAGCTTGTTTGGGACTTGAGATTATCTCCTCAGCATGGTGGGAGTGGACCACTTAGGTACCACGCGGTTAGGTGGTAGTGTATTTTTCACTCTTATAATTTGAGACTCATTGGGATATTGTGGCTGATGCGTCCTTTGTGATGGTGGATATGTATCCTTTCATTGATGATTAGCATATGTTAGATGATGTTATCTTATGTTTATATTTTCATGTTAGATTACTTTCTACATATGATGTTGTATATGTTAGGAGTGACATTCCTACTATGTTAATACCAATGATCTCTTCGGTGGGAGGAACCGTGCAGTTAGTTAGTTATGTTTGATCTTACGATGGATGTATATGTATTCTATGATGATGTATCATGTGTATCATGTGATTGTCTTTGATGTATCATGGATTAGAATAGGATGATGTACCTTATTTCACATATGTATATTCTTTTAAGCGATCATACCCTTTGACATCTACAATGGATGATTGAGCATTTGGAAATATAATGTAGGAACATTGGACTTATCATTATTATTTCATGTGGATGTTGTACTAGATGAACTCATGTATGTTAGTTAATTTAGATGTAACTCAATGTTAAGGGATTCTTAAAGAATGAAATCGGTTATGTATGTTATGTTTACTTTTAGATGGGCATTGCTATTGCTTTCGTTATTATGTACAAGTTATATGTGGTATTTACTTTCATGTTATTTTTAAAAAAAAAAATGTTACCAAATTTAGTGAAATTCTAGGTTAATTCTTTGGATCCCTTGGCAAGGCGTTACATTTGGTATCAAAGCCCGAGTTTCTACATTGGGAGCTCTGGGTATTTTGGAACAACTAGAACTGTGAACTATTAAGTGTATCTCTTCAACTTGAAACTAGGTGAACTGAAATAGAACCTGAACTGTTACTTGAATATTTTTCATACTTCAACACTTAGTTTTCAAAACTGGAGATTTTACTTAAACCTAAACATAGAATTGAACTTAGTCTATTGCAAACATGTGTCTTTTGATTGTAATAGTACCTTGTTCTATTGTAAGATGGTGTTTGGGACTAGGTCTTCTGTTAGAGGCCATGGTAGAGGCCGAGGAAGAGGTTGTGGTCATGGTAGAACTGTCAGTGCCCATGAGTCTGCCCATGAGGGATCGGCTTGTGTAGAGAGCAAGGAAGAGCACTCTAATAGGCAGTAGGAAGAGAGGCGTAGAGAGGACCAAGCTGAGTCTGATGAGGTTAGTCTGAGACAGATGGTGTAGACTATTCTAGAATGTTTACCTCCAGTTCAAGAACAACCTAAAGTGCATCAAACAGAACAAGAGCATAGACCCAAATCTAGACGTCCTCAAAAGGATCGTCAGAGGTCCATTGTGTCCACTCAGATGAAGGATCTTTCAAGATCCAAGGTCAAGCCTTTCAATGGGCAAGGTTTTGGTTATGTGGCCGAGCAGTGGCTGATTTCCCTCAATAGGATATTTGCCATGCAGGATTTTGACAGCAATGTTAAGGCAAGATTTGTGATCACTAATTTAGAGAATTTTGGGGCCACTTGGTGGACGATTGAGGAGAAGAAGCTAGGAATTTATATGAGCAGTGTCATGTGGGAACTATTCTTAGAGAGTTTTCATGAATGATTCCTACTAGAGGAATGGAAACTACAAAGGGCAGATGAGTTTCAAAATCTCAAGTAGTACACTTTTTCAGTGACGGAGTATGAGCGTAAGTTTTATGAGCTTATGCCTTTTTTAGGGTTCAGTGAAAATTCAGCTCAGTTGACACAACAATTTATTAGGGGTTTGAATAACTGTATAATTGGGGGTGTCAAGGTATTTGAGCCAAAAACTCTCAAGGATGCGGTACATTGAGCAATCCTTGTTGAGCAAAGTGTCAACCTTGGTCAAGGTGGTTTTGTAGGAGCACCAATAGCATCAGGATCTAAAGGCAACTTCAATTCAGGTGGTAACAAGAAGCCTTTCTTTTCTAAGGGGAAACAATATCAGCAGTAGTCTCAGCAGACGCAGCAGCAGAAGGGATCAAATTCTCAAGCTCAAGGTAGTGGAAAAGGTTCTAACTTTAAGAACAACCGCAATGCTCAACGCAATAAACAAAATCGGTCCAATCAGCCAGTTTAGAGTTGCCAGTCTTTTGTAAGCAGGAACAGTCGCCAACAATCTAATGTACCACCTATGGGAAGAGGATCTGGCAGGAATACAAAATGTTTTTCATGTGGTTAGATTGGACATTATGCAGTTCAGTGTCCACAGCAAGCATCTCAGTTTTCAGGACCTAGGCCTATAGCTTCAGAACCCACAGTTGGTGATGCAGGGAGAGCTCATAGAGTTTTTGCAGCAGTTGATCAGCGTCAAGCAGATCATCAAGGAATAGTGTTTGAGACCACAGGTGATATTCGAGGTATATCTCTTTCAGTATTGTTTGATTCAGGAGCTACAGATTCATTTATTTCACCATCTATAGTTTCTAAGTGTAAGATGGATGCAGTGAAGCAAGATCATAGTTGGCAAGTGGAACTAGCCTCAAGGATTAAGGCCTCCACAGATTCTGTAGTTCATAAGTGTGGGCTTAGCTTAGGGAGCTTTGATACAGCAGTGGATCTTCGAGTCATACCCCTTGGTTCCTATGATGTTGTTCTAGGCATGGACTGGCTTGGATCTCATAGAGCCAGTATAGATTGTAGGAAGAAGATTATTTTGTGCCAAGATGACCAAGGGAATGATGTGAAGATAGTTGAGATACCGAGGCCTATATCTCTACGGATGATTTCTGCTATGCAATTGAAGTGAAGTTTCCGTAAGGGATGTCAGATATTTGTTGTTATGGTAAATAATCTTGATGAGGAAGATCCTGTGAGGAAGACTTTAGATCACCCAATTTTACAAGAGTACGCAGATGTCTTTCCAAGTGAGATTCCAGGCATGCCTCCAAAGAGGGACATTGATTTTAGCACTAATCTAATTCCTAGAGAGGAGCCTATCTCTAAAGCTCCTTATCATATGACTACCTAGGAACTGGGTGAGCTACGTCTTCAGCTAGAGGAACTTCTGGCCAAAGGGAGCATTCGACCTAGTGTATCACCATGGGGAGCTCCAGTGCTCTTTGTGAAGAAGAAAGACTATTCTTTGCGCCTTTGTATTGACTACAGACAGTTGAACAAGGTGACTATTAAGAACAGGTATCCTTTGCCTAGGATTGATGACTTATTTGATCAGATCAATGGAGCTACAGTATTCTCCAAGATCGACCTTAAGTCAGGATACCACCAACTTCGTATTAAGGAAGCAGATATTCACAAGACCACTTTTCAAACGTGCTATGAGCATTATGAGTTCACAGTAGTACCTTTTGGGTTGACTAATGCTACATCAGTGTTCATGAGTTTGATGAATGGTTTTTTTCGATCATATCTTGACAAGTTTGTTCTCGTGTTTCTTGATGACATATTGATATTTTCTAAGACTCAGAAGGAGCATGAGGAACACCTGTGGTTGATATTGCAGTGTTTGAGAGGCAATCAGCTTTATTCCAATGTCGCTAAGTGTGAATTCTTCAAATCAAAGATTCAATATTTAGGGCATGTTATCTCAGGTGATGGTATTTCAGTGGATCCTGCAAAGATTCAAGCAATAATAGATTGGCCTACCCCGACTAATGTGTCAGAGATTTTTAGTTTCATGGGTTTAGCTGGTTATTATCGCAAATTTGTCCAGAACTTCTCTAGGATAGTACATACTATCACTTCTCTTCAGAGGAAAGGTAAGAAGTTTGTTTAGATAGAGAAATGTGAGGAAGCATTTCAAAGGCTCAAGAAGCTTTTGAATAGTGCACCGATTTTAGCTATACCTGAACCAGAAGTTGATTTCATGGTGTGTATAGATGCTTCTCTTGAAGGAATTGGAGTAGTGTTCATGCAGAATGGTTGGGTGATTGCGTATGAATCACACAAGCTCAAGGATTATGAGTTTAATTACCCTACACATGATCTTGAGTTAGCAGCAGTAGTTCATGCTTTGACAAGGTGGAGACATTTCTTGTTGGGGCATAGATTTGAGCTACATAGTGATCATCATAGTCTTCAGTACATTTTTACTCAGCCTAATTTGAATGCTCGGCAGAGACGATGGATGGAATTTTTATGCGAGTATGATTTTGAGGTTAAGTACATTCAGGGTAAGGAGAATGTGGTGGCAGATGCTTTGAGTCACAGGAGACATGTGGTAACATCGATGACTCTTAGTGTGGATTTGAGGAGTCGGATTCTTCAGGCACTTCCTATGGATTTCTGGTATCAGGAAGTGTGCAGAGAGATAGATTCAGGAAGAACCTTGGAAGGTAAGTTTGCATGTTACGTTCGAGAATCAGATGGTCTTTTGAGACATTTGGGGAGGATTTATGTGCCATTACTGGATGAGCTTTGCACCTTGATTCTGGCAGAAGCCCATCGTACACATTACTCAGCACATCCAAGTGTCAAAAAGATGCATGCTGATTTGAGACATTTTTTCTATTGGTCCGGGATGAAGTGAGATATTGCTGATTTTGTGGCTTGGTGTCTTGAGTGTCAAAGAGTCAAGGCAAAACACCAGCACCCGGCAAGACTATTGCAGCCTAATCTCATTCCTGCTTGGAAATGGGATATCATCTCCATGGATTTTATAGTAGGATTACCTATGACAGTTCAACGTCATGATGCTATCATGGTTATTTTTGATCGGTTGACTAAGGTGGCACATTTTTCACCGATCAGGTCTTCCTACACAGTAGCTTCTGTAGTGAATATCTTCATGCATGACATTGTGAGATTACATGGTATTCCTAGAAAGATCATTTCTGACAGGAATCTTGTATTCACATCTACATTTTGGATATCGTTGTAGCATGAGCTTGGAGCACAGCTAAACTTCAGTTTGGCATATCATCCAGAGACTGATGGTCAAACAGAGAGGGTGAACCAGGTTTTGGAGGATATGTTATGGATGTATGTGATGGATAGGCAGACACATTGGGAGGACTCTCTCTACCTAGTGGAGTTTGCTTACAACAATGGGTATCATAGTTCTACTGGCATGGCACCTTTTCAGGCATTATATGGATGTCCTTGTCGTACACCATTGAGCTGGGATAGCCTCGAGGATCGCATTCTATTGGGTCCGTAGATGCTTAGTGATATGGAGCAACAGGTAGTGCGTATCCGTGAGCATTTGACTATGGCACAGGATAGGCAGAAGAAGTATGCTGATGCTCATAGGATTGATAAGCAGTTTTCTATGGGTGATAAGGTTTTCTTGGGAGTGTGACTGCGAAAGAGTTCGATCTGGTACGAAAAGGGTTCTAAGCTAGCATATCGCTTTGTCGAACCATTCGAGATTTTGGAGAGGATTGGCCTAGTTGCTTACCATCTTGCTCTACCGCCTAGTCTAGCTCGCATTCATGATGTTTTCAATGTTTCAGTGCGTAGGCAATATATTCCTAATATTGTGCATGTTCTTGATTGGAATGCGTTGCAGGTAGAGGACGAGCAGTTGGCTTTGGAGCCGGTTCATATTCTGGAGCAGCGGGAGTTGACCCTCAGGGGTCGAACTATCGAGCAGGTAAGGGTCCAATGGGACCCTACTGATGATTCTTCAGCTACATGGGAGGATGCAGCTAGATTGAGGGAGTTATATCCCTATTTTTTTGTAGGCTTCCAGGAGTAAGCCTAATTGAAGTGGGGGTGGATGTAGTGCCTACCCTCATTCACATCTTTTCTAGACTTATTGTTGCTATTATTATCATACTATGTAGACTAGTTTTATGTTAATGGTTTAGTGGTGTTGTTTTGACACTATTAGATATTATGATAGGGATTCAGTTGATATATGATGAGATCATTTAGACTGTACATTTCATGTATGTATGATGATCATTACATTGTTTTTAGTTATTAATTATGATTAGTTAGATGGTTTATTATCTCATGTATTTTATTATGGTTACTTACCCCATACTTGCATGTGTATGGTATGTGTGTTTTCTTATTGTATAGTGTTACTGATGTGGTTAAGGAAGGCAGTCGTAGTCACCTACTTAGTTGGGATCTACACAATGCACCACTTCCTGTCATTATCTGTTTAGCTTAGCATTATATATTGTATGTACATGCATGGTTTTTCTACAGGTTGCAGGTACCAGGTATCGACTTTCTTGAATTGCCAGGATGAGCGTACCCTATTATACTATCTCAATGATAAGAGAAGGGAGATAAATTCTCAAGTTCAAATCCCAAACCTAAAAACCATTTTTCCTAGTGAGTTGGAAAAGTATCAAAGTTGATACCCACCAAATGTGTTGGATGACATATTTCGTGATTTTTAACCCTTTAGATTTATTTTGTATGATTTGTTCTATGATGGGTTTTCATATTTTATCTTGGAGGTCTATGGTGAATTTTCCATTAATTAAGTCTTAACAAATAGATTTTATTAATAAATTATTTATTTGAAAAAATTATTAAAATATCATGATCTTTGATATTTTGATTGTAATTAATTAAATGTGAATTATTGGAGAAAATCAATTAAATAAAAGAAAACTAGAAATTAAAATTTATAATAATTATAAAATAATAATAAAGTAATAAATAAAATAATAATAAAAGTTATAAAAATTAAAATGAAAATTATAAAATTTAAATAGAAATTATTTAAAAAGTAAATTGGAGTTATAAGCTTGCATAGAAATTAACATGTGTCAACAACACGGGGTTAGTGCATCAATTAAGCACAAGGTGTCTACAACTCTATGACTCGTCAAAAAGGTTGGAAAAGACTCATGCTTAGTTGGTGACACCTTTCAGTGGTTTCAAGAAGCAATCCAAAGGTTTCTTGAGAGCTCTTTATGTTCAGGCATTCATAGATGCTTAGGGAGAGGTTTTTTGGAGTGCAATTGGAGCATTCGAGGACTCGAGAACTCTGAAGAAGGGAGGAGCTTGCTCTGCGGGTTTTCTGAGGAAGAGCGATTTACCATCAGAATCCAGGTAGATTCTTGTGGTTTTACTTATGCTATTTCCACATCATGCATTCCCTGTCTTCTTCGTGTCTTCCATGTCTTCTGAAGAATTTCGTATTTTATTTTATGCATATGGGTAGTTTAGTTTATTTGAAAATTTTATATGCATAAATCTGAAAGGAACACGGGGCTAGGGTTTTAAATTCGCAGCCAAAACCATTAAATGATTTAATGGATAAATTTTGAGGCCAAATGGTTTATAGAAAAATTTTGAAAATTAGAATCTTTAAATAGATTGTGTATATGCTCATTGTGAAATATACATGTTTATATTTTCGTATCTGCATACATATATATATATATATATATATATATATATATATATATATAAACACATTATATATATATATATATATATATATATATATATATATATATATATATATATATATATATATATATATATATATATATATATATATATATATATATATATATATATATATATATATATATATATGTAAGTTCTTTCAAAAAGAATCTGCAAATATTTCTTTAAAAATTATATATGAAAAATCGTTATTTGAAACGTTTTTTAAAAATATATAATATATTTATAAGTTTGAAATCGTTCATAGTAAACGATTTGTGAAAAATATATTCGTATGTGAAATTTTTGTTTTCAAAACCTTTTTTTTAAGAAGGGTGGGGGTTTTTATTCCACCCGACCCATTCTTTAGAGCCGCAGGCAGCGGGCCTGCCGTCGCAGGCCCTGCGAGAGAGTCAGGCTGCACAGCGCTGCCGCATATAAATGTTGGTGCGAGTATAAACTCGCCTTTGTTTATAAATACATTCGGCTTTTTTATAAGTCACTTAAACAAAATATGATTTTGTATTAAAATTAAATATTAATTGTTATATGTTATTTATTATATATATATATATATGTAAATATATGTGTATATATATATATGTATATATATGTATATATATGTAATAATAATGAAATTTTAATATTCAAAGTTATTTAGAGTTTTTAAATAAATAATATGGGTTTTAATTAATCAAAATTACTTAATTAGAATTTAGTCTAATTAAGGTAAATTTAAAAGTTATAACATTTAAATTATCAAATATTTTAGCCCTTTTCAATATTATAAATTGAGTTATGATAACTCAATACTAGAATAACATATAACATATATTCTTAAAAACATTTAGATAATTGAGTTCTAAGAGTTAGAGGGAAAAACTTTTATCTATCAACAATTACGTGGGCTAGGAAAAACATACAAAATGTTTCTCCATTCATTATCCAACTTGGAACGTAAATTGAGACTTTTGCATTTAAGTTGTAAACTTAGCAAAACCAAAACACGTATTTACATTGTGTATTCTTTATGCTATTTTTTTGAGTTTTGGGTTGACTAGTGTTGACCAGTATAGGACATCTACCAGAGGCTTGGGAGTTATGTGATTTTGATGCCATGATGATGTTTTAATCTTGATCTTTATAACCCAACCATGGTTATGTGATGGAATGCTCTGTGTTGTGGATGTGAATACTGATTGTTATAGTTGAGATTCTTATTTATGAGACACTTGACTTAACCATTATTTTTGGTCATCGATCAGTTATCCTTGGTTATTTTCTAGTCGCCATGATGGGACTGAAATGTGGATTTATTCTTGATGATGTCATGTTGTGACATGTTTGACTAAACTATTTTTGGAGTCTTCAATTAGTGTGTTTGAGATATATTGTTGGTAATTGAGAACCATTGGATACTTTTGATTATCAGTGATGCTTCAGTTGCCAATAGAGAGCTATTGTGGTCATCATTTTCTATGGATGTTTGCTTATTGAGATTTGATGCTTTTATGCATATTTGATGATTTTATTATGTATTATTTTGTGATTTTGAGATTTATGAGTCCATGAGCATTAGGGTAGGATATCTGCATGTAGTATCGGGAAGTGGCTTGCAATGGGGGCCGGGGCCCTAAGAGGCTGCCAGGGTAACTCATTGAAGTTGGATTAATAAGTGATAACATTCACACCTAATACTAACTGAATGAACCTAAAAAGATAAGATTTTTGGTTCTCGCCCATGCCTTGAGTTCTTGTATAGGCTAGGATGGGAGTAGTGAGAACGCATGGTTGAAACCTTGCATTCCATAGTATGCCTTGTCAGTATAAGAAGATATTAGTGGCTGCATGAGATCAGTATGGACCTGTGGAGTTTAGCTAAATGCCAGGGTAACTTGTACGTGATAAATGTGATGACACTTTCCCGCTTGCATAGTAGGTTCCTACATGTCATTGTGTGCCTTTGGGAAGAAGATGTCAGTTTTGTGATTGGAACCTTTGAGTTAGTATACTTTTAGGATTCCTAGACTATAGAGGTTTGTGCTATGTGTTATGGATAGCCTATTTGGGACTTGAGATTATCTCCTCAGCACGGTGGGAGTGGACCACTTAGGTACCACGTGGTCGAGTGGTAGTGTATTTTCCACTCTTATCATTTGAGATTCATTGAGACATCATGGTTGATGCGTCCTTCATGATGGTGTATATGTATCCTTTCATTGATGATTAGCATATGTTAGATGATGTTATCTTATGCTTATATTTGCATGTTAGATTACTTTCTACATATGATGTTGTATATGTTACGAGTGACATTCCTACTATGTTAATACCGATGATCTCTTCGGTGATTTGGGTTGTTACACACAGAGGGATGGCTAGGGCCCATGATGGTTTAATGATGCTATTAATAGTTGGGAGGAACCGTGCACTTAGTTAGTTATGTTTGATCTTATGATGGATGTATATGTATTCTATGATGATGTATCATGTGTATCATTTGATTGTCTTTGATGTATCATGGATTAGAATACGATGATGTACCTTATTTCACATATGTATATTCTTTTAAGCCATCATACCCTATGACATGTACAGTGGATGATTGAGCATTTGGAAATGTAATGTATGAACATTGGACTTATCATTATTATTTAATGTGGATGTTGAACCAGATGAACTCATGTATGTTAGTTAATTTAGATGTAACTCAACGTTAAGGGATTCTTAAAGAATGAAATCGATTATGTATGTTATGTTTACTATTAGATGGACATTGGTATTGCTTCAGTTATTATGTACAAGTTATATGTGGTATTTACTTTCATGTTATTTTTATAAAAAAAATGTTACCAAACTTAGTGAAATTCTAGGTTAATTCTTTAGATCCCATGGCGGGGCGTTATACAAGTTTGACCAAAAGTTGACCAGATTTAACCATGGTTGACTTGAGTTGACTAGTTTTGAAAAGAATTTTGAAATATTTAAATGAAATTATTTAATTAAATGGAGTACTTACTTCTAATTAATTAAACAAAGTTATTTAATTAAATGAGAAGCCATTCCTAATTAATTAAATGAAGTTAATTAATTAAATAAGAAAAGTGTCTCTAATTAATTAAAGATTATTTAATTAAATAGAAAAAGTAATTATGAGAGCATATCTCATTTTATTAAATTAAATATCTCAACAAAATCTCTCTTCAGTTCATAAAGGGAAATTTCCAGTTCACTATTGATAAAAAATGAGTTAAATCAGTTAACTCCTTTTTCTACTCAAATTGAATCAATTAACTCCTTATTTTACTAAAATTAAAATTGTTAACTCCCTTTAATTGGGAAATCTCCCTTATGACTGAACTTCACCTTTAATCCTGACCGTTGATTGAAATCGATCTCAACCGTTGATGAATTCCAAGAAAGTCTATTTAACAGACCCTCATCTCTTCATTTTGAAAGGTTGAAGGAGAATTTGCATCAAGTTGTTGCTTAAATTCATACTCACATTTTCTAATATTCACATACGCAAAGATCAAGTTTGACCAAAAGTTGACTAGATTTAACCATGGTTGACTTCAGTTGACTAATTCTGAAAAGAATTTTGAAATAATTAAACGAAATTATTTAATTAAATGGAGGGCCTACTTCTAATTAATTAAACAAAGTTATTTAATTAAATAAGAAGCCATTCCTAATTAATTAAATGAAGTTATTTAATTAAATAAGAAAAGTGTCTCTAATTAATTAAAGATTGTTTAATTAAATAGAAAAAGTAATTATGAGAGCGTATCTCATTTTATTAAATTAAATATCTCAACAAAGTATCTCTTTAGTTCAAAAAGGAAAATTTCCAGTTCACTATTGATAAAAAATGAGTTAAATGAGTTAACTCCTTTTTCTACTCAAATTGAATCAATTAACTCCTTATTTTACTCAAATTAAATCTGTTAACTCCCTTTAATTTGAAAATCTCCCTTTATGACTGAACTTCACCTTTAATCTTGACCGTTGATTGAAATCGATCTCAACCGTTGATGAATTTTAGGAAAGTTTATTTAAGAGACCCTCATCTCTTCATTTTGAAAGGTTGAATGAGAATTTGCATTGAGTTGTTGTTGGAATTCATACTCACATTTGCTCATATTCACATACGCAAAGATCAAGTTTCACCAAAAGTTGGCCAGATTTAACCACGGTTGACTTGAGTTGACTAGTTTCGAAAAAAATTTTGAAATAATTAAATGAAATTGTTTAATTAAATGGAGTACTTACTTCTAATTAATTAAACAAAGTTATTTAATTAAATGAGAAGCAATTCATAATTAATTAAATGAAGTTATTTAATTAAATAAGAAAAGTGTCCCTAATTAATTAAAGATTATTTAGTTAAATCGAAAAAGTAATTATGAGAGCATATCTCATTTTATTAAATTAAATATCTCAACAAATTCTCTCTTCAGTTCAAAAAGGGAAATGTCTAGTTCACTATTGATCAAAAATGAGTTAAATTAGTTAACTCCTTTTTCTACTCAAATTGAATCAGTTAACTCCTTATTTTACTCAAATTAAATCTGTTAACTAACTTTAATTTGGAAATCTCCCTTTATGACTGAACTTCACCTTTAATCCTGACCATTCATTAAAATCGATCTCAACCGTTGACGAATTCCAGGAAAGTCTATTTAAGAGACCTTGATCTGTTTATTTTGAAAGGTTGAATGAGAATTTACATTGAATTGTTTCTGGAATTCATACTCACATTTTCTCATATTCACATATGTAAAGATCAAGTTTGACCAAAAGTTGACCAAATTTAACCACAGTTGACTTGAGTTGACTAGTTTCAAAAAGAATTTTGAAATAATTAAACAAAATTATTTAATTAAATGGAGTACTTTCTTCTAATTAATTAAAAAAAGTTATTTAATTAAATAAGAAGCCATTCCTAATTAATTAAATGAAGTTATTTAATTAAATAAGAAAAGTGTCTCTAATTAATTAAAGATTATTTAATTAAATAAGAAAAGTAATTATTAGAGCATATCTCATTTTATTAAATTAAATATCTCAACAAAATCTCTCTTCCATTCAAAAAGAAAAATTTTCAATTCACTATTGATAAAAAATGAGTTAAATGAGTTAACTCCTTTTTCTAATGAAATTGAATCAGTTAACTTCTTATTTTACTCAAATTAAATTTGTTAACTCCCTTTAATTTGGAAATCTCCCTTTATGACTGAACTTCACCTTTAATGCTGACTGTTGATTGAAATCGATCTCAACCGTTGATGAATTCTAGGAAAGTCTATTTTAGAGACCGTCATCTCTTCATTTTGAAAGGTTGGATGAGAATTTGCATCGAGTTGTTGCTGAAATTCATACTCACATTTGCTCACATTCACATACACAAAGATCAAGTTTGACCAAAAGTTGACTAAATTTAACCACGGTAGACTTGAGTTGACTAGTTTCAAAAAGAATTTTGAAATAATTAAACAAAGTTATTTAATTAAATGGAGTACTTACTTCTAATTAATTAAACAAAGTTATTTAATTAAATGAGAATCCATTCCTAATTAATTAAATGAAGTTATTTTATTTTTTGGCAAAAAGAGGGGTAAAAATTTATTAAGACAGAAAGGAATACAACAAGGAGAGCTCAACAAGGAGCTCGATCCTGAGCAACAAGATCATCAAATTCTTGCACCATCTCAAAGGACAGTTTCCCCCTATCCCTAATATTCCAACCCGGATCATGACTAGAAGCCCATTTGGCTAAACAATCAGCAGGTCTATTCCATTCTCGTGGAATATACTTGAACCTAATGAACTGAAAAGAGGAAGAGAAGAAAAGAATCTGCTTAACAACAGTGGCCAGCTGCCAATTAACATCCTCAAGCTCTTGCGAAAAAAGCATGTTCACCACCACCTGGGAATCAGACTCACAAATAATCTTACTCCATCCCCACAAGCAACACTATTCCACAGCATATAAAATAGCCTGAGCTTCCATGAGATTGTTAGTATAATCACCCTTATGAATTGAGAAGAAAAATTTAACATTCCCAGAACTACAATGAGCCACTCCGCCAATACCAGCCGGACCAGGATTCCCACGAGAAGAACCATCAGTGTTAATTTTCAGAACTCCACAGGGAGGAGGAGTCTAGTGCCCATCCCGATTAACCCGACCCTTCCTCTGATGGTGAAGCTGCCTGGACATAGAAGGAAACCTATGAGCTGCAACCCCATCCTACAGATGAAAATTGAGGCGATTAGAGATAGCAAGATCAACCGGATCCATACCCCCATCAATCTCACACTTCACAAGAATAGTTTCCTGGAGAGAATGTGATATTTTCCACCCAAGATGTAAAACACCAAGCCGAACATCTTGGAATATGCGACGATTCCTCTCCAACCAGATATGCCAAAGCATGAAAGATGGGCCAACAATCCAAGCAGCATGGAGAGAAGAAGACTTGGAGGGAGCACTACCCAAGCGAGCCCAGAACTCAGGCAAAGAGGAAGCATGCCGACAAGAGCAACCCCAAGCGCTCCACCAAAGGTGCCATATCTGAGTAGAATAGGAGCAATGGAAGAACAGATGGGAGACAGACTCCTCTCCATTACCACACAAAACACAATAAGAGGGGCCTTGAAATCCATGTTTACAAAGATTATCCCAGGTAAGACAACGGTTGTGAGCCACTAGCCACATGAAAAAATTGCACTTGGACCAAGAAACTTTATTCCAGACTTGCTTCCACCAAGGGACCTCAGCATCCCCAAATAATTGTCTAGTTATCTCTTGATACCCAGTAGAGACATGATATTTACCAGACAAAGTACCACCCCAAGCCAATACATCTGGACCAAGCAAAGAGGAACACTCTCTAGAGGCCAGAATTTGAGAAAGCTCCTGACGATCCATGTCTGTACCTCCAGGAGGCCAATCAGAGGAATGCTTCCATCTATAACCAACAACAGGTCCCAATTGATAAGGAGTCTTGTAATGAGCCACTTTATCCCATCCAGCGGCTAGAAAAGAGTCACAAAGAGGCTGAAGATGAGGGTATATGGATAAAATGGAAGGGAATCCATCCCAAGCATCAGACCAAAACAAAGCCTGAGAAACTCCTTTACATATCCAAAACAGACCCCTCTTCACCAACATCGCACCTGTCTTCAAAGTATGCCAAACCATTGAGCCATGACCTTCAAGAGGAAGTGCAGAAACAGAGCAAGGATCAGCACCATGAAAATATTTATGAGTGATAATACGAGCCCAAAGTTGATGTTGTCCAGAGCACCATCGCCAATAAAGTTTAGCAGCCAAATCTTGTCTACTCAATAGAGCAGAATGAAGACCAAGACCACCCTCCTTTTTAGGCCTACAAATAGTTGCCCAATTAACCAAGCTCCATTTAGTACTACGAAAATTACCACTCCAAAGGAATTGTCGAGAAAGAGCATCAAACTCCTTGAGAAAGTAAATAGGTGCAGCATGAACCATGCTTCTATAAGTAGGAAGAGCTTGGATAACAGCTTGAAGAAGAGTAACTCGGGCAGCAGTAGAAAGCCATCTATGAGTCCAATGATTTACCTTATCCTGAAGCTTGGTAATCAAATTTTGCTAGAAGAGACATGGCTACCTGGACACAGCAATAGGAATGCCAAGATAAGTCAAAGGAAGTGAACCTATCTGAAACCGTAGGATACCAACAATCCTGTGCTGAATAGAATCAGGAGTGCTAAAAAAGTAAATGAAAGATTTGTGCTCATTAACTTTTTGGCCTAAATCTGCCAAATAAATGTCCAAAGCATGTCGAAAGGCTTCAGCTTCCTTGATCCTAGCAAGATCGGCAAGAGCAGAATCATCAACAAATTGAAGATGGGAAAGAGAAGGTAAGCCATCACCCCACCGCCAGCCTTGAATAGAATTCTGGGACACCTGATGCTTAATGAATCTACCCAAGCCTTCAGCCATGATGATGAATAGATATGGGGAGAGAGGGTCACCCTGGCGGAGGCCTCTAGAAGCACCAAATAGTTGTGAAGGTTGACCATTAATAAGAATAGAAAAAGAGGCAGAAGTAACGCAACTCATAATCCAACTCACCCAGTTAGAGCTAAATCCAAAAGAAAGAAGAATACTCCTTAGGAAGCTCCATTTAACTCTATCATAGGCCTTAGCCATATCCAACTTAACAAACATGGCTCTCTCCCTTGAAGTAGCCATAGAGTGAATAGCCTCAGTAGCAATAACCACCCCATCCAAAATTTGTCTTCCAGCAACAAAACCACCTTGTTCTTCTAAGATAATAATGGGAAGCCACCTTTTCAGTCTCTCAGCAATCAACTTAGTAATAACTTTGTAGACCACATTACATAAGGCAATTGGTCTAAAAAACTCCAATTGATTAGCACCCTCTCTCTTAGGAATAAGAGTCAAGAATGTAGAGTTCAAAGCTCGAAGCATCTGCTTGCTAGCATAGGATTCTTTAACCACCTCCAACAAATCATGATTAATGATGTCCCAAAATTCTTGAAAGAATTCAACTGGAAAACCATCAGGACCAGGAGCCTTCCCCTTAGGTATGCCAAAGACCACCACCTCCAGCTCTTCCAAAGAGATAGGACGCATGAGATAATCATTCATTTCCTGAGTGATAAGGGAAGGAATACAAGACAAGATAATATTTTCTTCATTATCAGAAGGAGGAGAGTCCTTAGAGAAGAGGGTAGAGAAGTATGAAATAGCCTCCTGGAACAAAGCTAGCAAGGAATTCAATTGGATACCTTGAGAATTAACCAAAGAAGAGATAGTGCTCTGATTCCGACGAGATTGCACTATTTTATGGAAAAAGGCAGTGTTTCGATCACCTTCCTGGAGCCAATCAACTCGACCCTTTTGCTTCCAAAAAATTTCCTCTCAAAGTTCCCATTCTTCTAGAGCTCTAGAAGCAAGGGATTCAGCCTGGCCAAGATCCTCCGAGAAACCTCGATCTCTAATCTCCCTTGTGATGACATCAAGATTTTCTTGAGCAAGCCTCTTCATAAAGTGAAGATTCCCAAAGCATTCCCTATTCCATATCTTGAGCTGCCTTTTAACATATTGAAGCCTTTTAGAAAATGAGAACATTGCAGTACCATATGCAGGGGCACCATCTTTCCACCAACAAAAAAAAAAATCATGAAGAGAGGAGTCACGAAGCCACATCAACTGGAACTTAAAAGGAGGATGCTTCGGAACATAAGCCCCTATAGCGGAAAATTTGATTGGCCAATGATCTAAACCCCTCCAATCAAGGATTTCTGAAGAGATAGTAAGGGTGCCACTAAGCCAAAAGCAAGAAACAAGAAATCTATCCAGGCGTTCTGAGATAGTAGCAACACCAGTCTTGCGATTATTCCAGGTATAGAGGCCATTAGAAGGCTTAACATCAGATAGATGCAAAAGAGATATGTGTTGCCAAAGAAGAGCAGAAGAAGGCCCCAATCTAGCCAAACCACCATGCTTCTCTTCCAGACTTAAAACTGAATTGAAGTCCCTTGCTAACACCCAAGGATGATAAGGATGACAATTTCTAACATATTGAATATGCTCCCGAAGTTCCTCCTTTCCCACAAGATCAATAGGTGCATACACATTAGTAACCATAATTACCTCTCCTCAGTCTAGAGCAGAAGCTACCATTGAGAGAGCTGAGCGAGAAGACATCCAGCCAAGAGGAGAAATTTTTTGAGGATCCCAAAATATAGCTAAACCACCAGCACTGCCTGTTGCCCCAACACACTGGCATTGGCCACGAGACCAAATACTAGAGGTATGTTGGACCATAGACTCCATAGAGAGCTTAGTCTCTTGGATACAAAAAACATCAGGACTATGATCAACCACCAAGTTATGAATAGCCTTTTGTCTAGGGATGCTATTCAACCCCCTTACATTCCATGAGAGAATAATCATCATTGGGTAGATTTGGGAAAATGAGAATCCAAAGGTTTCACTGAACCAGACTCAATCAATATATCTCTTGTGAGTTTAATCTTCTCTTGGTCTGTTTTGCGCCCACTCCTTAGAGGGGGAGAAGAAGAAGCCCGCTTAAAGGGTCGAGGCAGCAACCCCAAGGGGAGAGGAGATCCCTTGCCCTTACCTGATGGTAGCACATCCTTAACCAAGTTAGCCAAAACAACATCATCATCTTCCAACACTGCAGGAGTCACCAGAGCCACTGTCACAGGAGCTAGAGGAACCTCACAATTCTGATATACTACAACTTGAGATGCCCCACAAGCATCATTAGGAACAGATCTCTCATCTGGGCAAGCTAGATCAGAAGAGATAGGAGGAGGAATACCCTCCTCTAGAACCATACTATCCAGCACCTCAAAGCGATTAAAACCTGAATCAGATAATCTTTCTTTCAAAGGCCTCTTTTGACCACGTCCCTTAGCTCGAGGACGAACAGGGGTAAATCCATCCTTATCCTGCATTGGAGCCTTACCCTTACCTGTAGCATCTTGTAGATTCATCCCCTTGGTAGTATTAACCATTTGAGATTTCCCTTTCCATGTACTATCTGCCAAACCACCAACATTTCTAGCTGTAGATAGATCCACTCCTTTGAAACTCGAGTTACGGGGGCACTGCCGTAGTAAATGACCATACTCATGACAAATTCAGCAACGAAAAGGGAGGGATTCATAATCTAACTGCTGCACCCAAGAAGAATCCCCCAGACAAATTTCAAAAGAATCTAGTAATGGGTTATTCAAATTAATTTCAACACAAATTCTAGCAAAAGAAATAACCTTTTTATTGAGGGTTTGATGTGCGATCACAGCTGGCTTCCCCAACAAAGTAACAATTTGTCGAAGGATGTCTTTAAAGGGTTTGTGGTAAACCTAGTGTGACTCAAACTAGAGTTGATGCATAGCACCGGGATCATTAGCCTAACACTACGCCTCACGAATCGCCTTCACACCAACTCGGCTACTCACTCACCCTTAAAGGGTTTGTGGTAAACCTAGTGTGACTCGAACCGGAGTTGATGCGTAGCACCGGGATCATTAGCCTAACACTACGCCTCACGATTCGCCTTCACACCAACTTGGCTACTCACTCACCCTTTAAAGGGTTTGTGGTAAACCTAGTGTGACTTGAACCGGAGTTGATGCGTAGCACCGAGATCATTAGCCTAACACTATGCCTCACGACTCGCCTTCACACCAACTCGGCTACTCACTCACCCTTAAAAGGGTTTGTGGTAAACCTAGTGTGACTCGAACCAGAGTTGATGCGTAGCACCGGGATCATTAGCCTAACACTACGCCTCACGACTCGCCTTCACATCAACTCGGCTACTCACTCACCCTTGAAAGGGTTTGTGGTAAACCTAATGTGACTCGAACCGGAGTTGATCAGAGCATATCTCATTTTATTAAATTAAATATCTTAACAAAATCTCTCTTCAGTATAAAAAGGGAAATTTCTAGTTCATTGTTAATAAAAAATGAGTTAAATCAGTTAACTCCTTTTTCTACTCAAATTGAATCAGTTAACTCTTTATTTTACTCAAATTAAATTTGTTAACTCCCTTTAATTTGGAAATCTCACTTTATGACTGAACTTCACCTTTAATCCTGACCGCTGATTAAAATCGATCTCAACCATTGATGAATTCCAGGAAAGTCTATTTAAGAGACCCTTATCTCTTCATTTTGAAAGGTTGAATGAGAATTTGCATCGAGTTGTTGTTGGAATTCATACTCACATTTGCTCATATTCACATACGCAAAGATCAAGTTTGACAAAAAGTTGACCAAATTTAACCACGGTTGACTTGAGGTGACTAGTTTCGAAAAGAATTTTGAAATAATTAAACGAAATTATTTAATTAAACGGAGTACTTACTTCTAATTCATTAAACAAAGTTATTCAATTAAATGAGAAGCCATGCCTAATTAATTAAATGAAGTTATTTAATTAAATAAGAAAAGTGTCTCTAATTAATTAAAGATTATTTAATTAAATAGAAAAATTAATTATGAGAGCATATCTCATTTTATTAAATTAAATATCTCAACAAAATCTCTCTTCAGTTCAAAAAGGGAAATTTCTAGTTCATTATTGATCAACAATGAGTTAAATTAGTTAACTCCTTTTTCTACTCAAATTGAATCAATTAACTCCTTATTTTACTCAAATTAAATCTATTAACTCCCTTTAAATTGGAAATCTCCCTTTATGACTGAACTTCACCTTTAATCCTGACCGTTGATTGAAATTGATCTCAACCATTGATGAATTTCAGGAAAGTCTATTTAAGAGACCCTCATCTCTTCATTTTGAAAGGTTGAATGAGAATTTGCATCGAATTGTTGCTAAAATTCATACTCACATTTGCTCATATTCACATACGCAAAGATAAGGTTTGACAAAAAGTTGACCAGATTTAACCACGATTGACTTGAGTTAACTAGTTTCGAAAAGAATTTTGAAATAATTAAACAAAATTATTTAATTAAATGGAGTACTTACTTCTAATTTATTAAACAAAGTTATTTAATTAAATGAGAAGCCATTGCTAATTAATTAAATGAAGTTATTTAATTAAATAAGAAAAGTGTCTCTAATTAATTAAAGATTATTTAATTAAATAGAAAAAGTAATTATGAGTGCATATCTCATTTTATTAAATTAAATATCTGAACAAAATTTCTCTTCAATTCAAAAAGGGAAATTTCGAGTTCACCATTGATCAAAAAGGAGTTAAATCAGTTAACTCCTTCTACTCAAAATGAGTCAGTTAACTCCTTATTTTACTCAAATTAAATCTGTTAACTCCCTTTAATTTGGAAATCTCCCTTTATGACTGAACTTCACTTTTAATCCTGACCATTGATTGAAATCGATCTCGACTGTTGATGAATTCCAGAAAAGCCTATTTAAGAGACCCTCATCCCTTCATTTTGAAAGGTTGAATGAGAATTTGCATCGAATTGTTGCTGGAATTCATACTCACATTTTCTCATATTCACATATGCAAAGATCAAGTTTGATCAAAAGTTGACCAGATTTAACTACGGTTGACTTGAGTTGACTAATTTCGAAAAGAATTTTAAAATAATTGAATGAAATTATTTAATTAAATGGAGTACTTACTTCTAATTAATTAAATAATGTTATTTAATTAAATGAGAAGCCATTCCTAATTAATTAAATGAAGTTATTTAATTAAATAAAAAAAGTGTCTTTAATTAATTAAAGATTATTTAATTAAATAGAAAAAGTAATTATGAGAGCATATCTCATTTTATTAAATTAAATATCTCAACAAAATCTCTGTTCAGTTCCAAAAGGGAAATTTCTAGTTCACTATTGATCAAAAATGAGTTAAATCAGTTAACTCCTTTTTCTACTCAAATTGAATTAGTTAACTCCTTATTTTACTCAAATTAAATCTGTTAACTCTCTTTAATTTGGAAATCTTCCTTTATGACTGAACTTCACCTTTAATCTTGACCGTTGATTAAAATCGATCTTAACCATTGATGAATTCCAGGAAAGTCTGTTTAAGAGACCCTCATCTCTTCGTTTTGAAAGGTTGAATGATAATTTGCATTGAATTGTTGTTGGAATTCACACTCACATTTGCTCATATTCACATATGAAAAGATCAAGTTTGACCAAAAGTTGACCAGATTTAACCACGGTTGACTTGAGTTGACTAGTTTCGAAAAGAATTTTGAAATAATTAAACAAAATTATTTAATTAAATGGAGTACTTACTTCTAATTAATTAAACAAAGTTATTTAACTAAATGAGAAGCCATTCCTAATTAATTAAATGAAGTTATTTAATTAAATAAGAAAAGTGTCTCTAATTAATTAAAGATTATTTAATTAAATAGAAAAGGTAATTATGAGAGCATATCTCATTTTATTAAATTAAATATCTCAACAAAATCTCTCTTCAATTCAAAAAGGTAAATTTCCAGTTCACTATTGATCAAAAATGAGTTAAATTAGTTAACTCATTTTTCTACTCAAATTGAATTAGTTAACTCCTTATTTTACTCAAATTAAATCTGTTAACTCCCTTTAATTTGGAAATGTCCCTTTATGACTGAACTTCACTTTTAATCCTGACCATTGATTGAAATTGATCTCAACCATCGATGAATTCCAAGAAAGTCTATTTAAGAGATCCTCATCTCTTCATTTTGAAAGGTTGAATGAGAATTTGCATCGAATTGTTGCTGGAATTCATACTCACATTTGCTCATATTCACATACGCAAAGAAATTTGACGAAAAGTTGACCAAATTTAACCACGGTTGACTTGAGTTGACTAGTTTTGAAAAGAATTTTGAAATAATTAAACAAAATTATTTAATTAAATGGAGTACTTACTTCTAATTAATTAATCAAAGTTATTTAATTAAATGTGAAGCCATTCCTAATTAATTAAATGAAGTTATTTAATTAAATAGAAAAAGTAATTATGAGAGCATATGTAACGCCTCGCCAAGGGATCCAAATAATTAACCTAGAGTTTCACTAAGTTTGGTAACATTTTTTTTTTTTACATGAAAGTAAATACCATACATAACTTATTCGCAATAACGGAAGCAATAGCAATGTCCATCTGAAAGTAAACATAGCATGCATAATAGATTGCATTCTTTAAAGATCCCTTAATGTTGAATTACATACAAGAATCCATCTAGTACAACATCCACATTAAATAATAATGATAAGTCCAACGTTTAAACATTACATTTCCAAATGCTTAATCATCCTCTGTACATGTCATAGGGTATGACAAGATCAAAGAATATACATATGTAGAATAAGGTACATCATCCTATTCCAATCCATGATACATCAAAGCAGAGATAATCACATGATACATCATCATAAAAGACATATACATCCATCATAAAGACCAAACAAAATAAACTAAGTGCACGGTTCCTCCCAACCGTTAATAGCATCATTAGACCATCGTGGGCCCTAGCCATCCCTCGTGTGTAACATCCCAAATCACCAAAGAGATCATTGGTATTAACATAGTAGGAATGTCACTCCTAACATATACAACATCATATGTAGAAAGTAATCTAACATGCAAATATAAGCATAAGATAACATCATCTAACATATGTTAATCATCAATGAAAGGATACATATCCACCATCACGAAGTACACATCAGCCATGATGTCTCAATGAGTCTCAAATGATAAGAGTGGAAAATACACTACTACCGGACCACGTGGTACCTAAGTGATCCACTCCCATCGTGTTGAGGAGATAATCTCAAGTCCCAAACAGGCTATCCAAAATCACATAGCACAAATCTCTATAAGTCCAGGAGTCCTAAAAGTATACCAACTCAAAGGTTCCAATCACAAAACTGACATCTACTTCCCAGAGGCACACAATGACATGTGGGAACCTACTATGCAAGCGAGAAAGTGTCATTGCATTTATCACGTACAAGTTACCCTGACAGTTAGCTAAACTCCACGGGTCCATACTAATCTCATGCGGCCACTAGTATCCTCTCATACTGACAAGGGATACTATGGAATGCAAGGTCGCAACCATGCATTCTCACTACTCCCATCCTAGCCTATACAAGCACTCAAGGCATGGGCGAGAACAAAACACTTATCTTTTTAGGTTCATTCAGTTAGTATTAGGTGTGAATGTTATCACTTATTAATCCAACTTACAATGAGTTACCCTGGCAGCCTCTTAGGACCCCGGCTCCCATTGAAAGCCACTTCTTGTCACTACATGCAGATATCCTACCCTAATGCTCATGGACTCATAAATTTCAAAATTCTAAAAGATAATCCATAAAATCATCAAATAAGCATAAAAGCATCAAATGTCCATGAGCAAACATCCATAGAAAATCATGAACACAACAACTCTCTATTGGCAACTGAAGTATCACTGATAATCAAATATCCAATAGTTCTCAATAACCAAAATATATCTCAATCATACTGATCAAAGACTCCAAAAATGGTTGAGTCAAACATGTCACAAGATGACATCATCAAGAATAAATCCACATCTCAGTCTCATCATGGCGACTAAAAAATAACCAAAGATAACTGATCGATGAAGAAAATAATGGTTAGGTCAAGTGTCTCATACACAAGAATCTCAACTATAACAATCAGTAATCACATCCAATACATAGAGCATTCCATCACATAACCATGGTTGGGTTTATAAAGATCGAGATTAAAACATCATCATGACATCACAATCACAAAACCCCCAAGCCTCTGGTAGACGTCCTATAAATGGTCAACACTAGTCAACCCAAAACCCAAAACAATAGTATAAAGAATACACAATGTAAACACATGTTTTGGTTTTGCTAAGTTTTCAATTTTGAATTCAAATGTAAAAGTCTCAGTTTACGTTTCCCAAACTATATCAAGTGGAAAAATTTTACGTTTTACCTAACCCATGTATTTATTTGATAGATAAAAAGTTTTTCCATTAGACTCAATTTTCTAATTGATCTAATAATATTTTATTTATATAAACTCTGGTTGAAGATAGACATTTCCTATGAACAAAACTTTGATTATTTAGTCTAATAATTAATCTTAATTAAAACTAAGTTTAATTAAATTAATTATTAATATCTCTTCATAATAGACAAGCTTAATAAGAATATTTTAAATCATTAAAAAGAATGACCCATTAATTGAGAACTTTATCATTAATTATATATACATATATACTTATATACATATATATATATATAAATATATACTTATATACATACATATATATATATATATATATACACATACATAAATATATATATATTTAATAGCATTTAATAATTAATAACATTTCAGCATTTAAAACAAAATTAAAACTCAAATCGCATATGAAATAACGTTGCGGATTAAACCTTATATAATCTAAAACCCACATATGACTCAACGCGATTTAAAATCGCGTGACTATTTAAAGTATCGCACCGCAGGTACACTGCGATCGTAGGTACCCTGCAATCTTGCAGGCCTGCGGTGGGTGGGGTATATGATACCCGCCCAACAGTTACATATATATATATATATTTTAAAACATTTTCAATGTAATATTTTTTATAACGTTTTTTCGAAACAAAATTGAAATCGCAAATGCATTTTAATGAGTATTACTGCGATAACTCACTCGACTTTCCAATTAATTTTATATATATATATATACAAATATACGCAGAGTTTTATACAGTATAAATACAGATCTGAACTATATATATATATTTTCACAAAGAATATATATATATATATATATATATAAGTTTCGTACAATTATTTACTCTCTAAATTTTCTCTATAATTTTTTTTTTCAATGAATTTGGCTACAATTCAACCCTAGCCTCATATTTTTCAGATCTATAATATTCTCAATTAAATTAACTACCCATAAAGAGTGCATGCAATAACAATAGGAAATTCCTCATAAGACATATGGAAGACATGAAGAAGACAAAGAAATGAAAGATGAAAAAATAACATAAATAAAATCACAAGAATCTATTGAGATTCTGATGCTAAATCGCTCTTCCTCAGAAAACCTGCAGAGCAAGCTCCCTTCTTCAGAACTCTCAAATCCTCCAATGCTCCAATTGCACTACAAACGCTATGTCTAAGCTTCTAGGAATGCCTGAATATAAAGAGCTCTCACGAAACCTTTAGAATGCTTCTAGAAATAGCTAAAAGGTATCACCAACTAAGCATGGGTCTTTTCCAACCTTTTTGATGAGTCATAGGGTTGTAGACACTACGTGCCTAATTAATGCACTAACCCCCGTGTTGTTGACACATGAGAAATAGAAAAGTGCTTTAATTCTCATGCAAGCTTATAACTCCAATTTACTTTTTAAATAATTTCTATTTAAATTTTATAACTTTCATTTCAATTTTTATAACTTTTATTATTATTATTTTATTTATTACTTTATTATTATTTTATAATTATTATTAATTTTAATTTACTAATTTTCTTTTATTTAATTTTTTTCCTCAATTAATTCTCATTTAATTAATTATAATCAAAATATCAAGGATCATGATATTTAATTTTCTCAAATGATTAATTTATTAATTGAATCTATTTATTAAGACTTAATTAATAGAAAATTCACCATAGACCTCCAAGATAAAATATGAAAATCCATCATAGAACAAATTATACAAAATCAATCTAAAGGGTTAAAAATCACGAAATATGTCATCCGACACATTCGGTGGGTATTCAACTTTGATACTTGTCCTAACTCACTAGGACAAATGATTTTAGGGTTTGGGATTTGGACTTGAGAATTTATCTCCCTTCTCTTATCATTGAGATAGTATAATAGGGTACGCTCATTCTGACAATTAAGGAAAGTCGATACCCGATACCTGCAACCTGCAAAGAAACCATGCATGTACATCCTATATATATATATATATATATATATATATAGTGCTAAGCTAAACAGGCAATGACAGGAAGTGGTGCATCATGTAGATCCCGACTAAGCAGGTGACTACGACTCCCTTCCTTAACCACATCAAAAATGCTATACAATAAGAAAACACGCACACCATACACATGCAAGTATGGGGTAAGTATCCATAATAGAACACATGAGATAATAAACCATCTAACTAATCATCATTAATAACTAAAAAAAATATAATGATCATCATACATCATGAAATGTAAAGTCTAAATGATCTCATCATATATCAACTGAATCCATATCATAATATCTAATAGTCTCAAAACAATACCATTAAACCATCAAAATAAAACTAGTCCATCAAAGTCTGATAATAATAGCAACAATAAGTCTAGAAAAGATGTGAACGAGGGTAGACACTACAGCATATCTCATTTTATTAAACTAAATATCTCAACAAAATCTCTCTTCAATTCAAAAAGAGAAATTTCCAGTTCATTATTGATCAAAAATGAGTTAAATCAGTTAACTCCTTTTTCTACTCAAATTGAACCAGTTAACTCCTTATTTTACTCAAATTAAATCTATTAATTTGCTTTAATTTGGAAATCTCCCTTTATTACTGAACTTCACCTTTAATCCTAACCATTGATTGAAATCGATCTCAACCGTTGATGAATTCTAGGAAAGTCTATTTAAGAGACTCTCATCTCTTCATTTTGAAAGGTTGAATGAGAATTTGCATCGAATTGTTGCTGGAATTCATACTCACATTTGCTCATATTCACATACGCAAAGATCAATTTTGACCAAAAGTTGACCAGATTTAACCACAGTTGACTTGAGTTGACTAGTTTCGAAAAGAATTTTGAAATAATTAAACGAAATTATTTAATTAAATGGAGTACTTACTTCTAATTAATTAAACAAACTTATTTAATTAAATGAAAATCCATTCCTAATTAATTAAATGAAGTTATTTAATTAAATAAGAAAAGTGTCTCTAATTAATTAAAGATTATTTAATTAAATAAAAAAAGTAATTATGAGAGCATATCTCATTTTATTAAATTAAATATCTCAACAAAATCCATTTTCAGTTCAAAAGGGAAAATTTCCAGTTCCCTATTGATCAAAAATGAGTTAAATGAGTTAACTCCTTTTTCTACTCAAATTGAATCAATTAACTTCTTATTTTAATCATATTTTATCTGTTAAGTCCCTTTAATTTGAAAATCTCCCTTTATGATTAAACTTCACCTTTAATCCTGACTGTTGATTGAATTCGATCTCAACCGTTGATGAATTCCAGGAAAGTCTATTTAAGAGGCCCTCATTTCTTCATTTTGAAAGGTTGAATGAGAATTTGCATCGAGTTGTTGCTAGAATTAATACTCACATTTGCTCATATTCACATACGCAAAGATCAAGTTTGAGCAAAAGTTGACCAGATTTAACCACGATTGACTTGAGTTGACTAGTTTCAAAAAAAAATTGAAATAATTAAATAAAATTATTTAATTAAATGGAGTACTTACTTCTAATTAATTAAACAAAGTTATTTAATTAAGTGAGAAGCCATTCCTAATTAATTAAATGAAGTTATTTAACTAAATAAGAAAAGCGTCTCTAATTAACTAAAGATTATTTAATTAAATAGAAAAAGTAATTATGAGAGCATATCTCATTTTGTTAAATTAAATATCTCAACAAAATCTCTCTTCAGTTCAAAAAGGGAAATTTCCAGTTCACTATTGATCAAAAATGAGTTAAATCAGTTAACTCCTTTCTCTACTCAAATTGAATCAGTTAAATCCTTATTTTAGTCAAATTAAATCTGTTAACTCTTTTTAATTTAGAAATCTCCCTTTATAACTGAATTTCACCTTTAATCTTGACCGTTGATTGAAATCGATCTGAAACGTTGATGAATTCCAGGAAAGTCTATTTAAGAGACCCTCATCTCTTTATTTTGAAAAGTTGAATGACAATTTGCATCGAATTGTTGCTTCAATTCATACTCACATTTGCTCATATTCACATACGAAAAGATAAAATTTGACCAAAAGTTGACCAGATTTAACCACAGTTGACTAGTTTCGAAAAGAATTTTGAAATAATTAAATAAAATTATTTAATTAAATGGAGTACTTACTTCTAATTAATTAAATAAAGTTATTTAATTAAATGAGAAGCCATTCCTAATTAATTAAATGAAGTTATTTAATTAAATAAAAAAAGTGTCTCTAATTAATTAAAGATTATTTAATTAAATAGAAAAAGTAATTATGAGAGCATATCTCATTTTATTAAATTAAATATCTCAACAAAATCTCTCTTCAGTTGAAAAAGAGAAATTTTCAGTTCACTATTGATAAAAAATGAGTTAAGTCAGTTAACTCCTTTTTTTACTCAAATTGAATCAGTTAACTCCTTATTTCACTCAAATTAAATCTGTTAACTCACTTTAATTTGGAAATCTCCCTTTATGACTGAACTTCATCTTTAATCCTGACCATTGATTGAAATTGATCTCAACTGTTGATGAATTCCAGGAAAGTCTATTTAACAGACCTTCATCTCTTTATTTTGAAAGGTTGAATGAGAATTTGCATTGAGTTGTGGATGGAATTCATACTCACATTTGCTCATATTCACATACGCAAAGATCAAGTTTGACCAAAATGTTGACCAGATTTAACCATGGTTGACTTGAGTTGACTAGTTTTTTGAAAATAATTAAATGAAATTATTTAATTAAATGGAGTACTTACTTCCAATTAATTAAACAAAGTTATTTAATTAAATGAGAAACCATTCCTAATTAATTAAATAAAGTTATTTAATTAAATAAGAAAAGTGTCTCTAATTAATTAAAGATTATTTAATTAAATAGAAAAATTAATTATGAGAGCATATCTCATTTTATTAAATTAAATATCTCAACAAAATCTCTCTTCAGTTCAAAGAGGGAAATTTCTAGTTCACTATTGATAAAAAATGAGTTAAATTGGTTAACACCTTTTTCTACTCAAATTGAATCAGTTAACTCTTTATTTTACTATTATTAAATCTGTTAACTACTTTTAATTTGGAAATCTTCTTTTATGACTGAACTTCACCTTTAATCCTGACCATTGATTGAAATTGATCTCAACCGTTGATGAGTTCAAAGAAAGTCTATTTAAGAGACCCTCATCTCTTCATTTTGAAAAGTTGAATGAGAATTTGCATCAAGTTGCTGAAATTCATACTCACATTTGCTCATATTCACATACGGAAAGATCAAGCTTGACCAAAAATTGATCAGATTTAACCACGGTTGACTTGAGTTCACTAGTTTCGAAATTATTTAATTAAATGGAGTACTTACTTCTAATTAATTAAACAAAGTTATTTAATTAAATGAGAAGTCATTCCAAATTAATTAAATAAAGTTATTTAATTACATAAGAAAAGTGTCTCTAATTAATTAAAGATTATTTAATTAAATAGAAAAAGTAATTATGTGAGCATATCTCATTTTATTAAATTAAATATCTCAACAAAATCTCTCTTCAGTTCAAAAAGGAAAATTTTCAGTTCACTATTGATCAAAAATGAGTTAAATCAGTTAACTCTTTTTTCTACTCAAATTGAATCAGTTAACTCCTTATTTTACTCAAATTAAATTTGTTAACTCTTTTTAATTTAGAAATCTCTCTTTATGACTGAACTTCACCTTTAATCGTGACCGTTGATTGAAATCGATCTCAACCGTTGACGAATTCCAGGAAAGTCTATTTAAGAAACCCTCATCTTTTCATTTTCAAAGGTTGAATGAGAATTTACATCGAATTGTTGCTGGAATTCATACTTACATTTGCTCATATTCACATACGCAAAGATCAAGTTTGACCAAAAGTTGACTAGATTTAACTACGGTTGACTTGAGTTGACTAGTTTCGAAAAGAATTTTGAAATAATTAAACGAAATCATTTAATTAAATGGAGTACTTACTTCTAATTAATTAAATAAAGTTATTTAATTAAATGAGAATCCATTCCTAATTAATTAAATGAAGTTATTTAATTAAATAAGAAAAGTGTCTCTAATTAATTAAAGATTATTTAATTAAATAGAAAAAGTAATTATGAGAGCATATCTCATTTTATTAAATTAAATATCTCAACAAAATCTCTCTTCAGTTCAAAAAGGGAAATATTCAATTCACTATTGATAAAAAATGAGTTAAATCAGTTAACTTCTTTTTCTACTCAAATTGAATCAATTAACTCCTTATTTTACTCAAACTAAATCTGTTAAGTCCCTTTAATTTGGAAATCTCCCTTTATGACTGAGCTTCACCTTTAATCTTGACTGTTGATTGAAATCGATCTCAACTGTTGATGAATTCTAAGAAAGTCTATTTAAGAGACCCTCATCTCTTCATTTTGAAAGGTTGAATGAGAATTTGCATCGAATTGTTGATGGAATTCATACTCACATTTGCTTGTATTCACATACGCAAAGATCAAGTTTGACAAAAAGTTGACCAGATTTAACCACGGATGAGTTGAGTTGACTAGTTTCAAAAAGAATTTTAAAATAATTAAACGAAATTATTTAATTAAATGGAGTACTTACTTCTAATTAATTGAAAAAAGTTATTTAATTAAATGAGAAGCCATTCCTAATTAATTAAATGAAGTTATTTAACTAAATAAGAAAAGTGTCTCTAATTAATTAAAGATTATTTAATTAAATAGAAAAAGTAATTATGAGAGCATATCTCATTTTATTAAATTAAATATCTCAACAAAATCTCTCTTCAGTTCAAAAAGGGAAATATTCAATTCACTATTGATAAAAAATGAGTTAAATCAGTTAACTTCTTTTTCTACTCAAATTGAATCAATTAACTCCTTATTTTACTCAAACTAAATCTGTTAAGTCCCTTTAATTTGGAAATCTCCCTTTATGACTGAGCTTCACCTTTAATCTTGACTGTTGATTGAAATCGATCTCAACTGTTGATGAATTCTAAGAAAGTCTATTTAAGAGACCCTCATCTCTTCATTTTGAAAGGTTGAATGAGAATTTGCATCAAATTGTTGATGGAATTCATACTCACATTTGCTCGTATTCACATACGCAAAGATCAAGTTTGACAAAAAGTTGACCAAATTTAACCACGGATGAGTTGAGTTGACTAGTTTCGAAAAGAATTTTAAAATAATTAAACGAAATTATTTAATTAAATGGAGTACTTACTTCTAATTAATTAAAAAAAGTTATTTAATTAAATGAGAAGCCATTCCTAATTAATTAAATGAAGTTATTTAAATAAATAAGAAAAGTGTCTCTAATTAATTAAAGATTATTTAATTAAATAAAAAAAGTAATTATGAGAGCATATCTCATGTTATTAAATTAAATATTTCAAAAAAATCTCTCTTCAGTTCAAAAAGGTAAATTTCCAATTCAGTATTGATCGAAAATGAGTTAAATCAGTTAACTCTTTTGGTTACTCAAATTGAATCAGTTAACTCTTTATTTTACTCAAATTAAATCTGTTAACTCCCTTTAATTTGGAAATCTCCCTTTATGACTGAACTTCACCTTTAGTCGTAACCATTGATTGAAATTGATCTCAACCATTGTTGAATTCCAAGAAAATCTATTTAAGAGACCCTCATCTCTTCATTTTGAAAGGTTGAATAAGAATTTGCATCGAATTGTTGCTGGAATTCATACTCACATTTGCTCATATTCACATACGCACAGATCAAGTTTGACCAAAAGTTGACCAGATTTAACCACGGTTGACTTGAGTTGACTAGTTTCAAAAAGAATTTTGAAATAAATAAACGAAATTATTTAATTAAATGGAGTACTTACTTCGAATTAATTAAACAAAGTTATTTAATTAAATGAGAAGCCATTCCTAATTAATTAAATGAAGTTATTTGAGTAAATAAGAAAAGTGTCTCTAATTAATTAAAGATTATTTAATTAAATAGAAAAAGTAATTATGAGAGCATATCTTATTTTATTAAATTAAATATCTCAACAAAATCACTTTTCAGTTCAAAAAGGAAAATTTCTAGTTCACTATTGATCAAAAATGAGTTAAATCAGTTAACTCCTTTTTCCACTCAAATTGAATCAGTTAACTCCTTATTTTACTCAAATTAAATATGTTAACTCCCTTTAATTTGGAAATCTCCCTTTATGACTGAACTTCACCTTTAATCTGGACCGTTGATTGAAATCGATCTCAACCGTTGATGAATTCCAAGAAAGTCTATTTAAGAGACCCTCATCTCTTCATTTTGAAAGGTTAAATGAGAATTTACATCGAATTGTTGCTAGAATTCATACTCACATTTGCTCATATTCACATACGCAAAGATCAAATTTGACCAAAAGTTGACCAGATTTAACCACGGTTGACTTGAGTTGACTAGTTTTGAAAAGAATTTTGAAATAATTAAACGAAATCATTTAATTAAATGGAGTACTTACTTCTAATTAATTAAATAAAGTTATTTAATTAAAATGAGAATCTATTCCTAATTAATTAAATGAAGTTATTTAATTAAATAAGAAAAGTGTCTCTAATTAATTAAAGATTATTTAATTAAATAAAAAAGTAATTATGAGAGCATATCTCATTTTATTAAATTAAATATCTCAACAAAATCTCTCTTCAGTTCATAAAGCGAAATTTTTCAGTTTACTATTGATCAAAAATGAGTTAAATCAATTAACTCCTTTTTCTACTCAAATTGAATCAGTTAACTCCTTATTTTACTCAAATTAAATCTATTAACTCCCTTCAATTTGGAAATCTCCCTTTATGACTGAACTTCATCTTTAATCCTGACCGTTGATTGAAATCGATCTCAATCATTGATGAATTCCAAGAAAGTCTATTTAAGATACCCTCATCTCTTCATTTTGAAAGGTTGAATGAGAATTTGCATCGAATTGTTGCTGTAATTCATACTCACATTTGCTCATATTGACATACGCAAAAATCAAGTTTGACGAAAAGTTGACCAGATTTAACCATGGTTGACTTGAGTTGACTAGTTTCAAATTTTTTTTTGAAATAATTAAACGAAATTATTTAATTAAATGGATTACTTACTTCTAATTAATTAAAAAAAGTTATTTAATTAAATGAGAAGCCATTCCTAATTAATTAAATGAAGTTATTTAATTAAATAAGAAAAGTTTCTCTAATTAATTAAAGATTGTTTAATTAAATAGAAAATGTAATGCCCATCTGAAAGTAAACATAACATAATTATTGATTAAATCCAATTAACTCTAGTTAATTGATTTAATTAATAATTTTATAACCAAACTATCAACCCAATGAATATTAGTTGACTAATAACTAAAAATCAGCCATACACAAATATTCATGTTCATAGTTCAATAACAATAACTTGTTAATATTTAATAACAAGCTATATTGAAAATCTTATTAATAAATCTATAATGACTACATTCGTCACTCTGCAACAATGTTCTCATTTATATTTTAATAATAACAAGTTATAATAATTTCCCAATACCAAGTATTATTATTTCAAATATGTTTCCCCTATGTACGTTGATTTAGTTAATTGATACTCCTCCAAATTATTAACCAATTCAATTTGATCAATATCTTTAATAGTACTTCAATCATTAACTAATCTCTTCTAGATTATCTCTAATCAAATTTGTCGATAACTATTTAAACTATTATTTATT
Source organism: Cupressus sempervirens (assembly GCA_028749045.1). Classification (NCBI taxonomy): domain Eukaryota; kingdom Viridiplantae; phylum Streptophyta; class Pinopsida; order Cupressales; family Cupressaceae; genus Cupressus; species Cupressus sempervirens. Next base: position 282,097,964 of record CM053791.1, read on the forward strand.
AATAGCTTGTTAGACCCAACAATCATTAATAAATAATAAACTCATCAAACTATATTTCCATAATCCCCATTAGTTAATATTTAACTAACCTTCAAGGCATATCAATAATTTACAATCAATATAATAACTTAAATCATATCTATGTTATAACAAGGTCAAAATGTAACAATGACCCATTGTAACATTAAAATTTGAGTCTCTTAATTTAAAATCATCTTCGTAATATTAAATTATCATCTCTAAATTTTTTAATATATATTAAATAATATTTAATATACATTATAAATATAAAAAGCCCACTATATAAACTATATCAAAATCTCTTTTCTTGTAATTTTTTCTCATTTAAAAATTCATTTACTTAGATTGACTAATAATTAATTACACTTCTTCTACTATTAACTAATCTTAATTAAATTTGATTTAATTAGATTAGATAATAAACTATATAGAACTAATGCATATTAATAATATTCTACTAAGGGAAGATTGCAATAATATCTTTAATTCATTCCATGCTTTGATATATTATTTTTGTGAAGTTTAAGCATAAAGAACTCTTGGTTATGAAAAATGGAGAAATATCTGTCCTTGAATAAAAAAATCTCAGTATGATGGCCATATCTCCCTAATGAATCGTTGGATCGAGCTGAAATTGAAATATGTTAGAGAGGGTAACGTTGTGCCAATTCTGACTGGAGCGATCAAATAAATTCAATCACGATAAAAAGTTATGAATGACTGAGTTCGGGTCTATCCAAGGGGCAGCGACAGGACAATTTGTGATGAATTAAGAATTTTCTGTTAAAATAATTGTTCTCTAAATTTAACCATAAAAGGGTTTGTTCATACACATCTAAAAATATAATTGATAGAAAGATTACATCTAATCATTCAAATTTTCACCATAAAATTTTTATTTTAATTCTAAATTTTATCTTTCTAATTTAATATAAATTCGAACCTAAACCCGATTCATATCTAATTATTTCTCCTTAATTGGATCTAGGGTTTTCTATTGTTTTCTTTTCAACCAAATAGCATATCTAGATTCCAATTTCAAATTGTAGATTCAATCATAAAGATTATTCAGACACATATAACAAACACGATGAAGACAGAAAGAGAAATAGTGCAAAGAGAGTATACGAATATCATGAGTGCACCTGGACATTGATGCTAAATTTTTTATGCCTCAGAAGTTCATAGAAAATCTCTTCCTTCTCCATCATTCACAATTCTTCCAAGATCCAAGCCAATCGAATTCTCCAAGTGACTAGAAGTGCTAGAAGAAGCATAGAAGCATATAGAAACATATGAGCATGAAGAAGCATATGAGCATGTAAGCTTGCAGCTTCCATTTTTAGCTTGAAGTTTGTAGCTTCCATTATGCTTGTCCAAACACACTAGGAGAGCCTCTATTTAAAAGCCTCTAAGATGCATCTAGAGTGTCTCTAGAAACAACTAGAAGATAAGCATGACAACCAAGCATAGGTCTTCTCCAACCTTCTAGATAAGTCTTAAGGTTGTAGACACCATGTGCTCAAATAAAATGCTAACTTCTAAGTGTAGACAACTAGTGCATTCTTAGAGTGCAAATTTCTGTGTTGTCTACATGACAACTCTCGAAAATTTGCAGACTTCTAAATATTAAAATAATGCACAATCATTAACATAATATTTACTTTACTCTTTCCAATTTAATTAATTAATTTATTAAATCTCATACACTAACTTTAATAATTCCACTTTTCAATCTTAATATCTTTATATTTTAATCACATGAAATCTAGAATCTTTTAATAATTTTAAATATATTTTCCACTTTTAAATTCCATTTCCCAAAACTTAATTGCTAAAATATTTATTAGCTTTAATAATAATATTATTTAGTCATTTATTTAAAAATGAACTCCAAATATATTATTATTAAAATAAATATTGTCACATTCCAAATTTAAACTTTAAACTTTTATTTTTCAATTTAATTATTTTATTTAATTAATTTCTCAATTAATTAAATAAAATAAATATTAAAATACTATATTAATTTTTTATTTAATTAAACTATTAATTAAATCTTTTTTAATTAAGCTTAATTAATAGAAAATACACTAAAGACTCACAAAGGTAAAAATATGAAAATCCATCATAGCCAAAATACATACAAAATCAAACCAAGGGTTTAAATCATGAATTATGTCATCTGACATATTCGGAGGGTACTCAACTCAGATACTTGTCCTAATTTTTCAATTAGGACAAATGGCTTAAAGGGTTGGGATTTGGACTTGAGAATTTATCTCCCCTCTCTTATCATTGAGATAATGTGATAGGATACATTCATCCTGGCAATTTAGGAAAGTCGATACCCGGTACCTACAACCTGCATAAAAATCATGCATGTACAAACACAATATATACTAAACTAAACAGGCAATGGCAGGAAGTGGTGCATCGTGTAGATTCCGACTAGCAAATGAGTACGACTCCCTTCGTTAACCATATCAGACATGCCATACAAAAGCAAACATGCAAAGCAAACACACACACCATACACATGCAAGTATGGGGTAAGTATCCATAAGAAAACACATATGATTTGTTTTAAATTATTAAATAAGGAAATCGATAGTTGGGTGGGGGATGTATCAAACAAATGTTATTGATTGGAAAATGGATTTTTAGTTCTAATAAGGAAAACTTTTATTCAAAACAATATATGTGTTCCTCCATTCATTCTTCAGATTTGAAAACATAAACTAAGATCTCTACATTTAAACTCAAGTTGTAAAATCAAAACATGTGTCTACATTGTGTATTCTTTATGCTATTATTTTGGGTTTTGGGTTGACTAGTGTTGACCAGTATAGGACATCTACCAGAGGCTTGGGAGTTATGTGATTGTAGTGACATGATGATATTTTAATTTCGATCTTTATAAACCCAACCATGGTTATGTGATGGAATGCTCTATGTATTGGTTGTGATTACTGATTGTTATAGTTGAGATTCTTATGTATGAGACACTTGACTTAACCATTGTTTTGGTCATCAATCAGTTATCCTTGGTTATTTTCTAGTCGCCATGATGGGATTGTTATGTGAATTTATTTTGATGATGTCATGATGTGACATGTTTGATTCAACCATTTTTGGAGTTTTCGATCAGTATGATTGAGATATATATTTTGGTTATTGAGAACTATTGGACATTTGATTATCAGTGATACTTCAGTTGCCAATAGAGAGTTTTTGTGTTCATGATTTTCTATGGATGTTGCTCATGAAGATTTGATGCTTTTATGCATATTTGATGATTTAATGGATTATCTTTTGTGATTTTGAGATTTATGAGTTCATGAGCATTAGGTTAGGATATCTGCATGTAGTGACGGGAAGTGGCTTGCAATGGGGGCCGAGGCCCTAAGAGGTTGCCAGGGTAACTTATTATAAGTTTGGTTAATAAGTGATAATATTTACACACTAAATGGGGATTAAATGAACTTAAAAAGATAATTGTTTTGATGTTCTCGCCCATGCCTTGAGCGCTTGTACAGGCTAGGATGGGAGTAGTGAGAACGCATGGTTGCAACCTTGCATTCTATAGTATGCTTCGTCAGTATGAGAGGATACTACTAGCCACATGAGATCAGTATAGACCCGTGAAGTTTAGCTAACTGTCAGGAAAATTTGTACGTAATAAATGCAATGACACTTTCTCACTTGCCGAGTAGGTTTCCTACATGTCTTTGTGTGCCTCTGGGAATTAGATGTTGATTTTGTGTGAATGGAACCTTTGAGTTAGTATACTTTTAGGATTCTTGGACATATAGAGATATGTGTTATGTGATTTTGATAGCCTGCTTGGGACTTGAGATTATCTCCTTAGCACGATGGGAGTGGACCACTTAGGTTCCATGTGGTTGGGTGGTAGTACATTTTCCACTCTTATCATTTTGAGATTTATTGAGACATCATGGCTGATGCGTCCTTCATGATGGTGGATATGTATCCTTTTTCATTAATGATTAGCATATGTTAGATGATGTTATCTTATGCTTTTATTTGCATGTTAGATTACTTTTTACATATGATGTATTTATTAGGAGTGACATTCCTACTATGTAATACCGATGATCTCTTAGGTGATTTGTAATGTTACGCACGGAGGGATGGCTAGGATCCACAATGGTCTAATGATGCTATTTATGGTTGGGAGGAACCGTGCACTTAGTTATTTATGTTTGTGATATATAGTTATCTCTTATGATGGATGTTTATATTTTTATGATGATGATGTATCATGTATAATATGTGGTTTCATTTACTTTAATTGCATCATGGATTAATATTGGATGTTGATGTACTTTATTTACATGGATGTTTATTCTTTCAAGCTTTTCATACCTTGTGACATGTATAGTGGATGAATGAGCTAAACTAAAACGTAATTATAAAAGGACACTTGTATATGGTTTTAAAAATGTTGGATGTATAATTGTTATTTTATAAGGATGTGATGTTAGATGAATGGTTGATTTAGATGTGATACAACGTTAAGGGATCTTTAAAGAATGTAACTTATTATGTTATGTTATGTGTACTTTTATTCGAATTGTTTCTATTGCTTCCGCAAGTGTTGTGAATGGTTAATCTTTCATGTTTGAAAAAAAAAATTGTTAGGTAAACTTAGTGAAATTCTTTGGATCCCTTGGCGGGACATTACAGAAAAAGTAATTATGAGAGCATATCTCATTTTATTAAATTAAATATCTCAACAAAATCTCTCTTTAGTTCAAAAAGGGAAATTTCCAGTTCACTAATGGTCAAAAATGAGTTAAATCAGTTAACTCATTTTTCTACTCAAATTGAATTAGTTAACTCCTTAGTTTACTCAAATCAAATCTGTTAACACTGTCTAATTTGGAAATCTACCTTTATGATTGAACTTCACCTTTAATCCTAACCGTTCATTGAAATCAATCTCAACCGTTGATGAATTCCAGGAAAGTCTATTTAAGAGACCCTCATCTCTTCATTTTGAAAGGTTGAATGAGAATTTGCATCGAATTGTTGCTGGAAATCATACTCACATTTGCTCATATTCACATACGCAAAGATCAAGTTTGACCAAAAGTTGACCAAATTTAACCACGGCTAATTTGAGTTGACTAGTTTCAAAAATAATTTTGAAATAATTAAATGAAATTATTTAATTAAATGGAGTACTTACTTCTAATTAATTAAACAAAGTTATTTAATTAAATGAGAAGCCATTCCTAATTAATTAAACGAAGTTATTTAATTAAATAGAAAAAGTAATTATGAGAGCATATCTCATTTTATTAAATTAAATATCTCAACAAAATCTCTCTTCAGTTCAAAAAGAGAAATTTTCAGTTCACTATTGATCAAAAATGGGTTAAATCAGTTAACTCCTTTTTCTACTCAAATTGAATCAGTTAACTCCTTATTTTACTCAAATTAAATCTATAAACTCCATTTAATTTGAAAATCTCCCTTTATGACTGAACTTCATCTTTAATCCTGACCGTTGATTAAAATCGATCTCAACTGTTGATGAATTCCAAGAAAGTATATTTAAGAGACCCTCGTCTCTTCATTTTGGAAGGTTGAATGAGAATTTTCACTAAATTGTTGCTGGAATTCATACTCACATTTGCTTATATTCACATACGCAAAGATCAAGATTGACCAAAAGTTGACCAGATTTAACAACGGTTGACTTGAGTTGACTAGTTTCGAAAAGAATTTTGAAATAATTAAACAAAATTATTTAATTAAATGGAGTACTTACTTCTAATTAATTAAACAAAGTTATTTAATTGAATGAGAAGCCATTCCTAATTAATTAAATGGAGTTATTTAATTAAATAAGAAAAGTGTCTCTAATTAATTAAAGATTATTTAATTATATAGAAAAAGTAATTATGAGAGCATATCTCATTTTATTAAATTAAATATCTCAAAAAAATCTCTCTTCAGTTCAAAAAGGGAAATTTTAAGTTCACTATTGATAAAAAATGAGTTAAATCATTTAACTCCTTTTTCTACTCAAATTGAATCAGTTAAGTCCTTATTTTACTCAAATTAAATCTGTTAATCCCCTTTAATTTGGAAATCTCCCTTTATGACTGAACTTCACCTTTAATCCTGACCATTCATTGAAATTGATCTTAACCGTTGATGAATTTCAGGAAAGTCTATTTAAGAGACCCTCATCTCTTCATTTTGAAAAGTTGAATGAGAATTTGCATCAAATTGTTGCTGGAATTCATACTCACATTTTCTCATATTCACATACGCAAAGATCAAGTTTGACAAAAAGTTGTCCAAATTTAACCATGGTTGACTTGAGTTGACTAGTTTCAAAAATAATTTTGAAATAATTAAAAGAAATTATTTAATTAAATGGAGTACTTACTTCTAATTAATTAAACAAAGTTATTTAATTGAATGAGAAGCCATTCCTAATTAATTAAATGAAGTTATTTAATTGAATAAGAAAAGTGTCTCTAATTAATTATAGATTATTTAATTAAATAGAAAAAATAATTATGAAAGCATATCTCATTTTATTAAGTTAAATATCTCAACAAAATCTCTCTTTAGTTCAAAAAGGGAAATTTTCAGTTCACTATTGATCAAAAATGAGTTAAATTAGTTAACTCCTTTTTCTACTCAAATTGAATCAGTTAACTCCTTATTTTACTCAAATTAAATCTGTTAATTCCCTTTAATTTGGAAATCTCCCTTTATGACATAACTTCACCTTTAATCCTGACCATTGATTGAAATCGATCTCAACCGTTGATGAATTCCAAGAAAGTCTATTTAAGAGACCCTCATCTCTTCATTTTGAAAGGTTGAATGAGAATTTGCATCGAGTTGTTGTTAGAATTCATACTCACATTTGCTCATATTCACATACGCAAATATCAAGTTTGACCAAAAGTTGACAAGATTTAACCACGGTTGACTTGACTTGACTAGTTTCAAATTTTTTTTTGAAATAATTAAACGAAATTATTTAATTAAATGGAGTACTTACTTCTAATTAATTAAACAAAGTTATTTAATTGAATGAGAAGCCATTCCTAATTAATTAAATGAAGTTATTTAATTAAATAAGAAAAGTGTCTCTAATGAATTAAATAGAAAAAGTAATTATGAGAGCATCTCTCATTTTATTCAATTAAATATCTCAACAAAATCTCTCCTCGGTTCAAAAAGGAAAATTTCTAATTCACTATTGATCAAAAATGAGTTAAATGAGTTAACTCTTTTTTCTACTCAAATTGAATCAGTTAACTCTAGTTGACTCTAGTGGACTAGTTTCGAAAAAAAATTTAAATTATTTAATTAAATGGAGTACTTACTTCTAATTAATTCAACAAAGTTTTAAAATTAAATGAGAAGCCATTCCTAATTAATTAAATAAAGTTATTTAATTAAATAAGAAAAGTGTCTCTAATTAATTAAAGATTATTTAATTAAATAGAAAAAGTAATTATGAGAGCATATCTCATTTTATTAAATTAAATATCTCATCAAAATCTCTCTTCAGTTCAAAAAGAAAAATTTTCAGTTCACTATTGATCAAAAATGAGTTAAATCAGTTAACTCTTTATTTTACTCAAATTAAATCTGTTAATTCCATTTAATTTGAAAATTTCTCTTTATGAATGAACTTCACCTTTAATCCTAATCGTTGATTGAAATCAATCTCAACTGTTGATGAATTCCAAGAAAGTCTATTTAAGAGACCCTCATCTCTTCATTTTGAAAGGTTGAATGAGAATTTGCATCGAACTGTTGCCGGAATTCATACTCACATTTGCTGATATTCACATACGCAAAGATCAAGTTTGACCAAAAGTTGACCAGATTTAACCACGGCTGACTTGAGTTGACTAGTTTCGAAAATAATTTTGAAATAATCTAACGAAATTATTTAGTTAAATGGAGTACTTACTTCTAATTAATTAAATAAAGTTATTTAATTGAATGAGAAGCCATTCCTAATTAATTAAATGGAGTTATTTAATTAAATAAGAAAAGTGTTTCTAATTAATTAAAAATTATTTAATTAAATAGAAAAAGAAATTATGAGAGCATATCTCATTTTATTAAATTAAATATCTCAACAAAATCTCTCTTCAGTTGAAAAAGGGAAATTTCCAGTTCACTATTGATCAAAAATGAGTTAAATCAGTTAACTCCTTTTTCTACTCAAATTGAATTAGTTAACTCCTTATTTTACTCAAATTAAATCTATTAACTCCCTTTAATTTGGAAATCTCCCTTTATGACTGAACTTCACCTTTAATCCTAACCGTTGATTGAAATCGATCTCAACCGTTGATGAATTCCAGGAAAGCCTCTTTAAGAGACCCTCATCTCTTCATTTTGAAAGGTTGAATGAGAATTTGCATTGAATTGTTGCTGAAATTCATACTTACATTTGCTCATATTCACATACGCAAACATCAACTTTGACCAAAAGTTTACCAAATTTAACCACGGTTGACGTGAGTTGACTAGTTTTGAAAAGAATTTTAAAATAATTAAACAAAATTATTTAATCAAATGGAGTAGTTACTTCTAATTAATTAAACAAAGTTATTTAATTAGATGAGAAGCCATTCCTAATTAATTAAATGAAGTTATTTAATTAAATAAGAAAAGTGTCTCTAATTAATTAAAGATTATTTAATTAAATAGAAAAAGTAATTATGAGAGCATATCTCATTTTATTAAATTAAATATCTCAAAAAAATCTCTTTCCAGTTCAAAAAGGGAAATTTCTAGTTCACTATTGATAAAAAATGAGTGAAATCAGTTAACTCCTTTTTCTACTCAAATTGAATCCGTTAACTCCTTATTTTACTCAAATTAAATCTGTTAACTCCCTTTAATTTTCAAATCTCCCTTTATGACTGAACTTCACGTTTAATCCTGACCGTTGATTGAAATCGATCTCAACCATTGATGAATTCTAGGAAAGTCTATTTAAGAGACCCTCATCTCTTCATTTTGAAAAGTTGAATGAAAATTTGCATCGAATTGTTGCTAGAATTCATACTCACATTTGCTCATATTCACATATGCAAACATCAAGGTTGACCAAAATTTGACCAAATTTAACCACGGTTGACTTGAGTTGACTAGTTTCGAAAATAATTTTGAAATAATTAAATCAAATTATTTAATTAAATGGAGTACTTACTTCTAATTAATTAAACAAAGTTATTTAATTAGATTAGAAGCCATTCCTAATTAATTAAATGAAGTTATTTAATTAAATAAGAAAAATGTCTCTAATTAATTAAAAATTATTTAATTAAATAGAAAAAGTAATTATGAGAGCATATCTCATTTTATTAAATTAAATATCTCAACAAAATATCTCTTCAGTTCAAAAAGGGAATTTTCAGTTCACTATTGATTAAAAATGAGTTAAATCAGTTAACTCCTTTTTCTACTCAAATTGAATTAGTTAACTCATTATTTTAATCAAATTAAATCTGTTAACTCCCTTTAATTTGGAAATCTCCTTTTATGACTGAACTTCACCTTTAATCCTGACCGTTGATTGAAATCGATCTTAACCGTTGATGAATTTCAGGAAAGTCTATTTAAGACACCCTCATCTCTTCATTTTGAAATGTTGAATGAGAATTTGCATCGAATTTTTGCTGGAAGTCATACTCACATTTGCTCATATTCACATACACAAAGATCAAGTTTTACCAAAAGTTGACTAGATTTAACCACGGTTGACTTGAGTTGACTAGTTTTAAAAAGAATTTTGAAATAATTAAACAAAATTATTATATTAAATAGAGTACTTACTTCTAATTAATTAAACAAAGTTATTTAATTAAATGAGAAGTCATTCCTAATTAATTAAATGAAGTTATTTAATTAAATAAGAAAAGTGTCTCTTATTAATTAAAGATTATTTAATTAAATAGAAAAAGTAATTATGAGAGCATATCTCATTTTATTAAATTAAATATCTCAACAAAATCTCTCTTCAGTTGAAAAAGGAAAATTTTCAGTTCATTATTGATAAAAAATGAGTTAAATTAGTTAACTCCTTTTTCTACTCAAATTGAATTAGTTAGCTCCTTATTTTACTCAAATTAAATCTGTTAACTCCCTTTAATTTGGAAATCTCCCTTTATGATTTAACTTCACATTTAATCCTAACCATTGATTGAAATCGATCTCAACTATTGATGAATTCCAGGAAAGTCTATTTAAGAGACCCTCATCTCTTCATTTTGAAAGGTTGAATGAGATTTTGCATTGAATTGTTGCTGGAATTCATACTCACATTTGCTCATATTCACATACGCAAAGATCAATTTGACCAAAAGTTGACCAGATTTAACCACGGTTGACTTGAGTTGACTAGTTTCGAAAAGAATTTTGAAATAATTAAACGAAATTATTTAATTAAATGGAGTACTTACTTCTAATTAATTAAACAAAGTTATTTAATTAAATGAGAAGCCATTCCTAATTAATTAAATGAAGTTATTTAATTAAATAAGAAAAGTGTCTCTAATTAATTAAATAGAAAAAGTAATTATGAGAGCATATCTCATTTTATTAAATTAAATATCTCAACAAAATCTCTCTTCAGTTCAAAAAGGGAAATTTCCAGTTTACTATTGATCAAAAATGAGTTTAATCAGTTAACTCATTTTTCTACTCAAATTGAATCAGTTAACTCCTTATTTTACCCAAATTAAATCTGTTAAGTCCCTTTAATTTGGAAACCTCCGTTTATGACCAAACTTCACCTTTAATCCTGACCGTTGATTGAAATCGATCTCAACCATTGATGAATTCCAGGAAAGTCTGTTTAAGAGATCCTCATCTTTTCATTTTGAAAGGTTGAATGAGAATTTGCAACGAATTGTTGCTGGAATTCATACTCACATTTGCTCATATTCACATACGGAAAGATCAAGTATTAGAGCCCGTGTTTCTACATTGGGAGCTCTGGGTATTTTGGAACAACTGGAACTTTGAACTATCAGGTGTATCTATTCAATTTTAAAATTAGGTGAATTGAAACATAACTTGAACTATTACTTGTATATTTTTCATACTTCAACATTTAGTTTTCAAAACTGGATATTTTTCTTAAACCTAGACATAGAACTGAACTTAGAACCTTGTACTATTGTAGAATGGTATTTGGGACTAGGTCTTCTGGTAGAGGTCGTGTTAGAAGCCATGGACGTAGTAGAACTATCAGTGTCCATGGGTCTGCCCATGAGGGATTGGCTCATGTAGAGAGCAGGGAAGAGCACTCTAGTAGGCAGCAGGAAGAGAGCCATAGAGAGGACCAAGCTGAGTTTGAAGAGGTTGGTTTGAGATAGATGATGCAGACTATTCTAGAATGTCTACCTCTTGTTCAAGAATAGCCTAAAGTGCATCAGACAGAACAAGAGCATAGACCTAGGTCTAGGAGTCCTCGAAAGGATCGTCAGAGGTCCATTGTGTCCACTCAGATGAAGGATCTTTCAAGATCCAAGGTTAAGCCTTTCAAGGGGCAAGGTTCTGGTTATGTGAACGAGTAGTGGCTTATTTCCCTCGACAGGAATTTTGCCATGCAGGAGTTCGACAGCAATGTTAAGGCAAGGTTTGCGATCACTAATTTAGAGAATTTTGGGGCCACTTGGTGGACATTTGATGAGAAGAAGTTGGGAATTGATATGAGCAGTGTTACATGGGAGTTATTCCTAGAGATTTTCTGTGAATGATTGCTACTAGAGGAATGGAAACAGCAAAGGGCTGATGAATTTCATAATCTCTTTTAGTATTGTTTGATTCAGGAGCTATAGATTCATTTATTTAACCATCTATAGTTTCTAAGTGTAAGTTGGATGCGGTGAACCAAGATCGTGGTTGGCAAGTGGAACTAGCCTCAGGCATTAAGGTTTCCACAGATTTCATAGTTCATAAGTGTGGGCTTAGTTTAGGAAGCTTCGATACGGCAGTGGATCTTTGAGTCATACCCCTTGGTTCCTATGATGTGGTTTTAGGCATGGATTGGCTTGGATCTCATAGAGCCAGTATAGATTGTAGGAAGAAGATCATTTTGTGCCAAGATGACCAAGGGAATGATGTGCAGATAGTTGGGATACCGAGGCCTATATCTCTGCGGATGATTTATGCTATGCAATTGAAGTGAAGTTTTCATAAGGGATGTCAAATATTTGTTTTTATGGTAAATGATCTTGATGAGGAAGATTCCATGAGGAAGACTTTGGATCACCCAACTTTGCAGGAGTACGCGAATGTTTTTCCAAGTGAGATTCCAGGCATGCCTGCAAAGAGGGACATTGACTTTGGTATTGATCTGATTCCTGGAGTGGAGCCTATCTCTAAAGCTCCTTATCGCATGACTACACAAGAATTGGGTGAGCTACGTCTTCAGCTAAAGGAACTTCTGGCCAAAGGGAGCATTCGACCTAGTGTATCACCATGGGGAGCTCCAGTGCTCTTTGTGAAGAAGAAAGACAGTTTTTTGCGCCTTTGTATTGACTACAGACGGTTGAATAAGGTGACTATTAAGAAGAGGTATCCTTTGCCTAAGACTGATGACTTATTCGATCAGATCAAAGGAGCTACAGTATTCTGCAAGATTGATCTTAAGTCAGGATACCACCAGCTTCGCAATAAGGAAGTAGATATTCACAAGACTGCTTTTTGAACTCATTATGGGCATTATGAGTTCACAGTGGTACCTTTTGGATTGACTAATGCTTCATCGATTTTCATGACTTTGATGAATGGTATGTTTCGATCTTATCTGGAAAGGTTTGTACTTGTGTTTCTTGATGACATATTGATGTATTCTAAGACTCAGAAGGAGCATGAGGAACACCTACGGTTGGTATTGCAGTGTTTGAGGGACAATTAGCTTTATGCTAATGTAGCTAAGTGCGAATTCTTTAAATCAGAAATTTAGTATTTAGGGCATGTTATTTCAGGTGATGGTATTTCAGTGGATCCTACCAAGATTCAGGTGATAATAGATTGGCCAACACTGACTAATGTGTCAGAGATTCGTAGTTTCATGGGTTTAGCTGGTTATTATCGCAGATTTGTCCAGAACTTCTCTAAGATAGCACATCCTATCACTTCTCTTGAAGGGATTGGGGCAGTGTTGATGTAGAATGGATGGGTGATTGTGTATGAATCATGCAAGCTCAAGGATCATGAGTTAAATTATCCTACGCATGATCTTGAGTTAGCAGCAATAGTTTATGCTTTGACAAGGTGGAGACATTTCTTGTTGGGGCACAGATTTGAGCTACACAGTGATCATCGTAGTCTTCAGTACATTTTTACTCAACCTAATTTGAATGCTCACCAGAGGCGATGGATGGAGTTTCTATGCGAGTATGATTTTGAGGTTAACTAAATTCAAGGTAAGGAGAATGTGGTGGCAGACACTTTGAGTCGCAGGAGACATGTGGTATCATCGATGACTCTTAGTGTGGATTTGAGGAGTCGTATTCTTCAACCACTTCCTACGGATTCTTGGTATCAGGAAGTGTATAGAGAGATTGATTTAGGAAGATCTTGGAAGGTAAGTTTGCAAGTTACGTTTGAGAGTCAGATGGTCTTTTGAGAGAGTTGGGGAGGATTTATGTGCCATTTTTGGATGAGCTTCACACCTTGATACTGGAAGAAGCCCATCGTACACCTTACTCAGCACATCCAGGTGTCAAGAAGATGCATGCTGATTTGAGATGTTTGTTTTTTTGGTCTAGGATGAAGCGGGATATTGTTGATTTTGTGGCTAGGTGCCTTGAGTGTCAAAGAGTTAAGGAAAAACACCAGCACCCGGTTGGACTTTTGCAGCCAAATCTCATTCCTTCTTGGAAGTGGGATATCATCTCCATGGATTTTATTGTGGGATTACCTATGACAGTTCGACGTCATGATGCTATCATGGTCACTGTTGATTGGTTGACTAAGGTGGCACATTTTTCATCGATTAGGTCTTCCTACACAGCAGCTTCTGTAGCTAATGTCTTTATGCATGATATTGTGGGGTTACATGGTATTCCTAGAAAGATTATTTCTAACAGGGATCCTGTATTCACATCTGCATTCTAGACATTGCTACAACATGAGCTTGAAGCGTAGCTAAACTTCAGTTTGACATATCATCCAGAGACTGATGGTCAGACAGAGAGGGTGAATTAGGTTTTGGAGGATATGTTACGGATGTAGGTGATGGATAGGCAGACACATTGGGAGGATTATCTCTATCTAGTGGAGTTTGCTTACAACAACAGGTATCATAGATCTATTGGTATGGCACCATTTCAGGCATTATATGGTCATCCTTGTCATACACCATTGAGTTGGGATAGTCTTGAGGATCACATCTTGTTGGGTCCTGAGATGCTTCATGATATGGAGCAACAGGTACTGCATATCCGTGAGCACTTAACTACGGCACAGGATAGGCAGAAGAAGTATGTTGATGCTCATAGGACTAATAAGTAGTTTGTTGTGGGTGATAAGGTTTTCTTGAGAGTGCGATCGTGAAAGAGTCTGATCCAGTATGAAAAGGGTTCTAAGCTAGCACCTCGTTTTGTGGGACCATTCAAGATTTTAGAGAAGATTGGCCCGATTGCTTACCGTCCTGCTCTACTACCCAGCCTAGCTCACATTCATGATGTTTTCCATGTTTCAGTGCTTAGGCAGTATATTCCTGATATTGTGCATGTTCTTGATTGGAATGCGTTGCAGGTAGAGGACGGGCAGCTAGCTTTGGAGCCGGTTCATATTCTGGAGCAGCAGGGGTTGACCCTCAAGGGTCAAACCATTGAGCAGGTAAGGGTCTAATGGGACCCTACTTATGATTCTTGAGCTACTTGGGAGGATGCAGCTAGATTGAGGGAGTTATATCCCTATTTGTTTGTAGGCTTCTAGGAGTAAGCCTAACCCAAGGGGGGGTGGATGTAGTGCCTACCCTCGTTCACATCTTTTCTAGACATTGATGCTATTATTATCAGACTGTGATAGACTAGTTTTATGTTGATGGATTAGTGGTATTGTTTTGACACTATCAGACATTATGTTATGGATTCAGTGGTTATATGATGCGATCATTTAGATTTTACATTTCATGCATACATGATGATCATTATACTGTTTTCAGTTATTATTGATGATTAGATGGATGGTTTATCATCTTATGTATTTTATTATGAATACTTACCCCATACTTGCATGTGTATGGCATGCGTGTTTTCTTATTGTATGGCATTTCTGATGTGGTTAAGGAAGGGAGTCGTAGTCACCTACTTGGTCGAGATCTATACAATGCACCACTTCCTGCCATTTTCTGTTTAGCTTAGCATTATATATATTGTATGTACATGCATGGTTTTGCTACAGGTTCTAGGTACAGGGTATCGACTTTCCTGAATTGCCAGGATGAGCGTACCCTATTATACTATCTCAATGATAAGAGAAGAGAGATAAATTCTCAAGTCCAAATCCCAAACCCTTAAACCATTTGTCCTAGTGAGTGAGGACAAGTAAAAGAGTTGAGTACCCACTGAATGTGTTGGATGACATAATTCATAATTTTTAACCCTTTAGACTAATTTTGAGTGATTTTCTCTATGATGGGTTTTCATATTTTATCTTGGAGGTCTATGGTGAATTTTCTATTAATTAAGTCTTAATAAATGGATTTCATTAATAAATTAATTATTTGAGAAGATTAATATAAAATATCATGTTATTTGATATTTTGATTGTAATTAATTAAATGAGAATTATTGAGGAAAATGAATTAAATAAAAGAAAATTAGAAATTAAAATTAATAATAATTATAAAATAATAATAAAGTAATAAATAAATAATAATAATAAAAGTTATAAAAATTAAAATGAAAGTTATAAATATTTAGATAGAAATTATATAAAAAGTAAATTGGAGTTATAAGCTTGCATGGGAGTTAACACACTTTTCTATTTCTCATGTGTCAACAACACGGGGGTTAGTGCATTAATTAAGCACATGGTGTCTACAACCCTATGGCTCATCTTGAAGGTTGAAAAAGACCCATGCTTAGTTGGTGACACCTTTCAGCTATTTCTAGAAACATTCTAGAGGTTTCTTGAGAGCTCTTTATATTCAGGCATCCCTAGAAGCTTAGAGATAGTGTTTGGAGTGCAATTGGAGCATTGAGGATTCGAGAATTTTGAAGAAGGGAGCTTGCTCTGCGGGTATTTAGAGGAAGAGAGAGTTAGCATCAAAATCCAGGTAGATTCTTGTGATTTTACTTATGCTATTTCCACATCTTGCTTTCCCTATCTTCTTCATGTCTTCAAAATGTCTTCTGAGAAATTTCATATTTTTATTGTATATATTCTCAATATGGGCAATTGAATTTATGTGGAAATCTTTATATGCATAGATCTGAAAGAAAATAGGGCTAGAGTTTAAATTCATAGCCAAACCTATTAGATTATTTATTGGATAAATTTGAAGATCAAAGATTTAAAGGAAATTTTTGAAAATTAGAATTTCTAAGTAAACTGTGTATATTCTTGAATCTGCATACACATATACATATATATCATTATATACATACATATATATATATATATATATATGTGCTGTGATGGTGATAAACTTTGCATGTATATATATATACACACGCACATATATATATGTACATATATATACCCATATATATATACATACATACACATATATATATATATAGTAATCGAATTTCAAATCACGATAGAGTTTCATGTTAATAGTATTTCATATCGCATGGGAACATTTTTATAAAAAATATTATTGAAAATCGTGTTAAAATATATATATATATATATATATATATATATATATATGATGTTGGGCGGGTATTATATACCCCACCCACCATAGGCTTGCGAGACCGCAGTGTACCTGCGGTGCAGATGTATTGGGCCGTGCAATTTTAAAATCGCATTGCAATTTGAGTTTGGTTTTAAATTATATTAAATTATATTTGCAACGTTATTTCATATGAGATTTGGATATGAATCTCAATTTTATTGCAATATCATTAATTATTAAATGTTATTATATATATATTTATGTATGTATGTATGTATATATATATATATATATATATATATATATATATATATATATATATATATATATATATATATATATATATATATATATATAATTAATTAATTATAAATGAATATTATAAAGTTCTAAATTAATAGATCACTCTTTTAATGATTTAAAATATTGATATTGAGCTTGTCAATTATGAAGAGATATTAATAATTAATTCAATTAAACTCAGTTTAATTAAGATTAGTTATTAGAATATATAATCGAAGTTTTGATTCATTGAGAGTGTCAATTTTCAAACAATGTTATATAAAAAAAATATTATTAGATCAATTAGAAAATTGAGTCTAGTAGTTTTGGGGAGAAACTTTTATCTATCAAACAAATACATGGGTTAGGAAAAAAATGAAATTTCTCCACTTAATATAATTTGGAAAAATGTAAACTGAGACTTTTAAATTCAAATTTGAAAACTTAGCAAAACCAAAACATGTGTTTACACTGTGTATTCTTTATGCTACTGTTTTGAGTTTTGGTTTGACTAGTTTTGACCAGTATAGAACGTCCACCAGAGGCTTGGGGGTTATGTGATTGTGGTGACATGATGATGTTTTAATCTCAATCTTTATAAACCCAACCATGGTTTGTGATGGAATGCTCTATGTATTGGATGTGATTACTGATTGTTATAGTTGAGATTGTTGTGTATGAGACTCTTGACCTAACCATTATTTTGGTCATTGATCAATTATCCTTGATTATTTTCTAGTCACCATGATGGGACTGAGATGTGGATTTATTCTTGATGATGTCATGTTGTGACATGTTTGACTCAACCATTTTTGGAGTCTTCGATCAGTATGATTGAGATATATATTTTGGTTATTGAGAACCATTGGATATTTGATTATCAGTGATACTTTAGTTGCCAATAGAGAGCTATTGTGTTCATGATTTTCTATGGATGTTAGCTCATGGAGATTTGATGCTTTTATGCATATTTGATGATTTTATGGATTATCTTTTGTGATTTTGAGATTTATGAGTCCATGAGCATTAGGGTAGGATATCTGCATGTAGTGACAGGAAGTGGCTTGCAATGGGGGCTGGGCCCCTAAGAGGCTACCAGGGTAACTCATTGTAAGTTGGATTAATAAGTGATAACATTCACAACTAATACTAACTGAATGAACCTAAAAAGATAAGTGTTTTGTTCTCGCCCATGCCTTGAGCGCTTGTATAGGCTAGCATGGGAGTAGTGAGATGCATGTTGCGACCTTGCATTGGTAGTATGCCTCGTCAGTATGAGAGGATACTAGTGGCCGCATGAAATCAGTATGGACCCATGGAGATTAGCTAACTACCAAGGTAACTTGTACGTGATAATTGCGATGAAACTTTCTTGCTTGCGTAGTAGGTTCCTACATGTCAATGTGTGCCTCTGGAGATTAGATGTCAGATTTTGTGTTTGGAACCTTTGAGTTAGTATACTTTTAGGATTCCTGGACTTATGGAGATTTGTGCTATGTGATTTTGATAGCCTGTTTGGGACTTGATATTATCTCCTCAGCACGGTGGGAGTGGACCACTTAGGTACCACGCGATCGGGTGGTAGTGTATTTTTCACTCTTATCATTTTGAGATTCATTGAGACATCGTGGTTGATGCATCCTTCATGATGGTGGATAAGTATCCTTTTTCATTGATGATTAGCATATGTTAGATGATGTTATCTTATGCTTTTATTTGCATGTTAGATTACTTTCTACATATGATGTTATATTGGTTAGGAGTGACATACCTACTATGTAATATTGATGATCTCTTCGATGATTTGGAATGTTATGCACGAAGGGATGGCTAGGATCCACGATGGTCTAATGATGCTATTGACGGTTGGAAAGAACCGTGCACCTAGTTTATTATGTTTGATCTTTATGATGGATGTATATGTCTTCTATGATGCTGTATCATGTGATTATCTCTACTTTGATGTATCATGGATTAGAATAGGAAGATGTACCTTATTCTATATATGTATATTCTTTGTGCCTATCATACCCTGTGACATTTACAGTGGATGATTGTGCATTCTGGAATGTAATTCAGAAAGGACATTTGTATATTGGATGTATCATTATTATTTCATGTGGATGATGTACTAGATGTATTCATGTATGTAATTCAACGTTAAGGGATCTTAAAGAATGTAATCTGTTATGTATGTTATGTTTACTTTCAAATGGACAATGCTATTGCTTCCGTTATTGTGCATAAGTTATATGTGGTGTTTACTTGCATAAAAAAAAATGCTACTAATCTTAGTGAAATTCTAGGTTAATTCTTTGAATCCCTTGGCGGGGCATTACATCAAGTTTGACCAAAAGTTGATCAGATTTAACCACGATTGACTTGAGTTGACTAGTTTCGAAAAGAATTTTGAAATAATTAAACGAAATTATTTAATTAAATGGAGTACTTACTTCTAGTTAATTAAACAAAGTTATTTAATTAAATCAGAAGCCATTCCTAATTAATTAAATGAAGTTATTTAATTAAATAAGAAAAGTGTCTCTAATTATGAGAGCATATCTCATTTTTTTAAATTAAATATCTCAACAAAATCTCTCTTCAGTTCAAAAAGGGAAATTTCCAATTCACTATTGATGAAAAATGAGTTAAATCAATTAACTCCTTTTTCTACTCAAATTGAATCAGTTAACTCCTTATTTTACTCAAATTAAATCTTTTAACTCACTTTAATTTGGAAATCTCCCTTTATGACTGAACTTAACCTTTAATCCTGACCGCTGATTGAAATTGATCTCAACCGTTGATGAATTTCAGGAAAGTCTATTTAAGAGACCCTCATCTCTTCCTTTTGAAAGGTTGAATGAGAATTTGCATCGAATTGTTGCTAGAATTCATGCTCACATTTGCTCATATTCACATATGCAGAGATCAAGTTTGACCAAAATTTGACCAGATTTAACCACGATTGACTTGAGTTGACTAGTTTCGAAAAGAATTTTGAAATAATTAAACAAAATTACTTAATTAAATGGAGTACTTACTTCTAATTAATTAAACAAAGTTATTTAATTAAATGAGAAGCCATTCCTAATTAATTAAATGAAGTTATTTAAATAAATAAGAAAAGTGTCTCTAATTAATTAAAGATTAC
The DNA here is from genome assembly GCA_028749045.1 of Cupressus sempervirens. Classification (NCBI taxonomy): domain Eukaryota; kingdom Viridiplantae; phylum Streptophyta; class Pinopsida; order Cupressales; family Cupressaceae; genus Cupressus; species Cupressus sempervirens. Next base: position 282,118,312 of record CM053791.1, read on the forward strand.
TTAATTAAATAGAAAAAGTAATTATGAGAGCATATCTCATTTTATTAAATTAAATATCTCAACAAAATCTCTCTTTAGTTCAAAAAGGGAAATTTCCAGTTCACTATTGATCAAAAATGAGTTAAATCAGTTAACTCCTTTTTCTACTCAAATTGAATCAGTTAACTCCTTATTTTACTCAAATTGAATCAGTTAACTCCTTATTTTACTAAAATTAAATCTGTTAACTCCCTTTAATTTGGAAATCTCTCTTTATGACTGAACTTCACCTTTAATCCTGACCGCTGATTGAAATCGATCTAAACCATTGATGAATTCCAGGAAAGTCTATTTAAGAGAACCCTCATCTCTTCATTTTGAAAATTTTGAATGAGAATTTGCATCGAATTGTTGCTGGAATTCATACTCACATTTGCTCATATTCACATACACAAAGATCAAGTTTGACCAAAAGTTGAGCAGATTTAACCATGGTTGACTTGACTTAACTAGTTTCGATAAGAATTTTGAAATAATTAAACGAAATTATTTAATTAAATGGAGTACTTACTTCTAAGTAATTAAACAAAGTTATTTAATTAAATGAGAAGCCATTCCTAATTAATTAAATGAAGTTATTTAATTAAATAAGAAAAGTGTCTCTAATTAATTAAAGATTATTTAATTAAATAAAAAAAGTAATTATGAGAGCATATCTCATTTTATTAAATTATATATCTCAACAAAATCTCTCTTTAGTTCAAAAAGGGAAATGTCCAGTTCACTATTGATAAAAAATGAGTTAAATGAGTTAACTCCTTTTTCTACTCAAATTGAATCAGTTAACTCCTTATTTTATTCAAATTAAATCTATTAACTCCCTTTAATTTTGAAATCTCCCTTTATGACTGAACTTCACCTTTAATCCTAACTGCTGATTGAAATCAATCTCAACCGTTAACGAATTCCAGGAAAGTCTATTTAAGAGACCCTCATCTCTTCATTTTGAAAGGTCTAATGTGAATTTGCATTGAATTGTTGCTGGAATTCATACTCACATTTGCTCATATTTACATACGCAAAGATCAAGTTTGACCAAAAGTTGACCAGATTTAACCACAGTTGACTTGAGTTGACTAGTTTCGAAAAGAATTTTGAAATAATTAAACGAAATTATTTAATTAAATGGAGTACTTACGTCTAATTAATTAAAAAAAGTTATTTTATTTTTATTTTTATTTTGATCAATAAATGGCCGAAGCCTTAATTAAATTATAATTAAATCAAATTCTTATAGAAATTCCCCCGTTCTGACAAGTACTGGTAGGGAAGAACGGGGAAAGAAACCCTCCAGTCTTGCCCAGGACCGTAGTCCTATATTATGCATTGATAAAAGGGGCATACCCCAGTTTTTACAATGATAAAAGGGGCATACCCCAGTAGATAATATCACAATTTCAAATTTCCAATACATACAGTTTCGGGGCAATACCCCTATTATTTACATTTGCTTTCGAGGTGAGTAAAATGCAAATATCCTCTTATCTCCAACCTAAAAGAAAGATCTAAAGCAAAAGAATCTGCTCATATCCATCTTTTGGATGTCTAAATCTTTCCTGTTAAACTGCAACTCTGTTTATAGGAGTACATTCCTTCCCAACCTGTGCCAAATATACCTATCTTTCTAAAAACCTTTTCAAAGGACTGGTTAATCATAAACTATTCTGTCTGATAATGAAGATCTATCAGCATCTTTACTACAACTTATTTTGGAAATCTATCCAAAAAATACCTCATCTTTCCTAATTTAAATTCGAAATACAAGAGAGGGAGAGAAAATTAATTACCAAAATGGGATATCACCTGATCAATACCTGTGAAACACCAATAGCTGGGAAAGCAGTAATAAAGTATTTTTCCAAGACACAGATATTGTGAAAACGTCAAGTCATAGGATTAATCACAAATGATTTCTCATAGCATATGCTTTAAAAGACCAATCCAGTAGACTAAATCTCTATCCAAATAATTCCTAAGAATTATCCATTAATCCACTCTTTCACAAAGGCATACCAAGAGGATACCCTATTTGGTCTGAGGGTTTGAGAATAAATACTCCAGCAGTTTAATCAAGTGCTTCTCCAACCAAAATAGGCCTAGTTAATCTTGCTCAAGAAAGATTATCTAGATATCTCAATAGTAGCCTCATTCATACAACGGAATTTTAAAGAGCATATCCTCTAATTTTAGATTAGAGCACTGTTATTAATCTATGATAATCCCATCAACATAATAAGAAACAAACTCAAAAATCAATCATAATAGGAAGCATCAATAAGATGAAAGTTCTGATTAAGCACTTCTTCTAGAATAAACTTGCAGGGGAACCATAAGAAACAGACACATACTATTCTAAAAGGAAGCGGAAGAAACTTAGAAGAAATTTAACATAGAGACAAATTAGTTCTATAATGTTCATACATCAGAGGATTACTACATGAAGTCCTAAATTTAATTAGATGATCAATTTCTCATAGCCAACCGGAGCATCTACAACATTCATACTTTTAAACTAAATACTACTGTTTAAAAGACAAAGTAATATATACACATTTTCCATCCAAACCCAAGTTACAGTTGGGTTTTAAACTTTTAGAATTCTATCATGTTCATATATATACCATAGAAAAGATTTTATATGGGAGGAGATTAGATCCTAGACCCTTAGTATTCCCAAAATAGAGCGCAAAATTAGGAGGTATCAATCTGTCTGATACAGAGTATAACATAAAGTTTATACTACTGTTGAGCTACTCCAGCTACTTAAACCAAACCTAAGACCGGATTCTTCAAGCTATATTAACACATTACATATAAAAGTCCTTACTACTGAGAGACCTACCCCATCCTTAATCTTTTCGTGTGACCATAAGCACTTTGGGTTCATCTTCAATATCATCTGTGGCCATATTCATGGGCAGATCGATTCGTTGTGAGACCCTGCTTGTTTTTTCAGACTTGAGGATATCGAAATTGATAGCATTCAGATCCTTGAAGGAGACTCTCAGCTCAGTGTATGTATTAAATAGTTTGAGGTAGTTGTATACCCATTCATTGTTGTCTTCTTCAATGATCCCTCTCCAGCGTAAAAGAAAATTAATGCTGGCTTCCATACGAGGCCATTCCTTATAGAAGGCTAGGCCTTCCCTCATGATTAGGGCTTGTCGACGAGGGGCCGTCTTCAATTCTTCATCACCCTCTGGGAGACCCATGTATTTTTCAAGGTATGGAATTCTGCCATTATCATCTATGATGTATACAGCCTTTTTCAGCCCCTTCCTCCACACCAGGCTGAGAATGTCAAAACAAAGCCGTATAATGTCCTCCTTAGGGATCTTAGACCTAACCATTATCCCAATAAAAGAGCTGATGATGGAGCTGTTTGTCCTCCAAGTTGGAGAATAATAAAAAATTTCTTCACCCAGTGCTCTGTTAACAACAAATCTAATCATGTCATCAATGATTCTCAACAGCCGGCTCCATCTTTCAGGCTTGATTTTGCCTAAGAATGCCATAGTTCTGGTTTCGGTAGAGTGAAAGACATGAATGTTAGATTCCATCTTTGATCAGAGGACTACAATACCAAAGGTTCTAAGTAGAGACTAAGAGGGGAGGAAACTATGACCAGAGATCTTCACTCTAAACCTTTCCTTCTGCTACGATTCTGGGAATGCCTTAAAGTTTTAAATGAACCAGCGGTCATGAATAATCACGAACTGGCTTGAACTCTAACATATACCTCACATAGATGTTGGAACCTAACTTCGTACCCTGTCATGATAATTGAGGTCATTCATACAAGCTTGGGAGATCCTTCCATATCTTGTGATGATGGGAGTGAGATCATGCTCAGCTTTGGCATGCTCAAATCAGATGGGTATTAACTAACTATAATTAAATATTCCACTGGGAATGATCTCAGAGAGACATATAGGGAAAAAGGAACAACACGTACTCTTTCTGAAATGAAAGAATAATGAAAATTAATATCAGTACTGAATAATCATTCATATTGCTAGAAGAAGGAGATTTTGGATAGTTTTATCTAATAATTAGATTACGAATGCTAATTACATATCATAAATAAGGCATAATTTATTAATGATTAAAATAATAGACTTAATCCTAATCCAAAAGTACTTAATAATTAAATTCTAATTATATACTTATAATACTTTTTAATGTTACTATCTAACATAGGTATGTTAATATCTCTAAATAGATTAACATATTTGATCTCTGGTTATATATATAAGAAAATATTATTATATCTATATACCTGTAGTTTAAAATAATATAAATGATATTATTATGTGTGTGTGTGTGTGTGTGTGTGTGTGTGTGTGTGTGTGTGTGTGTGTGTGTGTGTGTGTGTGTGTGTGTGTGTCTATATATAAACTAGTATTAAGTAATTATTAATAATTTGGACCTTCAAAATAATTTTTAAATACTATAAGATAGGTGATTTATTATGAAGGATTATAAATCAGAAGGATATAGGAATTAGCATTATTTTAAAGAATATAAATATTTGACAATATGATACATTGCTTAAATTATATCTTGAGTTGATGTGATAATATTTTGCTGAATATTAATGCTTGTGAATTGGTTGAATATAAATGCAATTCTTTTGAATAGGAACTATATCTGGGCTTGGGATTTGCCCAAAAAGGTAACTTTTGTATCAATCTGCAGTTGATTATATTGATAAGTAACTATCTTGTTATTATAAAGGAGGGGAGATATCTGACTTGAACAATAAAATTGATTCTCCATCCGCACCCTTATTGGCAAGTTCATCTGCCAATGAGTTACCTTCTCAATAAATATGACTGATATTGATCTCCTCAAAATGCTCTATTAGAATTAACACTTCTTGGAGTTTCGAATTCAAGACCCAATTTGGGGTCTTTTTTTGTCTAATAGCATTAAGAACGATTTGAGAATCGCCTTCTATGTGGATTTTGGGGAGGCTTAATTTAAGATAGAGCTGAAGACCCTTCTCCAAGGCTTCAAGTTCTGCCACGTTATTTGAAACAGGAGGAAGGGGGGCAGCTAGCTTTGCTACCCATCTACCATTCTCATCATTTAAAATACATCCTACCCTGGCTATACTCAGGTTCCCTCTCGCTACCCCATCAAAGTTCAATTTGTGCCAACCTGGGGGAGGAGGGACCCATTTACATTTTGCCCTTGCCTCTTTATTGCTTGCTGCATACACCAGTGGTGGATTGATAAGGTTGGACCATAATTTCTTCATAATTCCATCCCAATATGAGAAAGATCCTTCCACATGCATTGTCTTCCTTAGATTAGCATTCATTACTTCTACTATTGAAGCTTCTAGATTTAGTATAAATCTACCTAGATTCTGCTCTTGATCTTTAAAAATACAACGGTTTCTTTCTTTCCATATTTCCCATACAACTATGGATGGGCAAATATTCCAGAATTTGCTATAGACCCCATGTCCCATATTTGTGGTCCATGAACATAGGAGCCCTTTAAGAGAATTCGGTAGAGGGGTAGCCTAGTTTAGTCAGGGCTTGAGCCATTCCCAGCAATTTTGTGCGAAAGGACAGTTGAGAAAGAGATGATCAACATCTTCATTGTTCTGTTTACACATGACACACCAATTAGGAGCATTTATACCGAATCTAGTGAGTCTGTCTGTTGTTAAAGCTCTGTTCTGAAGGGCAAGCCATAGAAAGAAACCAGCCTTAGGAAGACAAGCTATATCCCAACACAATTTTAATGGGATCTCCACCAAGTTCCATTGTTGTGAATGAATAATAGCCTGATAACCTTGTTTCACATTGTATAATCCATCCTTTGAACCAACCCAAATAAGACTATTTGGCCTTTCGGATTATTTTATTTTCCTATTCGAGATGATCTTTTTGAAGGCTACAACTGATTTCGGATCAAGATCTAAATAATCTATTGACCACCATCTCCATCGAAGTTCCCCATCAATCAAACTCTTTAATTTTGTAATCTTTGACCTTACTACCCCACAATGATTTTAGCCTTATTATTAGGTTTTCTAAATTGGGAGGTGTGTTTAAAGGGGAGAACCCATCCCAGGAGTCTTCCCAAAACAAGGCTTTATCTCCTGCAGCCACGTCCCATGTTAGGTATTTGCTGATAATACCCTTGCATTTTACCATGAAATTCTAGCATTCTGACCCTTTCGGCAAATTTCCCATTCTGAATAGTGATTTCGGCTTCGTTGGATCCAGATATTTATGATATAAAATTTTAGCCCATTTGTGCTCATGTTCTTGGTATAATCTCCATACAAGTTTGGCTCCCAGAGCCTCATTTTGCCATTGTGGTTTCCTCAATCCTAAACCTCCACATTCTTTAGGTTTGCATAAATTGTCTCATTTAATGAGAGCGATTTTCTTATCATTTTCCTTATCCTTCCAAAGGAAATTCCTAAGTTTAGATTCGAATCACTTGGACATCCAATTTGTGAGAGGAAGACATGCTAAAGGGAAAATCGGGATGGCTGAGAGGACAGATCGTATCTTAGTAATCTTACCAGCCTTAGAGAGCCATCTATTCTTCCAACTTCCAATCCACTTATCCACCTTTTCAATCGTATCCTACCAAACTTTGATGTATCTCAAGTTATTTTCTAGGGAGATACCCAAATACTTACAAGGGAACATACCCTTTCTATATCCCATAATTCCACATATCTTGTCTTCCATTTTCGGAGAGGTGTTCATAAAGAATATTTCAGATTTATCTTTATTAACCTTCTGCCCTGAAGCATCCATATAATTTTGAAGTATATTTTTAAAACCCATAGCTTCTTGGATCAAACTCTTGCCAGGTAAAATAGTGTCATCTGTATACTGTTGATGGGTAATGTTAGGGAGGTTTCTGGTAACAGAAATCCCTAAAATCTTTCGAACCTGATAAGAATAGGAGACTGCTCTACCAAAGGCTTCAGCCATTAGAATGAAGAGAGAGGGAGATAGAGGGTCTCCTTGCCAAATACCCCTGGAGATTTCAAAGAAACCTTCAGGAGTCCCATTTATGAGAACATAAATCTTCAGAGTTGAGATAAACTTAAATATTAGATTTACCCATTGACGTGAAAAGCCAAATGCTTCTAGAACTTTGCATAGGAAACGCCAATCAACCATATCGTAAGCCTTTTTTATATCTAATTTCATAAACATACATGGTTCTTTATCTATGGCAGCCGAGTGAATAGCTTCCTGAATAATGAGTATGCCATCCAAAATGGATCTACTTGGAACAAAACCTGTTTGTTCCTCATAAATCAATTTTGGCATAATTGCCTTGAGTCTATTGGCTATAAATTTTGAGAAAATTTTGTAAATAGTGTTGCACAGAGCTATAGGGAAAAAGTCTCCAAGATTTTTTAGACATTCCTTCTTAGGGATAAGTGTGAAGAATGAGTAATTGATTTCAGCCAACAAGGATCCACCATTTCTTGATGCTTCAATTTCTCTCCATAGGTCTTCTTTAAGTATATCCCAACATTTTTGAAAAAAGAAAGCTTGAAACCCATCTGGGCCTGGAGATTTGTCTGGACTCATATTAAAGACAACAGTCCTTACCTCTTCCAATGTTATTGGTCTATTTAGATTTTTATTTTCTTCTGCCGTGACCAATTTTGGAATAAATTTGAGCATTCGGGCCTATGCTTCCCTATTAGACCCTTCATAATTATTTAGTAAATTTTTTAAGTGAGAGACTATCATGTCTGCAATTTCTATAGGGTTTTCTGTACGCAAACCCTGCAGAGTCGAGATACTAGATATCTTCTATAGAGATCGGTTTTGAATAGTAGAATTGTGAAAAAAATTTGTGTTTCGATCTCCCTCTTCCAACCATTTCTCTCTGGATTTTTGTCTCCAGAAGGTTTCCTCTTTGGATAAAATATCTTCTTGTTTCATGAGGAGCTCTTTTTCTAAAGTAGATTTTTCATAATTCATGCCATATTTTATAATTTCCTGGTTCAGGTTTTTCAGTTTATCTTCAACTTCCAACTTTTCTTTAAAAATGTTGTTGAAGTGTTCTTTGTTCCACCTCAAAATTTTTTCTATCAACAATTTGAGTTTCAAAATGAAAATGAACATTCTGGACCCAGCGAAGTCTGCTTGAGTCCACCATGTCTTAATCAGTTCTAAAAATTTTGAATCCTGAAACCACATCTTTTCACACTTAAAAGGATTTCTCTGTGGTTTAGAAGGTTCTAAAATCTCCAAACATACCGGGAAATGATATGATCCTGTGAAGGGAAGAATGGAGGATTGGAAGTTCTTATTGTAAGAAGAGATATTTCCTACAATAAAGAATCTATCTAACTTTTTTGCAATATAATCGTTATCCTTTCTTCTATTATTCCACGTGAATATACCATTGCTTGGAGGAATTTCTAATAAACTAAATTTGTCGATCCATACTTTGAATTCTATTGATGATAGCGAGAGATGTTCAGTACCCCCTATTTTCTCATTTAAACTTAAAATCATATTAAAATCACCTCCTAATATAATCGGACAATCTTTGTGTTCTGAAATAACCATACTTAGTTCAACCCAAACATTTTTTTTTCCTATTGTATTATTAGGACCATACACATTGATTAGGATGAATTTCGTATCTAATTTTAGGCTTTGTATACTAGCACACATCCAATTATTGTTATTAACTAAATAAGTTAGACTAACTTTCTCAGGGTTCCAAACAATTCCTAAACCCCCCGAGGCACCTATTGCCTCTATGAAGATTGAATCCCACATTCCTAAAATTTTGTTAAATTTGTCTCCTTCTACTTTATTTAGTTTTGTTTCCTAAATTAATATTATTTCTGAATTAAAACTTTTTAAATGTTGTTTTAATAACCTTTTTTTGCTGGGGGCATTTAGACCCCTAGCATTCCATGAAGTTATCCTCATGTAGTCTTAGGAAGGCACTTCCCCTTCCCCATGTTTAGGAGTTCATCAATTTTCCTCTGTTCTCTAGCTAGGCCTTCAACCTCACGTAAATCCTTCAGTGATCTCCTCCCCCTTTTTCCTTTCGGCTTACCATATTTTGGAGAGGTTATACCTTCCTGATTGATTTCTATACCAAGCTCTTGCTGAAATATACCCAGTTCTTGTGCTATTGGACAAATGCATTCCTCTGTTCTTTCAAATTCTTCCATTTCCAATTCTTTGTAGATTTTACTCCCTAGACTGTCCTCCTCTAGTTCTTTATTCTCTCTTTCTCCCATGTTTGTCCGTTCACCTACCTGATTGTCTTTTGACTTCTTCTCACTCTGTTTGTCCTACTTCCTTGCACTATCCTCCATCTGGATCTTTATCATATCCCTTTGGAGATCTTCAGCAGTATAATCATCTCCTCCTAGTTTGATAATTTTTTGGATCAGCCTCTCTTTCTGAGAGGTAGTACTCTTATCTAAATTATCAAAGTCAAACACCTTAATAAGTTCCTCTGATAGCTGCTCAAGACTGTTAGCCTCAACCTCTGATAATCCAACCTCTGGTGTAAATTCTAGGTTCTCATTTAAAAATTGCTAAAAGTCTTTAATGATAGAGACTTCTAGTCTTTTGCCATCATTCTGAATCAGTGACTAAATCTCCTCTGGGGTGAATGGTGAGGAAGGATATCCATCTGGTGTCTGCCAAAATTTTGAAGTTCTTCTAGCACCTTCAATTTTTGGGGTGGTTAACTCTGATTCAAGGATAAAATCAGTGTTCAAATGCTGAGAATCCTATTTTTCTGCTCTAGAAGCTGGTTTTTCCATCCACACCTTGGGAGAAGAGAAAAGCATGACATTTTCTGCTTCACCTATATCTTGATTATCTGTTGATTCTGTAATGCTGTTTTGTATCTCTCCTTGTCCTGCAGTATCCTTGTTCCCATCAATCTCCTCCTGATATATGTATATGTTAGGCCCCTTCATTTTTTCTGATTTTTGACTGCTTGAATCTTCATTTCCATCCTCCTTATTACATCTTTCTTTATACTTTGCAGGAACCTCATGCCTTACTGTGCCTTGCTCAAGATTTTGGTCTCTATTCCAAATCCCATCTAATTTGCATGTTGTTTCATGATTTTGACCAAAATTTTCTCTACTGCCTGCCTCAATTCTGATTTTTGCTGATTCTTCCTTCTCCTTCCATTTTCTATCATCCTAGGCTTCCTTCTCTGTATGATTCACAGAATCCAATTCTGAGGGAGGGAAAACTTGATCTCCCAAATTCTCCTTGTTTGTCCTATAATCCTTACTATCTGCTCTGTCTAATAATTCAATTCGCTCTAAAGCCTTTCTTTTTTCCCTGTACTATCTAACAGTTGGCTCTTTCATTTTTTTGGGGTGCTCTCTTTTGTCATTTGGAAACTGAATCTTAATTCCATCAGATCCCCTTTTGTTGGTCTTATGTTTGTTGTCACATTTTTCTGTTCCCTTGAGTTCCTTGTCATTTTTGCTACAAACACCATTCTTCAATACTCTTGTATCCTTTATTAAATATGCTTTTGAGATTAATAGGGTGCCTTTTGTCTCATCTGGCATCATTTTTATCAATGAAGCCCTCGGTTCTGCCTGAGAATTTTGTCCAATCTAAATCTCTGATCGGTAGTTTCCTTAATTTTTATTCCTTTTGACTAATTTAGAACTTAGTCCTAGGAGTTTGTCCCTGAAGTGCGATGTAACGGGAATGACCTCAGGTCTGTGATTATTTTTAATTTCAGATTTTAGTATATCAATGATCTTCTCTTTATACTCTTGAAAGGTTATATCATATGAGGCTTTCCTGGTAATAATTTTCTTTTGGAACTCTGAAGGGTGATTAATATTAAGTTTGATGAGAATTTTAATACTGTTACAGCTAAAAAAGGAAGCATCAATAGCAATAACTACTCCTATTGTAGAGCCTATTTCATAGATAATATCAACATCACATATCTCCAAAGGAAGAGACATGGAATACCATAATGGGATCATACAATCCACCTTATAAATATGAAAATTAGGAACCCATTCAAAAAATTTAACATAGAAACCTTTAAAGAAACATTTCGAGACAACAATAAACTCATTTTTAACAGACTCTTCTTCACATTTTAAAAACAAAACATTTTCATGATGGTGAAAGATACTTACCTGTTCCTAGCAATTGTCCGATAGCCATTCCATTAAGAGATGGATGTCTTTGGAAGGGCCAGTCCAAATTGTGAAGATCCCTCTCTTTAGACAGTTGAACCAAGAATCTTCAACATCATCAATGGTGATGTGAACTGGTTTGTCAAGGGGGTTTGGTTGCAGTGATCCAAGAGAACAATTAGGGTTAAGAGAAGGGGATGGGTTGCTAAGCCGTTTATGAGGGGGTATATAGATTGGAGAGGAGACTGGTTTTAAATCAGATTTAAATTCTGGAAGATTAGAGGGAATTGAAGCGCTTCCTGGAGGGGACAAAGATTTGAAAGAATTTCAAAATACATATTTAGTCATGTTAAAAACCCGGATCTAATTATCGAGATGTTCTACCGTGAATATAAGCAACTGGGGGCGCATTCCTGATAGGTTTTGGATATTAGAGGAAGCTTCCGCATTGATTGTAAGTCTTTAAGGCCCTTCTTTTGGATGGAAGCGGGTGGCCTCGACTACTGATTTATCTACAGCCTCGAATCTGTTGGCCGCAGGAATATCAAATGTTACATCCATTTTACCATATTTTAGGTTAAGAAATTTGCTCTGGTTCACTCGAGAGCTTCCATGTCTCGCTATTTCGATGGCCCATGCATTTTTGGAGAGTTTTTGTTTGTTCCTCTACCCTCGATTCGAGCTTGGATAATTGAGTGAAGTGTTTGCTTTCGGCATTTTCAACAAAGTTATTTAATTAAATGAGAAGCCATTCCTAATTAATTAAATGAAGTTATTTAATTAAATAAGAAAAGTGTCTCTGAATAATTAAAGATTATTTAATGAAATAAAAAAACTAATTATGAGAGCATATCTCATTTTATTAAATTAAATATCTCAACAAAATCTCTCTTCAGTTCAAAAAGGGAAATTTCCAGTTCACTATTGATAAAAAATGAGTTAAATCAGTTAACTCTTTTTTCCACTCAAATTGAATCAGTTAACTGCTTAGTTTACTCAAATTAAATCTGTTAACTCCTTTTAATTTGGAAATCTCCCTTTATGACTGAACTTCACCTTTAATCCTAACCACTGATTGAAATCGATCTCAATTGTTGATGAATTCCAGGAAAGTCTATCTAAGAGACCGTCATCTCTTCATTTTGAAAGGTTGAATGAGAATTTGCACCGAATTGTTGCTGGAATTCATACTCATATTTTCTCATATTCACATATGCAAAGATCAAGTTTGACCAAAAGTTGACCAGATTTAACCACAGTTGACTTGAGTTGACTAGTTTCGAAAAGAATTTTTAAATAATTAAATGAAATTATTTAATTAAATGGAGTACTTACTTCTAATTAATTAAACAAATTTATTTAATTAAATGAGAAGTCGTTCCTAATTAATTCAATGAAATTATTTAATTAAATAAGAAAAGTTTCTCTATTTTAATTAAATATTATTTAATTAAATACAAAAAGTAATTATGAAAGCATATCTCATTTTATTAAATTAAATATCTAAACAAAATCTCTCTTCAGTTCAAAAAGGGAAATTTCTAGTTCACTATTGATAAAAAATGAGTTAAATCAGTTAACTCCTTTTTCCACTCAAATTGAATCTGTTAACTGCTTATTTTACTCAAATTAAATATGTTAACTCCTTTTAATTTGGAAATCTCCCTTTATGACTGAACTTCACCTTTAATCTTCATCGCTGATTGAAATCGATCTAGACTGTTGATGAATTCCAAGAAAGTCTATTTAAGAGACCCTCACCTCTTCATTTTGAAAGGATGAATGAGAATTTGCATTGAATTCTTGCTGCAATTCATACTCACATTTGCTCATATTCACATATGCAAAGATCAAGTTTGACCAAAAGTTGATCAGATTTAACCACGGTTGACTTGAGTTGACTAGTTTCGAAAAAAATTTTGAATAATTAAAATAAATTATTTAATTAAATGGAGTACTTAATTCTAATTAATTAAACAAAGTTATTTAATTAAATGAGAAGCCATTCCAAATTAATTAAATGAAGTTACTTAATTAAACAAGAAAAGTGTCTCTAATTAATTAAAGATTATTTAATTAAATAGAAAAAGTAATTATGAGAGCATATCTCATTTTATTAAATTAAATATCTCAACAAAATCTCTTTTCAGTTCAAAAAGGGGAATTTCCAGTTCACTATTGATAAAAAATGAGATAAATCAGTTAACTCCTTTTTCTACTCAAATTGAATCAGTTAACTCCATATATTACACAAATTAAATCTATTAACTCCCTTTAATTTGGAAATCTCCCTTTATGACTGAGCTTCACCTTTAATCCTGACCGCTGATTGAAATCGATCTCAGCTGTTGATGAATTCCAAAAAAGTCTATTTAAGAGACCCTCATCTCTTAATTTTGAAAGGTTGAATGAGAATTTGCATCGAATTGTTGCTGGAATTCATACTCACATTTGCTCATATTCACATACGCAAAGATCAAGTTTGACCAAAAGTTGACTAGATTTAACCACGGTTGACTTGAGTTGACTAGTTTCGAAAAGAATTTTAAAATAATTAAACAGAATTATTTAATTAAGTGGAGTACTTACTTCTAATTAATTAAACAAAGTTATTTAATTAAATGAGAAGCCATTCCTAATTAATTAAATGAAGTTATTTAATTAAATAAGAAAAGTGTCTCTAATTAATTAAAGATTACTTAATTATATCGAAAAAGTAATTATGAGAGCATATCTCATTTTATTAAATTAAATATCTCAACAAAATCTCTCTTCAGTTCAAAAAGGGAAATTTTCAGTTCACTATTGATCAAAAATGAGTTAAATCAGTTAACTCCTTTTTCCACTCAAATTGAATAAGTTAACTCCTTATTTTACTCAAATTAAATCTGTTAACTCCCTTTAATTTGGAAATCTCCCTTTATGAGTGAACTTCACCTTTAATCCTGACCGTTGATTGAAATCGATCTCAACCATTGATGAATTTCAGGAAAGTCTATTTAAGAGACCCTCATCTCTTCATTTTGAAAGGTTGAATAAGAATTTGCATCGAATTGCTGCTAGAATTCATACTCACATTTGCTCATATTCACATACGCAAAGATCGAGTTTGACCAAAAGTTGATCAAATTTAACCACGATTGACTTGAGTTGACTAGTTTCGAAAAGAATTTTGAAATAATTAAACAAAATTATTTAATTAAATGGAGTACTTACTTTTAATTAATTAAACAAAGTTATTTAATTAAATGAGAAGCCATTCCTAATTAATTAAATGAAGTTATTTAATTAAATAAGAAAACTGTCTCTAATTAATTAAAGATTATTTAATTAAATAGAAAAAGTAATTATGAGAGCATATCTTATTTTATTAAATTAAATATCTCAACAAAATCTCTCTTCTGTTCAAAAAGGGAAATTTCTAGTTCACTATTGATAAAAAATGAGTTAAATCAGTTAACTTCTTTTCTACTCAAATTGAATCAGTTAACTCCTTATTTTACTCAAATTAAATCCGTTAACTCTCTTTAATTTGGAAATCTTTCTTTATGACTGAGCTTCACCTTTAATCTTGACCGTTGATTGAAATTGATCTCAACCGTTGATGAATTCCAGGAAAGTCTATTTAAGAGACCCTCATCTCTTCATTTTGAAAGGTTGAATGAGAATTTGCATCGAATTGTTCCTAGAATTCATACTCACATTTGCTAATATTCACATACGCAAAGATCAAATTTGACCAAAAGCTTACTAGATTTAACCACGGTTGACTTGAGTTGACTAGTTTCGAAAAGAATTTTGAAATAATTAAATAAAATTATTTAATTCAATGGAGTACTTACTTCTAATTAATTAAACAAAGTTATTTAATTAAATGAGAAGCCATTCCAAATTAATTAAATTAAGGTATTTAATTAAATAAGAAAAGTGTCTCTAATTAATTAAAGATAACTTAATTAAATAGAAAAAGTAATTATGAGAGCATATCTCATTTTATTAAATTAAATATCTCAACAAAATCTCTCTTGAGTTCAAAAAGAGAAATTTTCAGTTCACTATTGATAAAAAATGAGTTAAATCAGTTAACTCATTTTTCTACTCAAATTGAATCTGTTAACTCTTTATTCTACTCAAATTAAATCTGTTAACTCACTTTAATTTAAAAATCTCCCTTTATGAGTGAACTTCACCTTTAATCCTGACAATTGATTGAAATCGATCTCAACCATTGATGAATTCCACCAAAGTCTAGTTAAGAGACACTCATCTCTTCATATTGAAAGGTTGAATTAGAATTTGCATCGAATTGTTGTTGGAATTCATATTCACATTTGCTCATATTCACATACGCAAAGATCAAGTTTGACCAAAAGTTGACCAGATTTAACCACGATTGACTTGAGTTGACTAGTTTCGAAAAGAATTTTGAAATAATTAAACAAATTTTTTTAATTAAATGGAGTACTTACTTCAAATTAATGAAACAAAATTATTTAATTAAATGAGAAGCCATTTCTAATTAATTAAATGAAGTTATTTTATTAAATAAGAAAAGTCTCTCTAATTAATTAAAGATTATTTAATTAAATAGAAAAAGTAATTATGAGAGCATATCTCATTTTATTAAATTAAATATCTCAATAAAATGTATCTTCAGTTGAAAAAGGGAAATTTCCAGTTCACTATTGATAAAAAAATGAGTTAAATGAGTTAACTCCTTTTTTTACTCAAATTGAATCAGTTAACTCCTTATTTTACTCAAATTAAATCTGTTAACTCCCTTTAATTTGGAAATCTCCCTTTATGACTGAACTTCACCCTTAATCCTGACCACTGATTGAAATCAATCTCGACCATTGATCAATTCCAAGAAAGTCTATTTAAGAGACCTCTCATCTCTTCATTTTGAAAGGTTGAATGAGAATTTGCATCAAATATTTGCTGGAATTCATACTCACATTTGCTCATATTCACATATGCAAAGATCAAGTTGACCAAAAGTTGACCAAATTTAACCATGGTTGATTTGAGTTGACTAGTTTCGAAAAGAATTTTTAAATAATTAAAGAAAATTATTTAATTAAATAGAGTACTTACTTCTAATTAATTAAACAAAGTTATTTAATTAAATGAGAAGCCATTCCTAATTAATTAAATGAAGTTATTTAATTAAATAAGAAAAGTGTCTCTAATTAATTAAAGATTATTTAATTAAATAGAAAAAGTAATTATGAGAGCATATCCCATTTTATTAAATTAAATATCTCAACAAAATCTCTCTTCAGTTCAAAAAGGGAAATTTCCAGTTCAGTACTAATAAAAAATGAGTTAAATAAGTTAACTCCTTTTTCTCCTCAAATTGAATCAGTTAACTCTTTATTTTACTCAAACTAAATCTGTTAACTCCCTTTAATTTGGAAAACTCCCTTTATGACAGAACTTCACCTTTAATCCTGACCGCTGATTGAAATCGATCTCAACCGTTGATGAATTCCAGAAAAGTCTATTTAAGAGACCCTCATCTCTTCATTTTGAAAGGTTGAATGAGAAGTTGCATCGAATTGTTGCTCGAATTGATACTAAAATTTGCACATATTCACATACGCAAAGATCAAGTTTGACCAAAAGTTCACCAGATTTAACCACGGTTGACTTGAGTTGACTAGTTTCGATAAGAATTTTGAAATAATTAAAAGAAATTGTTTAATTAAATGGAGTACTTACTTCTAATTAATTAAATAAAGTTATTTAATTAAATGAGAAGGTATTCCTAATTAATTAAATGAAGTTATTTAATTAAATAAGAAAAGTGTCTCTAATTAATTAAAGATTATTTAATTAAATAGAGAAAGTAATTATGAGAGCATATCACATTTGATTAAATTAAATATCTCAACAAAATCTCTCTTCAGTTCAAAAAGGGAAATTTTCAGTTCTCTAATAATCAAAAATGAGTTAAATCAGTTATCTCCTTTTCTACTCAAATTGAATCAGTTAACTCCTTATTTTACTCAAATTAAATCTGTTAACTCCCTTTAATTTGGAAATCTCCCTTTATGATTGAACTTCACCTTTAATCCTGACCATTGATTGAAATCGATCTCAACCATTGATGAATTCCAGGAAAGTCTATTTAAGAGACCCTCATCTCTTCATTTTGAAAGTTTGAATAAGAATTTGCATCGAATTGTTCCTGGAATTCATACTCACATTTGCTCAAATTCACATACGCAAATATCAAGTTTGACCAAAAGTTGACCAGATTTAACCACGATTGACTTGAGTTGATTAGTTTTGAAAAGAATTTTGAAATAATTAAACAAAATTATTTAATTAAATGGAGTACTTACTTCTAATTAATTAAACAAAGTTATTTAATTAAATGAGAAGCCATTCCAAATTAATTAAATGAAGTTATTTAATTAAATAAGAAAAGTGTCTCTAATTAATTAAAGATTATTTAATTAAATAGAAAAAGTAATTATGAGAGCATATATCATTTTATTAAATTAAATATCTCAACAAATTCTCTATTCAGTTCAAAAAGGGAAATTTCCAGTTCACTATTGATAAAAAATGAGTTATATTAGTTAACTCCATTTTCTACTCAAATTGAATCAGTTAACTCCTTATTTTACTCAAATTAAATTAGTTAACTCCTTTTTCTACTCAAATTGAATCAGTTAACTCCTTATTTTACTCAAATTAAATCTGTTAACTCCCTTTAATTTTAAAATCTCCCTTTATGACTGAATTTCACCTTTAATCCAGACCGTTGATTGAAATCAATCTCAACCGTTGATGAATTCCAAAAAAGTCCATTTAAGAAACACTCATCTCTTCATTTTCAAAGGTTGATTGAGAATTTGCATCAAATTGTTTCTGGAATTCATACTCACATTTGCTCATATTCACATTAGCAAAGATTAAGTTTGACCAAAAGTTGATCAGATTTAATTACGGTTGACTTGAGTTGACAAGTTTCGAAAAGAATTTTTGAAATAATTAAACGAAATTATTTAATTAAATGGAGTACTTACTTCTAATTAATTAAACAAAGTTATTTAATTAAATGAGAAGCCATTCCTAATTAATTAAATGAAGTTATTTAATTAAATAAGAAAAGTGTCTTTAATAAATTAAAGATTATTTAATTAAATAGAAAAAGTAATTATGAGAGCATATCTCATTTTATTAAATTAAATATCTTAAAAAAATCTCTCTCTTTAGTTCAAAAAGGGAAATTTCGAGTTCACTATTGATAAAAAATGAGTTAAATCAGTTATCTCCTTTTTGTACTTAAATAGAATCAGTTAACTCCTTATTTTACTCAAATTAAATCTGTTAACTTCCTTTAATTTGGAAATCTTCCTTTATGACTGAACTTCACTTTTAATCCTGATCGTTGATTGAAATCAATCTCAACTGTAGATGAATTCTAGGAAAGTCTATTTAAGAGACCCTCATCTCTTCATTTTGAAAAGTTGACTGAGAATTTGAATCGAATTGTTGCTGGAATTCATACTCACATTTGCTCATATTCACATACGCAAAGATAAGGTTTGACCAAAAGATGACCAGATTTAATCACGGTTGACTTGAGTTGACTAGTTTTGAAAAGAATTTTGAAATAATGAAATAAAATTATTTAATTAAATGGAGTACTTACTTCTAATTAATTATACAAAGTAATTTAATTAAATGAGAAGCCATTCCTGATTAATTAAATGAAGTTATTTAATTAAATAAGAAAAGTGTCTCTAATTAATTAAAGATTATTTAGTAAATAGAAAAAGTAATTATGAGAGCATATCTCATTTTATTAAATTATATATATCAACAAAATCTCAATTCAATTCAAAAAGGGAAATTTCTAGTTCACTATTGATAAAAAATGAGTTAAATCAGTTCACTCCTTTTTCTACTCAAATTGAATCAGTTAACTCCTTATTTTACTCAAATTAAATATGTTAACTCCTTTTAATTTGAAAATCTCCCTTTATGACATAACTTGACCTTTAATGCTAACCGTTGATTGAAATCGATCTCAACTGTTGATGAATTCCAAGAAAGTCTATTTAAGAGACCCTCATCGCTTCATTTTGAAAGGTGAAATGAGAATTTGCATCGAATTGTTGCTGGAATTCATACTCGCATTTGCTCATATTCACATACGCAAAGATCAAGTTTGACCAAAAGTTGACCAGATTTAACCATGGCTGACTTGAGTTGACTAGTGTTGAAAAGAGTTTTTAAATAATTAAACGAAATTATATAATTAAATGAAGTACTTACTTATAATTTATTAAACAAAGTTATTTAATTAAATGAAATGCCATTCCTAATTAATTAAATAAAGTTATTTAATTAAATAAGAAAAGTGTCCCTAATTAATTAAAGATTATTTAATGAAATAGAAAAAGTAACTATGAGAGGATATCTCATTTTATTAAATTAAATATCTCAACAAAATCTCTCTTCAGTTCAAAAAGGGAAATTTCCAGTTCACTATGGATCAAAAATGAGTTAAATCAGTTAACTCCTTTTTCTACTCAAATTGAATCAGTTAACTCCTTATTTTAGTCAAATTAAATCTGTTAACTCTTTTTAATTTCGAAAGCTCCCTTTATGACTGAACTTTACCTTTAATCCTAACCGTTGATTGAAATCGATCTCAAGTGTTGATGAATTCTAGGAAAGTCTATTTAATAGACCCTCATGTCTTCATTTTGAAAGGTTGAATGAGAATTTGCATTGAATTGATGCTGGAATTCATACTCACATTTTCTCATATTCACATAGGAAAAAATCAAGTTTGACCAAAAGTTCACCAGATTTAACCATGATTGACTTGAGTTGACTAGTTTCGAAAAATAATTTCAAATAATTAAACAAAATTATTTAATTAAATGGAGTACTTACTTCTAATTAATTAAACAAAGTTATTTAATTAAATGAGAAGCTATTTCTAATTAATTAAGTGAAGTTATTTAACGAAATAAGAAAATTGTCTCTAATTAATTAAAGATTATTTAATTAAATAGAATATTAATAATGAGAGCATATCTCATTTTATTAAATTAAATATCTCAACAAAATCTCTCTTCAATTCAAAAAGAGAAATTTCCAGTTCACTATTGATAAAAAATGAGTTAAATCAGTTAACGCTTTTTCTACTCAAATTGAATACGTTAACTACTTATTTTACTCAAATTAAATCTATTAACTCTCATTAATTTTTAAATATCCCTTTATGACTGAACTTCACCTTTAATCCTAACCGTTGATTGAAATCGATCTCAACCGTTGATGAATTCCAGGAAAGTCTATTTAAGAGACCCTCATCTCTTCATTTTGAAAGGTTGAATGAGAATTTGCATTGAATTGTTGCTAGAATTCATGCTCACGTTTGCTCATATTCACATATGCAAAGATCATGTTTGACCAAAAGTTGACCAGATTTATCCACGGCTAACTTGAGTTGACTAGTTTTCAAATTTTTTTTGAAATAATTAAATGAAATTATTTAATTAAATGAGAAGCCATTCCTAATTAATTAAATAAAGTTATTTAATTAAATAAGAAAATTGTCTCTAATTAATTACAGATTATTTAATTAAATAGAAAATGTAATTATGAGAGCATATCTCATTTTATTAAATTAAATATCTCAACAAAATCTCTCTTCGGTGCAAAAAAGAAAATTTCCAATTCACTATTGATAAAAAATGAGTTAAATCAGTTGACTCCTTTTTCTAATCAAATTGAATCAGTTAACTCCTTATTTTACTCAAATTAAATATGTTAACTCCCTTTAATTTTGAAATCTCGGTTTATGACTGAACTTCACCTTTAATCCTGACCGTTGATTGAAATCGATCTCAACCTTTGATGAATTCAAGGAAAGTCTAGTTAGGAGACCCTCATCTCTTCATTTTGAAAGGTTGAATGAGAATTTGCATCGAATTATTGCTGGAAATCATACTCATAGTTGCTCATATTCACATACGCAAAGATCAAGTTTGACCAAAAGTTGACCAGATTTAACCTCGATTGACTTGAGTTGACTAGTTTCAAAAAGAATTTTGAAATAATTAAACGAAATTATTTAATTAAATGGAGTACTTACTTCTAATTAATTAAAAAAAGTTATTTAATTAAATGAGAAGTCATTCCTAATTAATTAAATGAAGTTATTTAATTAAATAAGAAAAGTGTCTCTAATTAATTAAAGATTATTTAATTATATAGAAAAAGTAATTTTGAGAGCATATCTCATTTTATTAAATTAAATATCTCAAAAAAATCTCTCTTCAGTTCAACAAAGGAAATTATCAGTTCACTAATGATAAAAAATGAGTTAAATTAGTTGACTCCTTTTTCTACTGAAATTGAATTAGTTAACTCCTTATTTTACTCAAATTAAATCTCTTAACTCCCTTTAATTTTGAAATCTCCCTTTATGACTAAACTTCAACTTTAATCTTGACCGTTGATTGAAATCGATCTCAACCATTGATGAATTGCAGGAATGTCTATTTAAGAGACCCTCATCTCTTCATTTTGAAAGGTTGAATGAGAATTTGCATTGAATTGTTTCTAGAATTCATACTCACATTTGCTAATATTCACATACGCAAAGATCAAGTTTGACCAAAAGTTGATCGGATTTAACCACGATTGACTTGAGTTGACTAGTTTCAAAAAAAAATTGAAATAATTAAACGAAATTATTTAACTAAATGGAGTACTTCTAATTAATTAAACAAAGTCATTTAATTAAATGAGAAGCCATTCTTAATTAATTAAATGAAGTTATTTAATTAAATAAAAAAAGTGTCTCTAATTAATTAAAGATTATTAAATTAAATAGAAAAAGTAATTATGAGAGCATATCTTATTTTATTTTATTAAATATCTCAACAAAATCTCTCTTCAGTTCAAAAAGAGAAATTTCCAGTTCACTATTGATCAAAAATGAGTTAAATTGCTTAACTCCTTTTTCTAAACAAAATGAACCAGTTAAATCCTTATTTTACACAAATTAAATTTGTTAACTCCCTTTAATTTGAAAATCTCCCTTTATGACTGAACTTCACCTTTAATTCTGACCATTAATTGAAATTGATCTCAACTGTTGATGAATTTCTGAAAAGTCTATTTAAGAGACCCTCATCTCTTCATTTTGAAAGGTTGAATGAGAATTTGCATTGAATTGTTGCTGGAATTCATATTCACATTTGCTCATATTCACATACACAAACATCAAGTTTAACCAAAAGTTGATCAGATTTAATCACGGTTGACTTGAGTTGACTAGTTTCGTAAAGAATTTTAAAATAATTAAACGAACTTATTTAATTTAATGGAGTACTTACTTCTAATTCATTAAACAAAGTTATTTAACTAAATGAGAAGCCATTCCTAATTAATTAAATGAAGTTATTTAATTAAATAAGAAAAGTGTCTCTACTTAATTAAAGATTATTTAATTAAATACAAAAAGTAATTATGAGAGCATATCTCATTTTATTAAATTAAATATCTCAACAAAATCTCTCTTCAGTTTAAAAAAGGAAATTGCCAATTCACTATCGATGAAAAATGAGTTAAATCAGTTAACTCCTTTTTCTACTCAAATTGAATCAGTTAACTCCTTATTTTACTCAAATTAAATCTGTTAACTCCCTTTAATTTGGAAATCTCCCTTTATGACTGATCTTCACCTTTAATCCTGACCGTTGATTAAAATCGATCTCAACCATTGATGAATTCCAGCAAAGTGTATTTAAAAGACCCTCATCTCTTCATTTTGAAAGGTTGAATAAGAATTTGCATCGAATTGTTGCTGGAATTCATACTCACATTTGCTCATATTCACATCTGCAAAGATCAAGTTTGACCAAAACTTGACCAGATTTAACCACGGTTGACTAGTTTCGAAACGAATTTTGAAATAATTAAACGAAATTATTTTATTAAATTGAGTACTTTCATCTAATTAATTTAGCAAAGTTATTTAATTAAATGAGAAGCCATTCCTAATTAATTAAATGAAGTTATTTAATTAAATAAGAAAAGTGTCTCTATTTAATTAAAGATTATTTAATTAAATAGAAAAAGTAATTATGAGAGCATATTTCATTCGATAAAATTAAATATCTCAACAAAATCTCTCTTCAGTTCAAAAAGGAAAATTTTCAGTTCACTATTGATAAAAAATGAGTTAAATCAGTTAACTCCTTTTTCTACTCAAATTGAATCAGTTAACTCCTTATTTTACTCAAATTAAATCTGTTAAGTCCGTTTAATTTGGAAATCTCCCTTTATGACTGAACTTCACCTTTAATCCTGACCGTTAATTGAAATCAATCTCAACCGTTGATGAATTCCAGGAAAGTCTATTTAAGAGACCCTCATCTCTTCATTTTGAAAGGTTGAATGAGAATTTGCATCAAATTGTTCTTGGAATTCATACTCACATTTGCTCATATTCACATATGCAAAGATCAAGTTTGACTAAAAGTTGACCAGATTTAACCATGGTTGACTAGTTTCGTAAAGAATTTTCAAATAATTAAACAAAATTATTTAATTTAATTGAGTACTTACTTCTAATTAATTAAACAAAATTATTTAATAAAATAAGAAGCCATTTCTGATTGATTAAATGAAGTATTTAACTAAATAAGAAAACTATCCCTAATTAATTAAAGATAATTTAATTAAATAGAAAAAGTAAATATGAGAGCATATCTCATTTTATTAAATTAAATATCTCATCAAAATCTCTCTTCAGTTCAAAAAGGGAAATTTCTAGTTCACTATTGATCAAAAATGAGTTAAATCAATTAACTCCTTTTTCTACTCAAATTTAATCAGTTAACTCCCTATTTTACTCAAATTAAATCTGTTAACTCCCTTTAATTTTGAAATGTCACTTTATGACTTAACTTCACCTTTAATCATGACCGTTGATTGAAATCCATCTCAACCATTGATGAATTCCAAGAAAGTTTATTTAAGAGACCCTCATCGCTCTATTTTGAAAGGTTGAATGAGAATTTGCATCAAATTGTTGCTGGAATTCATACTCACATTTGCTCATATTCACATACACAAAGATCAAGTTTGACCAAAAATTGACCAGATTTAAGCACGGTTGACTTGAGTTGACTAGTTTCGAAAAGAATTTTTAAATAATTAAACAAAATTATTTAATTAAATTGAGTACTTACTTCTAATTAATTAAACATAGTTAATTAATTAAATGAGAAGCCATTCCTAATTAATTAAATGAAGTTATTTAATTAAATAAGAAAAGTGTCTCTAATTAATTAAAGATTATTTAATTATATAGAAAAAGTAGTTATGAGAGTATATCTCATTTTATTAAATTAAATATCTTTAAAAAATCTCTCTTTAGTTCAAAAAGGGAAATTTCCAGTTCACTATTGATAAAAAATGAGTTAAATCAGTTAACTCCTTTTTCTAATCAAATTGAATCAGTTAACTCCTTATTTTACTCAAATTAAATCTGTTAACTCTCTTTAATTTGGAAACCTCCCTTTATGACTGAACTTCACCTTTAATCCTGACCGTTGATTGAAGTCGATCTCAACCGTTGATGAATTCCAAAAAAGTCTATTTAAGAGACCCTCATCTCTTCATTTTGAAAGGTTGATTGAGAATTTGCATCGAATTGTTGCTGGAATTCATACTCACATTTGCTGATATTCACATACGCAAATATCAAGTTTGACCAAAACTTGACTAGATTTAATTAAATGAGAAGCCATTCCTGATTAATTAAATGAAGTTATTTAATTAAATAATAAAAGTGTCTCTAATTAATTAAAGATTATTTAATTAAATGGAAAAAGTAATTATGAGAGCATATCTCATTTTATTAAATTAAATATCTCAACAAAATCTCTCTTCAGTTCAAAAAGGGAAATTTCCAGTTCACTATTGATAAAAAATGAGTTAAATTAGTTCACTCCTTTTTCTACTCAAATTGAATCACTTAACTCCTTATTTTACTCAAATTAAATATGTTAACTCCTTTTAATTTGGAAATCTCCCTTTATGACATAACGTCACCTTTAATCCTGACCGTTGATTGAAATCGATCTCAACCTTTGATGAATTCCAAGAAAGTCTATTTAAGAGACCCTCATTGCTTCATTTTTATAGGTTGAATGAGAATTTGCGTCAAATTGTTGCTGTAATTCATACTCACATTTGCTCATATTCACATACGCAAAGATCAAGTTTGACCAAAAGTTGACCAGATTTAACCATGGTTGACTTGAGTTGACTAGTGTCGAAAAGAATTTTGAAATAATTAAACGAAATTATTTAATTAAATGGAGTACTTACTTCTAATTAATTAAACAAAGTTATTTAATTAAATGAGAATCCATTCCTAATTAATTAAATGAAGTTATTTAATTAAATAAGAAAAGTGCCTCTAATTAATTAAAGATTATTTAATTAAATAGAAAAAGTAATTATGAGAGGATATCTCATTTTATTAAATTAAATATCTCAACAAAATCTCTCTTCAGTTAAAAAAGGGAAATTTCCAGTTCACTATAATTCAAAAATGAATTAAATCAGTTAACTCCTTTTTGTACTCAAATTGAATCAGTTAACTCCTTATTTTACTCAAATTAAATCTGTTAACTCCCTTTAATTTGGAAATCTCCCTTTATGTCTAAACTTTACCTTTAATCCTGATCGTTGATTGTAATCGATCTCAAGCGTTGATGAATTCTAGGAAAGTCTATTTAAGAGACCCTCATCTCTTCATTTTGAAAGGTTGAATGAGAATTTCATCGAATTGTTGCTAGAATTCATACTCACATTTGCTCATATTCAAATACGCAAAGATCAAGTTTGACCAAAATTTGACCAGATTTAACCACGGTTGACTTGAGTTGACTAGTTTCGAAATTTTTTTTCAAATAATTAAACAAAATTATTTAATTAAATGGAGTACTTACTTCTAATTAATTAAACAAAGTTATTAAATTAAATGAGAAGCTCTTTCTAATTAATTAAGTGAAGTTATTTAATTAAATAAGAAAAGTGCCTCTAATTAATTAAAGATTATTTAATTAAATAGAAAAAGTAATTATGAGAGCATATCTTATTTTATTTAATTAAATATCTCAACAAAATCTCTCTTTTGTTCAAAAAGAGAAATTTCCAGTGCACTATTGATCTAAAATGAGTTAAATCAGTTCACTCTTTTTTTTACTCAAATTGAATTAGTTAACTCCTTATTTTACTCAAATTAAATCTGTTAACTCCTTTTAATTTGGAATATTCTCTTTATGACTGAACTTCACGTTTAATCCTGACCGTTGATTGAAATCGATCTCAACCGTTGATGAATTCCAAGAAAGTCTATTTAAGAGACCCTCATCTCTTAATTTTGAAAGGTTGAATGAGAATTTGCATCGAATTGTTGCTGGAATTCATACTCACATTTGCTCATATTCACATACACAAGGATCAATCTTGACCAAAAGTTGTCCAGATTTAACCACGGTTGACTTGAGTTGACTAGTTTCAAAAAGAATTTTGAAATAATTAAACGAAATTATTTAATTTAATAGAGTACTTACTTCTAATTAATTAAAAAAGGTTATTTAATTAAATGAGAAGGCATTCCTAATTAATTAAATGAAGTTATTTAGTTAAATAAGAAAAGTATCTCTAATTAATTAAAGATTATTTAATTAAATAGAAAAAGTAATTATGAGAGCATATTTCATTTTATTAAATTAAATATCTCAACAAAATCTCTGTTCAGTTGAAAAAGGGAAATTTCCAGTCCACTATTGATCAAAAATAAGTTAAATCAGTTGACTCCTTTTTCTACTCAAATTGAATCAGTTAACTCCTTATTTTACTCAAATTAAATCTGTTAACTCCCTTTAATTTTGAAATCTTCCTTTATGACTGAACTTTACCTTTAATCCTGACCATTGATTGAAATCGATCTCAACCGTTGATGAATTCCTGGAAAGTCTATTTAAGACACCCTCATCTCTTCATTTTGGAAGGTTGAATGAGAATTTGCATTGAATTGTTGCTAGAATTCGTACTCACATTTGCTCATATTCACATACGCAAAGATCATGTTTGACCAAAAGTTGATCAGATTTAACCACGATTGACTTGAGTTGACTAGTTTCGAATTTTTTTTTGAAATAATTAAACGAAATTATTTAATTAAATGAGTACTTACTTCTAATTAATTAAACAAAGTTATTTAATTAAATGAAAAGCCATTACTAATTAAATAATGAAGTTATTTCATTAAATAAGAAAAGTGTCTCTAATTAATTAATGATTATTTAATTAAATAGAAAAAGTAATTATGAGAGTATATCTCATTTTGTTAAATTAAATATCTTTAAAAAATTTTCTTTAGTTGAAAAAGGGAAATTTCCAGTTCACTATTAATCAAAAATGAGTTAAATCAGTTAACTCATTTTTCTACTCAAAGTGAATCAGTTAACTCCTTATTTTACTCAAATTAAATCTGTTAACTCCCTTTAATTTGAAAATCTCCCTTTATGACTGAACTTCACTTTTAATCCTGACCCTTGATTGAAATCAATCTCAACCTTTGATGAATTTCAGGAAAGTCTATTTAAAAGACCCTCATCTCTTCATTTTGAAAGGTTGAATGAGAATTTGCATCGAAATGTTGCTAGAATTCATACTCGCATTTGCTCATATTCACATACGCAAAGATCAAGTTTGACCAAAAGTTGACCAGATTTAATCACGGTAGACTTGAGTTGACTAGTTTTGAAAAGAATTTTGAAATAATTAAATGAATTATTTAATTAAATGGAGTAGTTACATCTAATTAATTATACAAAGTTATTTAGTTAAATAAGAAAAGTGTCTCTAATTAATTAAAGATTATTTAATTAAATGAAAAAAGTAATTATGAGAGCATATCTTATTTTATTAAATTAAATATCTCAACAAAATCTCTCTTCAGTTCAAAAGGGGAAATTTCTAGTTCACTATTGATAAAAAATGAGTTAAATTAGTTCACTCATTTTTCTACTCAAATTGAATCAGTTAACTTCTTATTTTACTCAAATTAAATATGTTAACTCCTTTTA